>JACEEZ010014413.1:0-62015 GCA_016584305.1 Chionoecetes opilio
GTTTTTAGGGTTTTTTGGGTTTTAAAATTTAATTTTTTGGTTTTTTTTGTGTAGGGTTGTGTGTGTGGTGTTTGTTTTGTGTTGTGTGTTTTTTGGGGGTGTGTGTGTGTGTGTGTGTGTGTTGGTGTTTTGTGTGGTGGGGTGTGTGTGTGTGTGTGGGGTGTGGGGTGTTGTATTTGTACCATTATCTTCAAATATTTCACATCGGAACAAGCCTGTTTCCTCTAACCCACTAAACTTATGAGTCCACAGTACTGGAAATATTTGTCAATTGGGGCTTATAAAGTTTAATAAGTGAATCTATCCAAAACCCTTTTTTTGGTTCTCCCACGGCTGTAAGTGCTGTCTTTGGGGTTCAGTCATTTTAGTTTCTTGATCCAGCTGTTATCAACCTTTTGTTAGTTTAGGTCCTGCCCAATCACATTTTTTGATGCTCCATTATGGGTTCTTTTAAATTTAATTCAGATTTTGTCCTGTAGGGTCTTATTTTCTCCCCCCCTTCCAATCAAAATAGTGGAACTCTCCGTGATACTTATGACCAATTTCCAGTGATATTCTTAACCTGCAAATTTTACATACACCCCAAGACACAGCTGTAAGGTTAATGCTGAAAACCCTTTCATTCATATATGATGGATAGGAATCTGTCAGAATAAATATGAATTACCAAATAATGGTCATCCTGTTTTACACTTCGTTTCCATTACTTGCTTAACAATAATGTTTTGGCCTTTAGACTTCCCCTTGATTGGAAACCACCGGTGGTTTTTTTCTCAGTGGAAGTGCTTTTTTTAAAAAATTAACGCAACGTAAAACTCAAAAACTATTACTTCCGTTTGAAAAATGTAGGTACAGACCCACCTGCGGGCTCCCCCGAAGGGTAAAAGGGTCATCGACCCGGAAAATGAAGATCCCACAAAAGGAAGTATAACGCCCACGAGGGACTTTCTTTTCTGCCTATGTAGATGAGCGGGAAGACCACAGCAGCAGGTAAGACGGCACCTCAAGGAGTCCTCCAGGAAAACACATACATGTAAGGGTCGGTGCTTGGGGGGAGTTAGGGGGCAAAAAAAAGTATTTTTTGATGGATACAGCACTGGACCATAAAACAACTTACATAATTAGTGTATGCACTTTCTAGTGCTGCTTTCATGAAGCACCTAAAGTTAACCTTCAGGATAAATTTTCGGGAAGTATTTTAATTTTATATTTTACGAAAAAAATGTTGTAAGATCAAGTTCAACATCAGCATTCTAATTCAGTGATGACAAATATGTCCATTGATGTAAAGCAGAAAATTCATCCACTTTCACTCCAAAATTATATTTATCATGCAGCCCATGAAAAATTTTTAATTACGTGAAAAAAAATACTTGACATAAAAAAAAAGGCAATTTCCCTTATGACTGCCAACTTCAGGTTCAGAGAACTTCTCAGCGTTAGAAACCTAGAGCTTCATGATTTAGTCCGCGACGGGTATGTTTAATATTAAACTCATTAGAGATAACCCTGGACTTATCGGAAACGAAAAAACTGCACACATGTGACGTAACTTGATGGTTGTTAGCATTTAGCGCCAAGCCCCCTAGTACCCCCAAATAGGGCGCTGCACCAGCAGCGAATGATAACCCCCAAAGGTTCTAACCCGGAACTCCGGTTAGGATGAACAGGATAAAAAAGTCCTCCCTGAATGGCAATCCAAGAGCGCTGGACCAGCCCCCCCCCCTCCGCCCCCCTCTTTTGTTCCCCCTCTTCTTCACCACTTTGGGCTTTTTGCAAGACCCAGTTTTATTTACAAACACTGGGGAAATAGCCCCACTAACCTCCTGTGGGGTTTTTTTTTTTATGTGCCCCCCTGAAACCCTTTACCTTAGCAATTGAAAAAAAAAAAAACTTTTTTACTTCAACTGCATACTGAATATAGTTTTCCCCGCATTCAAAAAAACTCCAACACACCACAAAAAAAAAACCACGCCACACTTAAAACTTTTTTTTTTTTTTGTCCAAAATGACCCTCAATAGCGGCCCCAAGACCTTGGTGGGTTCCCGGCGGCAAAAAATTGTCCCTTTTCCCGTTTTTGAACCCCCCTTTTTGGGCCTAACCTGCCCTTTCATCCCCTCCATGGGGGGGGGCCTCCTGGTGAAACGCCCTTTTGACCGAAGCATGAAGCCACCGCAAGGGGGATTCTGGCGCCCAACCCTGTCCGGGAATTACCTGGTTCCCCGCTTCAGCTGTAAGCACTTTTTAACCATCTTTTTGGCCCCTCTGTCCCCCCCCCCCCTCCTATGCACCACAAACCACACCCTTGGTCCCCCACTTTGCATGCCACACCACCAACCCCACACCGGGCCCCCCCACCCTCCCATGCAAACATACCACACCAAACAAACCTGTTCCCCCCCCCCCCCCCTTGGGCATCCACAATCACCATACTGGTTCCCCTGCATGCACAACACCACCCACAACCCGGTTCCCCCTCCCAATGGCACAACCACAACCACACCTGGTCCCGCATGGCAAAACACATCATCCCTTGTCCCTTCCATGCCACAACAACACCACCACCCCTGTTTTTCCCTGGCAATGCCCACCAAACACACCCCCCTGTCCCCCCCCCCCCTGCATGGCCACAACCCCACAACTTGGTCCCCCACCCCCACTGGCCATGGCAACAACAATACCCCACACACTGCCCCCCTATTTTTTTTTTCACCCCACAACCACCTTTGTTCCCCCCCCCCCCCTCACCGCAAAAACAATCACTCCTTGCAATACACACCAGAAACCAAAAAGCCTGTCCCCCCCCATGCCCTGTAATAACCGCCACCACACACCTCTCCCTTCCATAAACACACCCCCAGATGCGTTTTTGGTCCCCCCCCCCTTCTGGCCATACCACCGACACCTTGCACAATGGCCGTTGGTTAACATATTTGGTTTAACAACCACACTACACCCCTCCCCACCCTTCACACACCATACACAACCAGACAACTTCCCCCTGGGCCATGCACACCACACCCTGTCCCCCCTGGCCATACACAACCCCAACCTGTCCCCTGCATACACAACCACACTCTTGTCCCCCCCCCCCCTGGCATACACACCAACACCCTGTGCCCCCTGCATACACACCACCACCCACCTTGTCCCCCACTGCATACACCCAAGCCCCACAAACTGGTTTTCCCTTGGCAAATACCACACCAACACCCTGTCCCCCCCCCTCAATGTAAAACACCAACCCTTGGTTCCCCCCTTGCAATACACACCACCCACCTGTCCCCCCCCCCCCTGCAAATACACACCACACCCTGTCCCCCCTGCAATACACACCACCCACATGGTTCCCCCCCCCTTGCCATCAACAACAACCACCAACCTGGTCCCCTGCCAACAATAAACAACACCAACAAACCCTGTCCACCCCCCCCCCCTTGCCAATACAAACACCCACAGCCTATTCCCAGGTGTCCTGCTCCACACCCAACCCCCTGTCCCCTGCATACCACAAACCCACACCCTGTTCCCCCTGCCATCACAACACCACAACTGTTTCCCTTGCATAACACCACCACACCCCTGGGTACCCCCTGCCCCAATAAACAACACCGCACCACCTGTGGTCCCCCCCCCCCCTGCAATACACGGAACCAACCACAACCTGTCCCCTGCCAAAAAATACAACAAAACAAAAAAAATTCAACACATTGTCCCCCCCCCTGCCCCCCAATACACCACCCCAACCTGTCCCCTGGCAAAATGCACACTACCACCTTGTCCCCCCCCCCCCTGCATACACACGAACACCTTACCCCCCCCTGCCAATAACACACCCCAACCCCCTGTCCCCCCTGCAAAATACACCCACCAACCCCCTGTCCCCTGCCAATACACATAAACCACCCCTGCCCCCCCCCCTGCAGCAAAAACACCACACCTATCCCTGCTAACACACCCCACCAACCTGTCCCCCCCCCCCCCCTGCAAATTACACACCACACATGTCCCCCCCCTGCAAATACACACCAACACCTGTCCCTGGTCCATACACCCCACACACCACCTGTCCACCCCCCCTGCATGCCAACACCACACCTTATCCCCCCCCCCCCTTGCATACACCCCCACACCTGTCCCTGGCCAAATAACACACCCACCTGTCCCCTGCATCCAACCCACACCTGTCCCCCCTTCATACACCCCCACCTGGTCCCCCCCCTTGGGCCAATAACACCACCACAACCCCTTGTTTCCCCCCTGCTACACACCACACTGTCCCCCCTGCATACCCCCACACCTTGTCCCCCTGCAAATACACACCACACCTTCCCCCCCTGGCAAACACCACCTCACCTGTCCCCCCTGCAATACGCACACACCTGTTCCCCCCTGCCAAATGCCTAACACCACACCTTCCCTGCCCAAAATACACCCCCACCCACAACCTTTGGTCCCCCCCCCCTGGCCATAACACACCACAAACCCCTGTTCCCCCCTGGCAAAATACACACCACAACCCTGTCCCCCCTGCTAACCACCACACACCTGGTCCCCCCTGCCCAAAATTGGCACACCCACCACCTGTTCCCCCTGCCAAATGCAAACAACCCACCACTCTAATCCCTGCATAACACACCACACTGTTCCCCCCCTGGGCATAACACCCACACCTGGTGTCCCCCCACCCCCTGGCAATACAAACAACCCCCCCTGTTCCCTGCCCAATACACACCACACCTGTCCCCGCAAAATGCCCACACCACAACCTGTTCCCCGGCAAATACCACCCACAACCTGTCCCCCCCCCCCCCCCCCCCCCTGGCATAACCAAACACCACACCTGGTCCCCCCCCTGCAATACACACCACACCGTGTCCCCCTTGCATACACACACCACTGTCCCTAATGCACCACCACAAACCTTCCCCTTCCAAATAACCACCACACCCTGTCCCCCCCCCCCCCTGCAAATACACCACCACCCAACTTATCCCCTGCAATGGCCCACCCACACCTGGTCCCCCCCTGCATACACCAACCACATCCTGTCCCCCCCTGCTGGCCATACACCCTCCCACCCACCTGTCCCCCCCCCTGCCATAACACAACCACACCCCTTGGTCCCTGGCAATAACACACCACCACCTTGTCCCTGCAAAATGCACACCACACCCGTTTTCCCCCCCTGCATACCACTACACCTCCCTCCCACCATACACACAACCACCCTTGTCACCACTGCAAATAGACACACCACCATTATTGTCCCCCCCCCCCCCTGCTGCCCAATACCACACCCACAACCCCTGTTTCCCCCCCCCCCCCCTGCTACACACCACACTTTTCCCCCTGCATAACCACCAACCCCTGTCCCTTGCATAACACAACCACACCTTGTCCCCCTGCCATACAACACCACACCACCCTGTCCCCCTGCCAAATAACACACCACACCTGCCCCCCTGCAATACACAACCCAACACAACCAGTCCCCCCCCCCTGCTACACCACCAACACCTGTCCCTGCAATAACACACCACACACTGTTCCCCCCCCCCCCCCCTGCATAACACACCACACAACCTGTCCCCCCCCCCCCACCCCTGCAAAATTTACCACTAACCACCACACCCTTGGTCCCCCCCTGCATAACACACCACCAACCTGTTCCCTGCATACACACCCACCACCTGTCCCCCCCCCCCCCCCCCCCCCCCCCCCCCCTGCTTCCCCACACCCCCCACCTGTCCCTGCATACACAACCACACAACCTTGGGTTCCCCCCCCCGGCCATGCCAACAACACACCACAACAACACTTTGTGTCCCCAGGCAATGCTCCCCCCCTTACACCTGTTCCACCCCCCCCCCCCCCCCCCCCCCCCCCCCACTTGCATGCACAACCACCCAACACCCTGTTTCCCTGCATGCAACCTCCACCTGTCCCCCCTACAAAATGCAAAACACCGCAAACTTAACCCTGTCCCCCCCCTGCATGACAACCACCTAACCTGAACCTTGGCAAATTTTTTTTTTTTTTTTTTTTTTTTTTTTTTTTTTTTTTCATATGTTTGTCCCCTATAAGCGCCTGGTAGGCGTGGTTAAATCCAGGGCTTCCGGAATTGCTAGGCTTCCTGGGGAGGTTTTCACTTGAGGTTCCCCTGTGATGAGTGGCCCCTCCGCCCCGTGGGGTTGGGGCCCCGCAGGCAGGAATTTGTTAGTGACGCCCCCCCCCCTGTGATTTATAGGCTTTCACCACTCACCACACCACTGCCCCAACACCACCAGCACCCCCCCCTGTGGGGGGGTCCTCCCCCGATGCACCTCGCAAATGCCGAAGGTAAAAGATTTTGATGGGCCAGGGCATGTGGGTATTTCCCTTAGGCCCACCTCGAACGGTGCCAGAAGGTTTTGGTTTTCTTCCGGGGGATTTCGAAAAAACCTCCGGTCCCCACCCGCGGAACGCCAAAGTCCCGGGGACGCCGTACCAACTCCGCTACCGCCCTCCCCCGCCATGCACCACTTTTTAAAAACCGTCCCCCACCCACCCCCCCCCCCCTCTGCATGGCCAACAACAACACCCAAACCACACTTTTTGAACCACCTGTTCTGTTATCCAACCTGCACAATAATCATTTACAAGGCCTTGCAGGGTTCCCAACTGTAAATCCCTCCGTACCCTGGCCCTCCTTTACACCACATATGTAACCAAAACTTAAGTCAGACATTTTTTATCCCCTCGGAGTGCTTTGGTTCTTTTTAGGCTGTCCCATAATTAATGTTTCATTTGATTATCATATGTATAATTTAAAACAAATCTCCAATGCAATACAATTATAATATTATATAGATTATATATTATATAATATTAAATATTATATATAGTATATTTTTTTTTATATATTTATAATATATATATATATATATTATAATATTATATATATATATATATATATATATTATATATATATATATATATATATATAGATATATATATATATATATATAATATATATATATATATATATAATATATATATAATATATATATATATATATCCCTTTCCTATTGTTTTGTATGTCCTTTGTGTATCACCTTCTCTTTGTTTCCGAGTCAGATCTCTCATTTTGTTTCTTCATTATTAGTGATCAGTTTAAAAATGTTATTAAGTCCTCATCTTTCTCTTCTCTGCTCTTAGTGTAGGTAGCTTTATTTCCTTCAACCTTTCCTCATAAGAAAGTTCTTCTACACTGGAACCATCTTTGTTGCCTTCTCTGTATCCTCTCCAATTTTTTAACATGCTTCTTTTTATATGGGGACCATACAATGGCAGCATGTTCCATTTTTGGTGTTTGTGTGTGTGGTGTGTGTGTGTGTGTGTGTGTGTGGTGTGTGTGTGGTGTGTGTGTGTGGTGTGTTGGTGCATCTAGTTGTATTCATCAGTTGTATTTTACAGGGTTAAGCTGCATCGTATGGCCGTCTCCTATATCACATTCTGATCTCTCCGTTAGTATTGGCCGAAGGCATCACTCGGGAGGCGAGTCACAACCCCCGGTATATACCTGGGTACCTCACTGTGGGTGGACAAGGGGGGGGCTTCGGGTGTCTTAGGAGAACTACCCTTGTTCCGCTTCGCCGTGGGATCGAACCGTGGACTTCTCAGTTGTGAGCGAGTCGTGTATACCTCTACACTACGGGTAGACCCCTTAAACACAACAGTGTGTGTGTTGTGTGTGTGTGTGTTGTGATTTTATGAGCTACTGCTAAAGCCTGTCTCTCGTTCTTCAGCAAACTAATTGTTCATAAGAGAGATAACTTATAATTCCAAATATTTATCACAGATGCAATTTGGGCGATTATATGATTATGACGTCACTAAAAACTTGTGGACACCATTATAGAATATCAAATGGCACAAGAATGACAAACGTGCTAAAAATAGTTAACTTACACAAACAAAAATATGCGAGAAAAGCGATGGAATGGCGTAGGCACTTGCAGCAGTCTCCACGTGCGAAACCAGATAAGCCAGCCCGGGCACTGCCATATAGCCAAGACCGCGGAATCCGAATAAGTTGCCGGCAGCAGCGCTCCGGTACTTGGTAGCACAGGTCTCCATAACTAAAATGCCAAACATATTATTCAGTTTTGGACGGTTGCAGAAACGGGGCAAGGATTACACGAAAACGTTGGACGGTGATTCAGTCTCTGCAGCAGCCATGCAGGTCTTCCCATGCAAAGGACATACTCCTCTGAAGGAAAATTAAAGTTAGCTAACAAAAATTCTTTCTATCTACAATCTAGTGCCTCAGCAGTACATAATGAATGATAGACCTCAATATAGTACAACAAGACTTCAGTCAGTATCATCCACCAAACAAGATGAGGAGGTAGGACTTCACTCTGTTTAGAATTTTTTTTTTTTTCTACGAAATAGTATCCAGCCAACCGCTCGTTCCTCTGTTCTCCCTCGGAAAGAACTAGAGATATGAGTGATGGCCTATACACACACACACAAACACACCCACACACACCACACACACCACACACCCACACACCACACACACATCACAAAACCCACCAACCCACCCACCCACCCCCACACCCACACACACACACCACACACACAAACACACACACACACACACACACAACACACACACACTCACACAACCACACACTTCGTGATTACGAACCAACACCAATGCCTAGCAATAAAAAGTGTTGGATACTAAAAAATATTAACATGCACGTCCATCTGTCAAAAATAGACAGAAATTTCGAAAGGATCCTGGTTGTAATGAAGAAATACACGAAATTTAGAACTTACTAAATACGAATAGACCGACGTACTGGCTAGCATCCTATCATGAGTTATAATGACCCTGGAAAAATATATATGTTTCAACGTTGGGAGGAGCGGCCCCAAATATGAAAGATGATTAAAATATTGAAAGTGGGGAAATCAGCCCACCAGCTTCCGAGGCCCAACCTGGTGATTAAACAAAGATGTCAAGGTACGATGGTCAATACCTGCTTACTAGTAAAATGTGTTTCAAAATTGGCACTTTATGTGATAACCCGTTTTGGTTCAAAAAGAGCGAAGAAAAAAAGTCAAAGGATATCGTTCTTACACGTCAATAGAGCGTAACCAAAAAAGGCTGTAGCCAATACATTTTCCACCCAGGGACAACCGACTGCGTGCTGGAGTAAAGGACACGCCGCTCGACACCAGGTACACTGTCCTCCGCAAAGAACATGTCATTGTGGCTAATTAATTCGACCAATATGTTTAGGAATAGTCCTGCACTTATACTAAACGTATTAAAGCAATAAAGTAATCACAGTGATAAAGTATCACTGTGCCGCAAGAGGGACCCTGAGAAAGTCTGAAAATCACATTGAAGTCTTAGTAGCACTGTAAAACAGTGGCGGATTAATGTATGGGCGACAGTCGGCATTGTTGCGGAGGTAGCATGGAGCGTCCGCCAAAAAAAAAAAAATATAAATATTAATAAATACACAAGCAACCATAAAAAATAATAAATAATATAATACTAATAGTCAACAATACTAATACTATATATAAATAATAATAGTATAGTTAAAGCTCTTGTATAGTATATGTCAGATATTTATTCATGGTGGCTATATATATATATAATATATATATATACTATATAATAAATATATATATATATATATATCTTACTATATATATAGATGACAAATCGTCAGAAATATCTTTAAAAAAGATAATACAACGCTAAACTAGATATCACTTTAACGAGATCGTCTCAGAGAAAATTCATGCCGTAATATACTCTCTCTCTCTCTCTCTCTCTCTCTTCTATCTCTCTCTCTCCTCCTCTCTCTCTCTCTTCTCTCTCTCTCTCTCTCTCTCTCTCTCTCTCTCTATCTCTCTCTTCTCTCTCTCTTCTCGTCTCTCTCTCTCTCTCTCTCGCTCTTCTCTCCTCTCTCTCCTCTCTCTCTCTCTCTATATAATATATATATATATATATATATATATTATAGAGAGAGAGAGAGAGAGAGAGATGGAGAGAGAGGAGAGAGAGAGTATATAAGGGAGGAAATTTTCTCTGAGACAGATTCGTTAAAAGTGATAGATAGTTCAGCGTTTATTATTTTTTAAAGATATTTTCTGACGATTGCATCGTTGATCGAAAACACATTGACGCCGCGAAAGAGCTAACATCAGCCCCAGACTCACCATCAGGAGAAGCGGACAAAAGCTGCTGCGTCGTATTCATAAACACCTCCGAATACCTGAACAAGATCGACCACACCTCAGCGACACTACGAATTTCACGAAGATCAATAAAAGACCACACTGAAGCACTCAGTTAAAAATTAACAAATTGTAAGCAAGAACAATTCTGCCAGGACCAACCATCAAATTTGGAAAGCTCTCTGCGTGAATACGGCATGGGTCTACTGCTACGGCAATATCAAGGACACAAAAGGCGGGCAATAAACTTCGGCCGATAAATCCCAAATACCGAACGCCGACGTACCCACCTCGCAAAGAAGCTGTGTGCTATTTTGACTCAATACCACACCAATGCCTACAGCACTTCACTCAGCATCAGAAGTTTCTAGAAATACTCAAGACCCCACGCCAGAGGTGCAATCGCTTCGCTTGATGTCGAGTCCCTCTTCACCAAACCGTACCTGTTGACGGTACAATCAACTACATCATCGACCAGGGGTGGGCATTCGTAGGGGCTATAAACTACCACCCCTCTTAGCGGCCTAAGACCGACTTAGTTATACCGGGCTAAAAAAGACTGTAAGGAAGCATTTTCGAGTCGTCATCTTAGCCTTCGTGTCAAGGCCAACCCTTTCTTAGTGCCAACCCACTCCGCTTCAACAAATCAGCGGCGCTGGGGACACAAGTCTGTGTTTGGCGGAAGTAAGTATACCACGCCAAGGGAGTCCTCTCTCTCTCTCCTCTTCTCTTCATCTTCTTTCTCGTCTCTTCTCTTCTCTTTATTCTTCTTCTCTCTCTTCTCTTCTCTTCTCTTCTCTTCTCTTATCTCTCTCTCCTCTCTCTCTCTCTCTCTCTCTCTCTCTCTCCTCTCTCTCTCTCTCTCTCTCTCTTCTCTTTCTTCTCTCTCTCTCTCTCTCTCTCTCCTATCTCTCTCTCTCTCTCTTCTCTGTCCCTTTGTTTTCTTCTATTATTTCTTCTCCCTCCTCTTCCTCTCCCTTTTCATACTCCACAGCTAGGATAGAAACCATCACCAAAACCTAAACTATATCTAGTCCACTAAAAAAAAACAGGAAACCATATCTTAGGTCCACCAGCTTCACCCAAACAGGGTTTCCACCATTAACATCATCTAATGATCTCATCTCAACATTAACCTAATCTCACCGCCTAACCAAGAAGATTTATTAATTAACCTAACCTCACGATTAGCCAGTGGTTGGAAACAAGGGTGTAAAAAACGGGGGAGGGAGGGCACCATAGTTCATATACAAGTATAGGCTATAATAAGTTTATATATATATTATATAATATATATATATATATATAATATATATATATATATAATCTATTATATATATATATACGGTATATATTATATATATTAATATAATAATATATTTATACATAGTGTATTATACAGCCTAATATTACGATATTATAAGTCTAAAATATATAATATATAACCATATATAACCATTGTTTGTATGGTGACGAAGAAAAATTGCGGGCTATGACGACCCCAACCCTGCCTAAGCCTACACTCGCTGCTACTGTCCTAGGCGGAGCGAATTGCTTCCGAAAATGTCCAACTAGCGCTAAGTTGGTCTTAGGACCTAAGATGGTTCTTAGTAGTGTTTGAAAAATGCCCCCACAGGTGTATAAAAAGACTCCATCCCGCCGCTTGACGTCCCGGAACCTTACTACGTGGCTTTGCGAATGCTGCACTAAAGAAGCACCCTGTACCTGTCCCCGATGGAACAAGTATCAACAAATAGGGACGGCGTCGCATGGGCTGTCCCTTAGGAATATTGCTGGCAAACTTCTTTGTATTGGGCCTGCGTAGAGAAGATCAAGAAAATAAGCAATGCCCCGACCATATACTGCCGCTACATCGATGACATCTTCATCAAAAACGACAAGTCCTCTACGAAGGCAGAACAGCTGAAGCTCTGAATATAAGATCTTCAGGGCCTCACCTTCACCATAGAAAGCAGCTTCAGACAAAATCAATGGCCGTACTTAAGACGTCCTTGGTACGCAGAAAGAAGAATCATTCATCACAAAGTCTACGTGAAACCAACGAACACCGGACACTGCCTCACGGAGAAAAACGGAATGCCCGCAGAGATATAAAGGACTCCACAAATCGGTGCTTACATCAGAATAGCCTCCACACACTTTAGTTACATGGGGCCACTTATGCACAAAGAATCGCGCGATCCAATCAAAGTCTCCATCACAACGGCTTCAGCGAGAGATACACACCCGTCAGAATAAGAAAAATCATGGAGAACTGGGAACAACCCTAACGCCAAAAAAAGGAGTCAAGACATAAACTATCTTCTACGGCTTTATGCTCCACGCTCACCAGGAAAGAAGAAGAAAGAATAATATCAAAAATCGTCCACGTAATGTGAAACCTTTTTTTTTGCCAGGGCGGGGGGGGGGACCAAGAGAGGAGAATAAAACAATACAAATTTATTACAAAAACAAGAAACCAGCCAACCTCCTTCTCCGTAACAGACCAAGCCAGACGACGAAAAGAGACAAAACAAAAGTCCTTAGTCGTATATAGGATCACACTGCAAAAGAGGGAAACTGTGAAGTCCTCCCATCATCCTAATCGGATATGACGACAACGGAAGCTGTCCTGACGTTTACTTGCCACATAAAAATTATGGAGCCCAAAAAGTCAACCTATTAGAAAAACATGGCATTCATCATCACAAAGAAAATTTCTAGAAGAAAAGACAGAATTGATCGAATGTGTGCAGAGTGCGGCGACTTCCCATCCTAGAAGCACTGTACATAAACGAGATCAATCCCAAGCTTAACGTACAGGCAACGAACCTACAAGCTCTAACCAGCATGAAACAGAACAAAAGCAAATAACAGCAAATCACAGAAAAGCCAAGCGCGGACAAACAACCAATCAGCGTCTCCCCACACACGAGACGAGAAAGCAGAAGCTAATCTACCAATCAACGACGCTAATAGCTGCGTGGAGGCAGACCAGCAATAAATAGCTGCTTGCCCGTCGCATACTAAATCTATGGGCCGCCATCAGGCAAAGGGCCCATGTCACTCGGGAAAAAGGGTGACCTAATTTACCACACACCACAAACACGCATCTAAATCATGCTCACCTCTACACTGAGGAGAAAACATCTTCCACATGCTGCTGAAGAAGGTTTTTAGACCCGAAATCGCGATACAGAAAAAATTTGACAAGCAAACGGCGAAGTCATAAAAGTGATTAAAAAGAGAAAAAGGGACACTCTAAAAAAAAATATCTTAAAAGAAAATAAATAATACTATATTAAAAGATATATATATATTATATAATTATATATAATATATAATATATATATATATATATATATATATAGATATAATATATATATATATATTATCTATATCTATATCTATATATATTTTAATATATTATATATATATTATATCTAATCTAAAAATCTATATTTTATATATATATATATATAATATAATTATATATATATATATAAAATATATTATATATATCAAATATCTATATCTATCTATCTATCTATCTATTATATATATATATATGTAATATATATATATTATATATATATTTTAAAATATAATATATATATATATATATATATATAAAATATATATAATAATATATATATATATATATATAATATATATATATATATATATATATATATATTATATATATATGTATATTTGGGTACGTCGTTGGGTCCAATGAAAAGTGAAATATAGATTTTTTTGAATTTGGCAGGGTTTTTCTTATGTAAAATTGAATTTTAAGGGTGGTTTGCCCGCTTCAACTTTTTGGTTTGAGCACTTCTTGCTATGCAAAAATGGACTTCTATATTTATATGCAAAACATAGCTTAGCCCCGTTAAAGTAACGGCTTCTTTTGCACCTATCATCAATTCTTGATCGTCTTTTTCAGGATGGCTTCTCCTTGTAAACCAAGTGGGTCGAAGCCCGCAACTACACAGAGCTCTGGATCCAAGTTGGCCGTTTTGTTGGCGGTGGACGAGAGTTTGATGAGAGTGAGGTCCCTACGTATCGCGGCGTGATGAAGGGGGGAACCCTTCTCCAAGAACTCAAGCGGCATCGGGAGGGTGTTGACAAGCGGGGGTACCCAGTGAGAGACATTGCGAAGGATCTGCCCCCCATGGTGCTTGCCAGGGGAAGAAATCAAACGCCCAGTTTGCACCTCCTGTGGTTGTTATGGCCGGTCCGTGACCAGAAGGATAGATAATTTTTGGAAGAAGGTTAATGAAGTGGTGAGAGACAGAGCAACTAAAGCAGTAAAAAAATTTCGTAGAGAAGAATATGGAAAGGCTGTTTGACATAACGGCCTGCCCTCACACGATCTTCCTCTGCAAGGACCAGGAATCCACTGCTCCAACCCCCAGCTGTGCCACGCGGGGAGCACACGTGCAGTGTGACTGCCCCTGGCCAACAAAGTCCCTACTTTAGACCTGGAGTGGCTGTACTACCAGGGGATCAAATTTGGGGGAGGAGAGTGCAATGATGATGCCAGGGTAGCATGAATGAGACGCATAGACAAGTGAAAGCAGCAAAGAGAAAGCAGTTGGAAAAGCAGGCCTAAGCTGAAGAAGCAGAAGCATAAAGATAAAAAGGTCAAAAGTCTTGAGCTGCAGGAGCAGTGTTCCGGGGCCAGGCTAAAGATCACCAGGATTCTGAGGATGGGACGGAGGAGTCGTTCACCCTCCCACTCAGAGGAAAGAGGAGGAGCAACAGGAGGCTGCCATACTGGTAGACCGACTGCTCAGGGAGAGGCTGGGGTCCCTGGCACCCCTGTGATGCAGTACTTGGACAGGCCAGCTGAAAGAAGAAACACAATGCCACCCCGGAACCTGGCACTGTCAAGCATCCGGTTCGACGTTCCGCCCACTGCTGCTGCTCCCTTTGCTTCTGGATTCCTCCAGGACCTTATCGCGACGGCCCACCTCCTCTCTCAACATGTCGTACCTGGTCTGCGATCCTAACAAACTGAGGAGGGCCAGGCAGGATGCCATGGCATCGGCCAGGGACCTTGACCAGGGGAAGCACCAGGGTACCAAAATAGTTGGATTGGGTTACGATGGAGGAAGGACAAGACCAGGGCGATGGTGCCCGACAGATATGGGAAACTGCACCCAAGGTTGATCAGGGGGGAGCATGTGTCAGTGACAGAGGAGCCATCTGGGAAAGGGACCTTTGCACTTTGTACCAGAGGACCGGTGCCACCTGAGAAGCCCGCGTTCAAGGTGGCTCAGGCTCTCTATGATCTGCTGGTGACATACGACCCACCGACTCACTGATCTTACTGCAAGGTGACTAACTAGGGCCAACACGGGGTGGAAGGGGGTACTCACGCCCATTTGGAGAAGATGCTGGGACGCAAGCTCTTCTGGAGTATATGCGTGTTGCACACAAACGATTGCCCTGCGCACCTTATCACCAGCATCGACGGGCCTACTCATCTGACACTGGGTTCACGGGTCAGTGTGCAGTTGCTGTCCAGCGTGAATGAGATGCAGTACAACGCAGAGTTCAGAGGAGTTGCCAGGCGGTGAAGATCTCACGGAGATACCGGAGTATATGCTGGTCAACATGTCCACTGACCAGCAGGTCTGCTACCAGTGGTCCAGGGCTGTGAAGCGGGGCGTTTTTCTCTTCCGAGCTGCAGGAGATCAAGTTTTGGCAAGGTGTCCCACTCCAGATGGCTCACCACAGCCCAGTTGCTCGTGTACATGTGGACCAGAAAGCATGGACTGACTGGCAAAGAACTGAACACCCTGGAAATCCTAGTCAAGTACTGCCTGCATGTGTACTTCAAACTTTACTACGACATCAAGGTTCACCACAGACTAGAGGACGGCCCCAAGCACATCCTCACGCAGCTCAGAGTGAAGAGGTCGCAACCCAAGAAGGTCCAAACAGCTGTGACCTTCTACGTGCGGACAGAAGCATGGTTTGGGACATCAGAATGTGTCCTCCTCTCGCTGATGGCGAATCAGAGTGAGGCGACCGCAGGTTCGGGCCGTGACCCGATTTTGAAGCTGAGGGCTGGCGAGGAGTATGGGGACACCAGTGTAAGACCTCGCATCACACCCAAGCTGAACTTGTCAGCCACCAGCTTGCAGACACTGATCAGGTGGCAGCCTGGCCAGGTGCACGAGCCGGCATTCACCTGTTCACTGTCCGGGGATCAGATCCAGGAGATCCTGGTCAAGCCGTACGAGGTTCCGGAGTTCTCTATCTACACTCAGAGCACCGAAAGAGTTGTGAAGCAGGTGACAGAGGCTGCGGCAGCAGTGGTGGAGCAGCAGGCCCGAGACCGGTTCATCCCGGGGTCGGGGCCCACATCGGGAGACCATGCCCCGCTTAGGTCTAAGAAGGACATGATGGACACGTTCTAGGCCAACGTAGAGGCTGTGGCACTGTGATGTAGTGCCTGATGAACCAACTGATCAGAAAATGCTTACCACGCTAGTCATTTGGAACTCATATTGGTGCATGATGCAATACACAGGACCAACCGGACACAGCGTACTCATTTAAGCATTATTCGATAAGGGTGCAATATAAAAGTGCGATTTTGCATAGTAAGAATTGCTCAAATGCAAAATGGAATTGAATAAAATCGTCTTAGAATTCCATTTTACATAGGAAATTGGCATGCCAGCGTTGAGAAAAAGAATTTTTGTTATACGGCGTACCCTAGTGCAGGTGGCTACTATAGTGTTATCTACGGTAGATATTCATATTTCTATTACTGAACTCTTATAATACATACAAATATTTCAGTTACCTGTTTGATATCACAAGTAGTGTATTATTTGAAATATTTTGTAATATACGCAATTCGCAGTAGCGAATACGGAAAATAGACATTCGGTCCATCACTAATACATATATATATATATATATATATATATATATATATATATATATATATATATATATATATATATATATATATATATATATATATATATATATATATATATATATATATATATATATATATATATAATATATATATTGTCACGGTCGGTGACACGAGGTCGCCACCCCAGGCCATGCCCCAGGGACACATGGGTCTAGTTAACTTAATATATAATATATATATATATATATATATATATATATATATTATATATATATATATATATATATATTATATATATATATATATATATATATATATATATATATATATATATATAGATATATATATATATTAATATATATATATATATATATATATATATATATATATATATATATATCTAGACCCATATATATATATATATATATATATATATATATATATATATATTGTGACGAAAATTCATATTTCCCGCGTATGTGTTGAGACGGTCAAGATGGCTGGGGCAGAGCGAAGCTCCGTCCCTTTTTGGTAGGAAGCATGGTGTGACGTGGGGTTGCCGCACGCCGCCAGATAGGTCACCCATATAAAACAGGTCGTGACCTCGCCACGTCCTCCACTCCTGACATTCACACGCTGTGTCGTGTGTATTACGGGCCGCTGTGTCGGGCATGGGCAGCACGTGGGAGGCTGTGTGAGTCCTCCTTCCACCCTTGATACCAGGGTCTTGTAAGTATTTTGTGAAGCTTGTTTTTCTGCATTATTGGTTCACCGATGTCGAGTTGGCTGTATTTACGGAAAGTGAGAGTAGGAGGGGAGTATGGTGTATGTCTAGGATGAGGCTCAGTAGAAGTGCTCTTTTTGTGATGGTAACGTTCAGTTGAAGTGTTGTGTTGTATATTAACGTTCAGTAGAAGCGTTGTGTTGTGTATAGAGACTCAGTAGAAGTGCTCTTTTTGTGATGGTGATGAGACTCAGTAGAAGTGCTCTTTTAGTGATGGTAACGTTCATATGAAGCGTTGTGTTTATTAACGTTCAGTAGAAGCGTTGTGTTATGTATAGAGACTCCGTAAAAGTGCTCTTTTTGTGATGGTGATGAGACTCAGTAGAAGCGTTGTGTTGTATATTAACGTTCAGTAGAAGCGTTGTGTTATGTGTAGAGGCTCAGTTAGAAGTGTTCTTAAGGTGTTTGTGTGTAGAGGCTGGAGGTTAAAGAGAGAGAGGGAAAGTGAGAGTAAGATTTTGGCAGCGTTGCGGTTGGTATCTTATCTGTGAATCTTCTGACGTGTATTCAAGTGTTTATCTGTTGTTGTACTAAGGAATTGGAGTTAAGCGTGTTAATTATATAAGGATTTCATATGTTGATCTTGTTTTGAATATCCTGAATTAAGTTAACTAGACCCATGTGTCCCTGGGGCATGGCCTGGGGTGGCGACCTCGTGTCACCGACCGTGACAATATATATATATATATATATATATATATATATATATATATATATATATATATATATATATATATTATATATATATAATGTATATATATGTATATATATATATATATATATATATATATATATTATATATATATATATATATATATATATATATATATATATATATATATATATATATATATATATTAATATATATATATATATATATAATATATATATATATATAATATATATATATATATATATATATATATATATATATATATATATATATATATATATATATATATATATATATATATATATATATATACTTGTAACTAGCAACTTGTAACTTGTGACTTGTAACTAGGGGAGCGCGGTAGCGGAGCGGTTAGAGTTCCGACTGGCGTTCTCGGTGACCGAGTTCGATCCCGAAGAAACCCAAAACCTTTCTGCACCGTCGAGTGGCCTAAGAACACCCACAGAGAAGTGTTGTGTTGTATATAACGTTCAGTAGAAGCCCTGCCTATCAACTCTACCTTCGACTGCGGTGCATCGGAGGACACAGGGGGGGCGGCATGAGCCTCTAATCACAGGCGTCACTATAAGAATCCTGCCTGCCCCACCAACGGGAGGGGACCAACCATCAGAACCCTAAAGTGAACCCCCAGACCCTACCACCCGAGCCTAGGTCCCCCACTGTTACAGGCGCTTAGGAAAAATGTAAAAAAAAAAAAAAAAAAAAAAAAAAACAATGGGGGACAGGGGAGCGCGTTACCAACATTTATTTGGGAAGAGTTTTGGGAAAGTAGCGTCCCCGGTTCCGCAGACGCTTCCTTTGGTTTTAGTTTGTCTCTTAACTGACATCTTGGGAAGTGTGTAAATAAGCACAAACGGATAAGAAAAAGACAACCCATCGGTACCAATTTTAAAAAAAATAAGAATAAAAGAGGAGGAAAAAAACGCGCAATAATGGGTATGCAGGTATATATATCCGCATAACCCGTTTTATTTATAAGTATAAAAAACAAAGGCAAGATGATGTGGGGCGTTAAGTTTAAAGCAGGTGGGTCTTAAATAGGATGAGGAAGTGTAAACTTTAAATGAAAAATGTTTTTATTCAGGGGATACCAGATTCTTATACTGAAAAAATTTTTAAAAGGAAGCGATGAGGAAAAAAACTCAAAGATTTTGTGATAACTAGGGGAATGGGGGAAAGAGGATAAAAAAAAATAAAGAACTTAAGTGCCGGGGGCCCAGATGAAGGTATCCCCAGGTTTTATAAGAATGCAAAGAGGTTTTTAGTGATATTTGTGCACGTTTTGGGAAAACGGTTTGGTAGGCGATGTGCCTTTATTTTTGGGGAAGGGAAATGAGTCCCCATATTTAAAAGGAGACAGGGGGACTAAAGTAAAATTTATCGACCCTTTTGTTTAACGCAGTGGTAAGTAAATTTTTGGAAATTTATTTTTGCAAATCAATTAGAGGCTTTTAGAAAAACAAAATTTGATCAAGATTAAAACACGGTTTTCCCCAAGGGCAGTCTCCCCAATTATTGATTTTTTTATAAAAAAGTTTATGAGAGACATATAAGATAAGGATTATGATATAAATATTGGATTTTAGTAAGGCATTCGACAAAGTACCCACGAGGCTCTTAAATAAGGTTACGGTCAGGGAAAGATAGGAGGGTTTTCCTTTTTGGATCAGAGCTTGGCTAAGTGATAGGCAACAAAGTGTTACAATTAATGGTTTAAATCTAAATGGGGAAGGTGACAAGGGGAGTTCCACAAGGGTATTTTTTGGGTCCTTTATATTTTGATTACATAACAACTTGGGATATGCGATTAGCAGTAAAATAGCAAGTTTGTGATGAACTAAGGTGGGTAGGATTACTGAATCACAGTCTGAGTAAATTTGTTTAGGGAGTTTAGATAAATTAGTGAGTGGGTAGCAGATGGCAGGGGGGAATTTTAATTTTTGATAAGTGCAGGTTATGAATGTTGGTAGGAAAAAACCCGGGTATAACCATCGCAATATATCGCAAAAAAGACGGGAAGGTGAAAAAGTCTTGGTGTAAGGTGACCCCCAGACCTCGAACTAGGAAACAATTTTTGAAGCAGAAAAGACTAATAGGGTTAGGATAAATTTACCAGAAGTTTAAAAGTAGAAGTGCGGAATTTATTCTAAAACTTTATCTTGCTTAGTCGACCCACTAGACTATGGGGTTTCATTTTTGGCTCCCATATTACGGGTTTGGGTTAACCCTTGAGAATCAGTGCAGAGAAGGAGCCCAAAATTTATTAAAGGGATGGTAACTTTAGTTAGAGGGGGAGATTGAAGCTAAAAAGTTACACTATCGAGAGACGCAAAGTAAGGGGCGTTTGATAGAATTTTTTAAGTGGATAAAGGGAAAAAAAGGGAGGTGGAAAAAATTTTTACGGCTATTAGCCAGGGTAAAACAAGAAGTAACGGTTTAAGCGGAAAAGGGGATTAAAAAAGTGTGGGGAAAAAACGGGTTTCACAAAAGGGTGGTGAATGTTGGGAAAGGATCAGTAAACAGGTAGTTGGGGGCGGAGTCATTTGGGAGCGTAAAAGGGGGCCTGGATAGTTTCATGGATGGGATAAAAGGGTGGATGTAGGTAGTGTTAGAACAGGAATCCACGGTAGGCCTAGGCCCTTGTGCTTCCTTATTTTTTATGTTCCATGTTCTTATTTTTAAAAAAAAATAGCTTTAGTTTGACTCTATAAGGGGCAAAATAAATAAAAAAACGGGGGGGAAACCCCATGTGAACCCCCAAATAACCTGGCCAAATTTTGCTCACTGCATCGCCTGTCACAATACACGATAAAGGGGCCCGACCGCGACACGACTCTGGTCGTAACGTTTTTTTCATCGATCGTCCTTGATTCCCCGACTCAAGAGGACCTTAGCGCGTTCGTGAGCCGCGGGGACGACTTTTCGCGCCTCACTTTTTTTTATCGCGCGCGCAAAAAAATCTGTCCGTTCACGACTTGCCAAAAGTCATGTACAGTGGGGTGCGTGGGTCGGCGGAACCCACCTTTAACCAATGGATGGTCTTTTAATGGTCGTAGCGTGTCGTGATGCAGTCGCCGACAAAAAAGCCATTACGACGGTCACGATGGGGAAAAGAGCGCCGACCACGCCCAGACCCCATACCAAGATTCCGAGACGAGCATGTCGCCATTTTGCCAGCGATAAGTTTTGATGAAAATAAAAGGTTTTCAAAAACCGCCAGCGTGGCTAGGTTTTCCGCCGGCCCGATTGGAGGGGCATGCTGAGCCCCCTCAGGCTGCACTGGCCCATGAGGGAAGAGTCGCTCGCCCGCCCCATAATATAAAATAACGTTATATCAAAATCCCAGATGAATGAGATAATTTTTGGGAAGACTGAGCAAACCATATCTACAGGAGACATTATGCGGTCAGAATGGGAAAAAATTACAGTAAACAAACCCTTAAAAAGTTTATGAGAGAAAAGCGAAATACGCAAAATTTTTTTTTCCTCTCCACCTTTTTTTTATAAAATCCTTTTTATTCTGAAATTTTTGTTTCCCTTTGAATTTTAATTTTTGTTCGGAAATTTCAGCACATTTTTCCGATTCTGGGGGTATCTGACACGTCTAAATTTCAAAAGTATATAGGTGGTCAAAAATTGCAAGAACAATCAAATTGTGACTTTGGGGGTTCGCCCCCCGCCAGGGGTTTGGAGACACAGTCTGGACACTGGGTTTGGGATAACACACCCACCCCCTCGTGTATCTCTGCATAAAGCACAATGGGACGGGGTTAAAATAAGAGGTTACCCAGGCAGCCCAAAAAGGCCCAGCCCCCCCCACTGAATGTAATTTTTCTGAGACCTTCCCTTTGGGGACGAGGTTTACGGTAGCGTCAAGTTAAAAACCCCTAGAGTGATTTGAGGGGCTTTTGAGGCCCCCACCAGAAACGACCTGTTCTCCATGGAGCGTCAACCCATCCCACCCCCTTTGGTAGTGGTGTACATCAAGCAGCTCTCGGTTTTCCTTTTGAATTATGAGGAGAGATTGGAATGGAGAAAAATATTTTTTATTTTGTCATCTTAATCCTCATAAATGTTATAGTACCCCTAAGAAAAGTCGGGGATCTTTTTAATGTTTCTTTTAGGGGAAAAAATAGTTTTTGACGCTGCAATACAATTTCCATAAAACACACCTATTCGCACTAATTCAGTGCTGAGTAAAAAAAACTACTCAAAAAAATTTTCCGGATTAGACACATGAAAATTTTTGGGCCGCTATAGGCTGTCTCGTTAATCAAAAATATCTCTAGCTTTCATATTTTGATAAAAAATAATTACTTTTTCCTATCGTAAAAACTGTTGTCTTTTCCCCGGGGTTTTTAATGGAGCTCACTAGCTACGAATTGCGGGCCCTGGTTCAAATGGGGCCAGGGCAAGTCGGCGGCACCCAAAAAAAAGTGTCTTCCTCCCTTTGGGGGTTTAAAAAATGGGTACCTGGGGAAACCTGGGAAGGAACTGTGGAAACCCCGGATGTAAAATACCCCGTCCCCGGGGAAAGGGTTGCCCCCCACCCCCGGTCATAGGCTAAGCAACGGAGATGGCATCGGCCCACCGCAGTATGGCGTACCCCCCATTTTTACCTTTCTTCCCTACGTATACGTATTCAGTTGGAACACCACTCATACGATCGTAGTTTAGTCCGGGGGGACTCCATTCCCCCCCGGCGGGCTGGGTGCTGAAAATTTTGTATCGGGGAGCATTTTATGTTGATAGTAATATGACAAGTATGACAATCACCCGCTCGGACCTACGCGGGCCATTGGGAAAGGGGAGTCGGGGGGGAAAACTATCGTGGGCCCTTTTCAAAAAAAATAATCAGTAAGACTTTTCATGCAAGAAATTTTAGGAAATTATATCATGAATCAAACAGAAAAAGATTACATCAATTTTCCTAATCTAAGCTCTATTTAATACAAAAAAATTTTTCCAGTATTGTTTCCCGCTCGAGTTTTTCAATGTTCCTCTATTATTTTGTTTTAGTAGCCATCCGCATTAATTTAAAAAAAACATTTTAAAGGGGTTTGGTTTAATCTTTCCTTAAAAAAAATGATTAAAAAGTTTTGCGGGGGAAAAGATGTTCCATTGTATCTCACTTTCTCTAAAAGAATTTGATGAACACATATAATTATTCAGTAGTATATCTAACCCGAAGAAATGTTTTTTTCATTTTTAAAAACCATTTTTAAAAAAAGGGTATAGAAAATTCCTTTGTTTATAAAACCCTTATTTTTTAAAGGTAAGATACTATTGTAGAAAAGTTTACCTCAAGTCCTAAGCCTAAACTAAATGAAAGTGGCAGATATATATATCAATTTTTGGGTGTTAGCACCAATGAAGTTTAAGTGAACCAATAGACATTCTCATAGTAGTAAGGCCCCACCATTGAGCCCGTGCCCAAATTTTCCCCTATAAAGGGTTTGAATGGTTTTTAAAGGATTTGAGGAACTGAACAAAATAACCCCCCCCCATGCCCTCGAAAAAAGGGGGTAACTCCCCCCGGGGGCAAAATCCAGGATGGCCCCCTTTAAAAATGGGGTTTTGTCATATCTTCACTCTTTTTAATAGCTATTAATATGTTCTAGGTGCCCTAAATGATGTTTTTTAGGTCAAGGAAGGCAATAAAGAAAATGAGGGTTTGGGAAAACAGCATTTAATTGATTTTTAATTAAAAATGAGACAAAACTTTAAATATTCATCATTTTCGAGAACCGTATCATGTTTTTTGGGCCCCACTAATCACATGAAGTTTTTTTTTCAGGTTTAAAAATCAAGTTGAGTTACTGAAAAAAGATGTAGCCCAATTCATCTAAAAAGGGTTTTACAAGAACCCCCAAGTAACACGATTGGCTGAACAAAATTGAATTTCGTTCATTAGTATGTGTAATTGGCCGACGTATTCTAGGTGTCAAAAAATAGGTTTTTCAGACCAATTTTCAATGTAATATACTTTAAATTAATTTGTTAATCAAAATTGAAAACAATTATTGTTTTATCCTAATCATTACATTTCAGTAAATCGGGAAAAAAAATTCACAACCTATCATAAATTTAAATGACAATTATGGAAACATGAAGGGGGCAAATTAAAAATCAATGTTTTATCCTCGCCCTCATCTAGAATCGTCTCTCCGAATCAGTATCTTGGTTTTTAGGTCTTGAAGTTAAACGACATCCTTCAAAATGTTATGGGGTTTTGTGTATCGATGGTTTAACAACCCATTTCAACAGCCCATCCATTGAAAGGGAGCGGAGAGGATCTCCCTTTATGATATTGGGAAAAGCATGTGGGGTTGAAAATTTCCCTCTTGTTCCCTTCGGGTCATGTGAATCTTTTCGGGGAAAGTTCAGGGGTTTGATTTTTTTTTTCTCTCTTTTGGTTCCTTTTGTGCCTTGCTTCCCCCAAGTTTTTTGATCCCCTTGTCATATAGAGATTTAAGGTAAAATATTCCCCATGCGATCAGAACAGACGTGTGCCCGGCAATGACCTGCCAAAAAAACCCCAGTAAGCAATGCATATCTGAGTTCCCTTTGGTAAAAATTGATGCTTTCCCGGGAAAAAAAAAAGGCATTTTGGGGTCTGATCCGTGTGAATATGAAATTTGAATATAATCTTGCTATCTTTTTGAGCAAGTTTTTTACAATCAGAGTTTTTCTTCCTCGTGCCCGCTAAAACTCCATCTATTTATGGGACAAAACAGAACGTTGTATCTTCAGCATCAATAAAAAACATCAGTTCAATGCCGTTTTGATTGGGAATATAAAAGAAGAGAACGGTCTGCTTCGATGTTTCACATTCAAAATTGCAATTATGTCCCGGGAAAAATTTCCCAACACTTTGGACCCATGAAATACAAAGGGACATTGGGATGTTCACAGCCCCTTAGACGGATCTCATCTGGAGAAATGACGGCAAGCGTTGTTTTTTAGCTGGATTGTGCAAAAATCCTGGAAAGCTCTAGCAGGGGGAAATTTGTTAAAGGGCCCGGAAAAAGATTTCTTAGAGCCTTCAATATTACTAGAGCGAAGTTTTCTTCACTGTCTTTGATGGTAAATGGCAAGTCATACGGTATTCACCAACACAATTTTAAAGGCATTTTTGTGTCGGGACATTATTATGGACAACATCTTGGAAGCAAAATCCCCCCCTGTGAAGCTAGTACCTTTGATTTTCACGGTTTTCAAATGAGGGTTGACAGACGCCATATGAATCCCATATCAACTTGCAATGTACCCCTTGGAACCCAAAAGGGTTTTCCCAAATTATATTTTTCCCACCAATTGGATTTTTTGGGTCTTTTTCATTGTCTCGTTAACGTTTTTTATGGGAAAAACATTATCTGTCACTCGATTTCTTACGTTAATGAGGTTAAACTTTGTCGTGTGCTTCTGCTTGCTATGGGGGACGCCTTGCCTTTTTCGCCAGGGCCCTTGATTTGGTAATTGTCAGTATTGTCACCTAGACGGGTGGTGGATTATGAAGTTCCGTCGTGGGGTTTTTCGTGCACTGTAGAGTAGAAAATGGTTATTTCCCACTCAACATGCGGTCTTTCAGAATATCCTAAAACAGATTTTCACCACGTGATAGCAGACTCAAGTCACAACAAGGCAGTAGAAGCCAGAAAAAACCAGTTTGAAGAGATCTTAGATTAGGTTTGTTGTGTTGAATGGGTCAAGGAAAATTCAGGGGTGCAGCTATAAATTTCCTGTACGGCTGTCACCCCCAAGCTTCAAACGTTTTCTGTTTTTTCACGGGGTTTGCCTTTTTGACGGGGGTACTCTGTGCCATGGTTTTAGAGATGATCTGATTGGTTGACGGAGAACTTTTCTATGATCAGTGGAACATTTCTCTTTTTTTGAAGATTTTAAGCCAACCGCTTTCATTTCCCATTTTTTGTTCATGGTCATCTTTCCACAGATCAAGAGGTAAAACAAGGTAGGTTACCATGATTGAGGGAAAAAACACACCATCCCTCATGAGGCTGTTCTTCCTCAGGAAGATTGCTCAGCCACCCAGTACTCCCCAGGGAAATCATCAGAATCAAATCAAAAAAATAACCAATCCCCCTTTTCCATACTGCTGTTTCATGATCTGATCCAGGGCAAAATCAAAAGTAGAAGATTTGAATTCTTTTCCCCGTTCAGTCTTAGGGGAGCAAGTTCTCATCAGAATCCAATCATTCAAAAAAAGACATCAGTATTTCGCCCTTGGAGTACCTGAATTTGTTATCCTTTCAAACTTTCTGCAACGATAGTTAGATGTTTTGGGTTTGATCTAGTAAGGCATAGCCTGTTACATTCTTGGAAGGGGTGAGAGGGTCTTTCAAAATACCAGTTGACATTTGGGAAATTTTTTGGCACAGAAAGCACCCTTTGCACGTCGATAATAGAGTTTCGCAGATGTCATACATCAAACGCAGAACGAAGTTTTGTTGTAGTTTGCCTTTTTAAAGGGCCGGTCAAAAGAACCTTCTGCGATCATCTGCCAGCCCAGAACATCTACAAAAACCCGACCATGGAAGGTTGTCATGGCATAGATAAATGAGCAATGGAGTGGGTGTACATTTTTCTGCATTTTTTTATAAAATATTCAATTTTTTGAATTTTTTTCACAAATTCCCCCTAGATGTCTTTATTTTCTTTCCTTGACCTAAAAAACATACATTTTGCCAAAAAACATATTAATAGTATGAAATGAGTGAAAGATATGACAAAAACAGTTTTCCGGCGCCATCTGGATTTTGCCCCCTGGCGGAGTTAGCCCACATTTTTCGAGGGACAGGGGGGGTTATTTTTTTAGATCCCAAGGCATTTAAAAAACCCTTCAAACCTTGATCAGAAGAAATTGGCCGGGACTCAAAAGGTAGAGTCCTTTTCTTAACTACGTCCCCGGGGCGTGGTTGTTTTACAGTGGGGGTTGCCGTGCTGACCCATCCGCAAAGGAAAAAAAAAAAGGATGATGAAAGTATTAAGCGTCTGTGTGAATTGCAATCAGGGCATTTTTCCTGTTCAATTTTCTGTACAAACTCTAGAGAACCCCTAAAAGGGGCTGTTGGTCGACTTTTAAAACGGCAACCACATCGCCCGCGTGCGGGACAAATCTATAGTTGTGCGGGTCCATTTTGAGAAAAGCCCCTTATCTGTGTTGTTATATAGAGTGACAGACTATTACTAGGGTGTATTGACACCTTTTGTATCATGTCAATAATGTATAATTAGATTTTGTTTTATTTTGGTTACTAACCACACTCTTAAGTGGGAAGACGGAGAAAGAAATGAAAAAGGTACCGCTTTTAAAGGGGACCCAGCAGTTGGGGCAAGGGCGCCCTTTTGTTTTTTCCGGGAAAAAGATGGGAACTAGCGGGACCCCATTTGGGTGTTTGTAAGGGTGGCAATACGTACTGGGCCCCAATTTTAGAGTGTATATTCCACAAGTATAGTATTACAAAATCCGCATAAGTTATGATACTAATTTTAAATACTTTTTTGACCAACATAATTTTTTTCAGTGCCTTAAAGTGACAAATTTGGCAATTTCAAACCCCAAATGGCGTAATAAAGCACCATTGGTCATAATAATGGCGAAGTTCAGCTGCAATTTAATCGAAAATTTTTGTGATTTTTTTGATAATGGATATTAAAAGGATTGCATTGTGGAGTGTTTCATCGAGTTCACCTACCCCTGTACAAAAAAAAATAGGCCTTTTTTACGTTTTTGGGATATAATCAAGACTATATTTTAGCAAGTCTTTAGACGGGGCGGGGCAGCATAAAGGGAACATGGGCGATTAGGCCTGAACATGGAAAGCGATAGGAAACAGGGGAAAAAAAGCACCCGATCGTTTAGATAAGTGATCACTTTATCCGACACTGCCTAATTCAAATAAACCCTTATTTCTATTGCAAAAGTTATTCATTTTCTCTCGTCTGCAAGCTCCATTAAAAAATATTTCATGACTTATTTTTATAGTATAAAATTTTTGTGGAGCTAAAATTTTTAAAATTTTTCCCTTTACCGAGAAACAAGTTTAATTAATGGAATAAAAACCCCTTTGTTATTTTCATAAAAAATACTAATTGACCCAAAATGCATGAAACTGAAAAAATGCGTTATTTTGCAGCAATGTAGGTATGTATAGTATTTCAGGGGGGCCTGCCCAATAAAAATGCGTATGAATAAATTTTAAAGAATGTCCCGACCCTTTCAACATTCCTTATTTTAAGTAGTCAAAAGATAGCCCCTTATCGAGTATATCAACAATAGGTCACTTTTTTTATCCCCCCTTCAGCCGTTTTTAATTTTCTGCACTCAAAAAACTGTAAATTCCCCCCGGGTTTCCCAAAAGGGTCCTGACAACTAGATCGATGACCAGAGTCAAGACGTCACGGATGGGAGTCCCCCCTCCTGCGGAAGCCAAAAGTTGTGAAAAAAGACAGAAAAAACTACTGACGAAATTTTAAGTGTATTGACGGCTGGTGGTATAGCACAGATTTACACATTAATATAAGGACCTTTTTAAAAAAGGGGAAAATGGTAAACCCTAAGGGGTAATCACGGTGGCGGGCTGGAGAATTCCCGCCAGCCGCCAAGTAGTGTGTATTTGTGCTTGGCCCGGGGCAGGTCTGGCACCCTTGTCCCTCCTAGGATTTAAAACAAGTTAAGTCACCTCTGGTATCCTTTTACCTGCTGGAAATAGACTTTTATCCAGGAAGGACCTAGCAACCTGGGGGCAGCGGCTACAAGACCCAAGCTCCCAAAAGCCTCTAAGGAGGAAAACGCATGACTAAAAAACCCGGTTTGGGGGGAAAACTCAGCGTTTATGGGGGGGCCAGCCCATTGTTCCTACTTTTTTAAAGGCTGCTTGTGCCTAAAGTGTTGGGGGGGCTTACTTTAGTGACAGTGAGGAGTGTTTCGTGTTGTCTTCTGCCTCGTTTAAATGTCTAAGGACGTAAGAGTCGCCGACGCAGTATACGACAGGGATGGTTTTTGAGCCCCTGGTGTTCCGTTCGCTTTTTCTGCACGATTTTAGAGGGGTTACTACGCCTTTTCTTTCTTACACGTCTTAAGGGGTTTATTCCTCTACCCTTTCTTCACGACTCCAGGGGATAAATTCTACGTTTTCTTTAAGTGCACCAGCAAGGATACCCATATCCACAGGACGCTCTGGGGGTGTCGGCCCCGGCAAATATACACTGCAGCAATCTTCAGGATTCCTCATTTCCCCAGTGTACTTCAATGCAGATAAGTACCTTTGTATGTGAGTTCGTACCCAGTTTATTTTGGCAGTAGGAAGTGTTAAAAGTGGCCAGTGTACTTTTTTTCCTTTTTGACTGGGGAAGGAGCGCAATTCGCGCCACATGTATGAAAAAGAGCAATCTTTGGTCTGATTCGTTTCTTTAGTGACTCACGGGTTATTTTGGGGTGTGAGTGGTAAAAAAATAGTCACAGGTTTCTTTGGGGACATTGGCCCGGCATCAAGTGCTTCGCGGGCTTTGAAAAGGTCGCGCCCTGAATGGTCGAGCGATGCCGGGGGGGGGGGGGGTTACCAGCAGTCGTTTAAAGTGTTGAAAATTTTTGGTTTAAAAAGCTGCCAAAGGAAGAGTATTACTTTTTTGACAAAATTTGTTTAGGAACACAAAAACACAGAAATTTAAATATAAACAGTGGGGTGTAGTAAGGTAATTTCCCGTGATTTAAATGTCAGTGAAGGTTAGTAGTAATTTTTTTTATTATAAATTTTTTTGTCAGTTAGCCCTAAAACGTTTGCGTTTTCATTTTGAGCGTGTTTTCTTGATGCAATAGGGGAAACTCCCCTTTTTTTAAACGTTCGGTTTATGGATTACTAAAAGTTACGTTTTAAACCAAATTTTTTTTTTTTGAGGCGTTCAAATTTTGTTGTCACTTGTGTTTGGGGGGCAAAGGAGTGTGTGTGTGTGTGTTTCAGTTTTATAACTATAGAGGGTCATTAGGGCGATTCGTTTAATTTGTGAAGGAAGTATTTTGAGGGTCTTACCTAAGCATTTGGCCGCTGAAACCGAAAATCGAGTTGGGGCATCGTTTGCGGTAAGTTTTTTGGGAATTTGCAATTTGGCAATTTGGCAATAAAATTTTGGGAATTACAAATTTCAGAATGAGAACCAGATCGTAGAGACCCCCGTTTTGGGTCAAATTTAAGCTTATTAAGAGTGCATAAAAATTATTTGTACTCCGTGGTTTTATCTTTCGCATATAACTATAATGGGAAATAGAGAAAAATGGAAAAAAAAAAAAAAAAGGAAAAAAAAAAAAAAAAAAAGGAAAATTTTGCCTTAATTTCACATCAAAAGTCTGAAATGTTTTTGGCTGTATCGTTCCATAAAGGCACTACCTTGATTAATAGAAAATGGTAACTTTTTTTGACTGTCCCCCATGGTCGTATTTTTTGACATACAGTAATGAAAATTTTGCAAAAAATGAAAATTTTTTGGCTATTTAAATTTTAGAAATTAGCTAAAACCCTAAATAAAAAAAATTTTTATTATTCGCACATTTTCCTTCCCCGGTCTCGCAATGAAAAACGTTGTCATTTTTCGGGGCAACAACGGAGATTTTGGTCCTTTGACCCCGGGCGCCCAAGGAGGATGTTTGGGGTAGCTGGCCAAGTGGGTTCGAAAGGGAATTCGTAGAGGCCCACGGAGGTCCTCTAGAAGGGAGATTTGGGCGTGGCACCCACAGGCATTGCTAAAATCCAGCCCCCAAATTTGCGAGGCAGTAGGAGATGAGCAACAGGGCCTTGGGCGGAGGCCCCCCACCCCCGGGCCTTCAAGGAAAGAAGAATTTTTTTTTTTTTTATTTCGAAAAAAAATTTTTGACATGAAAAAATGCTTGATTAGGTTTGTGATTTAATTTGGGGGGCGCTAAGTGGTGGGGATGATTTCGGGTTTTAAAAGCGCAGATGATATAAAATCTAAATGCAGGCGAGGAGTGGAAAGCCCGGGGCCGCTTGCCCCGAGGGCTTTTAAGCTAATAAACATTTTTTAAACTTTTTAAATTTAGTTCGAGAAAAAATTTTTTTGCTATAATTATTTTCTGCATAGGATTCCTGAAAAATATTCCCATTGGTAGTTTTCCATTACATTCCCGACAAATAAAAAAAAGCTTTTTTCCATCTCTACTTTTAGGCCTGCCACCCCGCCCCTCGAGTCCCCGCCGCGCCAGGCTCCTATTCCCGGAAGGAATGCTTTTTCTGGGGTGATGGAGACAAACCAAATGAAGTCCTGCCCCCCGGGTGAGCACGACCGGAGTGCCAATCGAATCATGAGGCGGTCCCCCCAAGGAACAATTCGAGTGGAAAATCCAGCTTCCCCCCGACCCCGAGTCCTGGGTGCCGCGGATGTACCCTAAGGGCTGCTGGAAAATTTAGTCGTCAACAAGTTGCGGACAGGGCCTCCCCAAAAGAGCCAGAAAATCGCTCCGTGATCGAGTTTGTGGGGGAAAAGGTTTGCGAGAAGTGGAGAGGGAGGGTTTCTCGAGGGAGAAAAGACAGCCAAGGAGAGATGGTGTTTGGGCCCCTCAGCTGGCGGATAAAGGAACTCCTCTCCACCATGGTCCCTGGGGTGGAGCACCCAAACCCCCGAACCCGCGAACCCGAAATGGTTCATCTGCGGGGCAAGGAAAAAGGCCCTGACAAAAACCCCGGCAAAAAGGACTTTAAGCTTTCACCTCCTGAAAACTGCCAAAAACCTGCGTGAAGAAAACCCTCAAAAAACCGAACGGAAATTCGAAAGGAGACATGGCCAACTTTAAACCCTTTCCTTCCCCCCGTCAAGAGTTTTGCGACCGGGCGTCGGTGGAGTGGAAGAAACAATCCGCGAACGGGAAGGGGCCCGATCGTCGGACAAGTCCTCATGACAAAAATCTTGAGTGCAAGAAGCTGGACGAGCAAAACCCAAACTTCCCCAAAACCCCCGGACCCCCCTCAGGGGCGACGGCGGGCCATTCATCAGGAGACGCGGAAACAAAGCAATTTATTAAGATGTTCCCCGGTGCCGGGCTGGCTATTCATACCCCCTTTCCGCCTCGGGCCCGCTTGCCCGAACGGTGCTCAAACGGGACGGCGAGATGGAGGTTTACCCCCCGCCGCCCGAGAAGGGCCTTCTCCCAAACACGTGCCTCAACGTGCAAAAAAACACCCCCCAACCGTGCCTCCCCTTGGCAAGACGACTTTCAACGTTAGCTATCCACGATGAACTGGGCTTCCCCGCGGATGTGATATCCCTTTCCCTGCTCGATGGTTTCGACACCCCTTTCGCCCTCTTAGGAAAGGCAAGTTGCAAGTTGGGGCCGGTTTTTCCCGGCGGCCGACCAGGAACCCCCCGAGCTTTTTGGGGACACCCGAAGCCCCGGCCGCTGACGCAAAGGAGCCTGGAGTGGTGCCCATTCGTAGCAGAATTTTCGGATTACCTGCTCTCGCCGCAGGCGAGGGGACGGCAATTCAGAAGAAGAAAGGTTTGGGCGCAGGGCCCCCCCGACAGTCAACGCCACCACCCAGACATTATGCGAGCCCATACAGGCCCCCTGTTGGGAGGGGGCTGTGAAAAAGGAGTTGGTACCCTCGACCCGACCAAGTACGGTACGGACCCAAAACCCGGGGCCTATCCCCTTCCACCCGCCTCCCCCCCGCAAAGTACATGGTGGAGCCCGTCGGAGAAGACGAACGCTCGACCAATCGCTGCCCCTGTCAACGCCTGCAGACTCCTTTTTCGGGCTTTTCGATTGCTCCCCCGAGATGGGCCCTCAACGAGGGAAGATGGCATGAGGGGTCGTGGCGTAGGGGGGAAAAATTCGATTTTTTTTACTTGTGAACGCTCGGGTATCGCAAGAAGGGGTTTTTTTTGGTTCTAATTGTATTTTCCAAAAATACCGGGGGGAGACTCGGTTTGTTTTGAAATTTTGTGTTTGGATTAAACTCGGGTCACTTGGGGGGAAAAAAAAAAAGGGTTTCGCTTCACTTAGGTGAAGGAAGTATTTTTTAGGGTTATCCTAAGCATTTTCAGGAAAATCCTTTCTACGCAAAATTTTACCCCCCCTGACAAAATTTGAATTTAAAAGTGTCCTAAGAACAATGGTTTGTTATTTACTTTTTTTTCTAATTAAAATTTAGGTTTTTAATTATTAAGAACTCAGGGTTAAGGCCAAAAATTTTTCCTTTTATATTTTTTCCCCAATTTTTTTTCCCCTTTTCTTAATTTCCCTTAGACAGTAACCGAACAGAACAACCACGAAGTACTCAATAATATTTTATGCACTCTTAATAAGCTTCAATTTGAGTCCAAAACGAGGTCTCTACGACGTCTGGTTCTCATTCTGCAATTTGTAATTGCCAATTTTATTGCCAAATTGCCAAATTGCAAATTGCGCGAAAACTTACCGCTAACGAGTGACCAACTACGATTTTCGGATTCAGCGGCACAAAATGCTTAGGATAAGACCCTCAAAATACTTCCTTCACCTAAGGTGAAGCGAAAGCCTTTTTTCCGCCCTAAGTGACCCGACTAATAGCTGTTATTTATTTTTAATATCAGATGTAGGGGTTACATGTCTCCACCAGAACACATAGAGTCTAGTCTTGTCTCAACACAGCCTCATACTACCATTTCTACTACTACTACTACTACTACTACTACTACACTACTACTACACCACTACTACTACTACTACTACTGCTACCACTACTCCTACCACGCCTACTCTAGCCAATATGTCTTCTACAACTGTTCCAACCATTAAATGTTACATCAGGATCACTAGTTCTCAGGTGAGGATGAGACACACTCTGCATTGTCTTTTCTGCAGCAATGCGAGGATATAATGCAAAACAGTAATGTTGCCTCAGGAAATGAGAAGATTTCTTTTGTTAGGTCACAATTGAAACCAGGATCATTAGCCAGTGATATGATGTGTGCTTCAGGTTTTGATGGGAAGGCGCTCAATTATGATTATGATGTATTTCGTCGGAATTTCCTGAGAATTTTTGGTGTGGCGCAACATAAATGATTCTTTGCAATGGTCATTTATTTATGCTGAAGCATTGACCACACAGTTGGGTAGTGCTGGCAGGTTGAGAGGTCAGGCACGTGCTGCTAATTTTGCTCAGAAGCAATGGAAGCCTTAAACCTTGCTTCATGGTTTGAAGATGATAAATTGACAGTGGAGAGATTTAAACTCATTCTAGAATTTCAGTATTACATCACCTTTTTGATTCCACAAGAGCGTCATATCGCTTCATCTCTTGATTTTAAGCCAGGTGATAACCTTCTAGATTTTTCTACGAAAATGAATAAGCGGCTACGTGAGATGCCTAAAAGTCCATTTTCACAAACTGAGTCGGTGGCTCCGGTATCAAGGGAACCTCAAATTCATTCATCCTTACCTCCTCCTCCCCCACCCCCTCTTCCACATCCAGTTTTTTCTCCGTCTACTCGTGCACCAAAGCAGTGTTACTATTGCCGAAAGCAATGTCATTCTGATAATTACTGTTAAGCTCGGACGCCGCCGCTCCGCTACTCCCGAAGGGGGGAAGGAGGAAATGGTGTGCGCGGAGGCTCAACGGGGGTTGTTGATATACGTAGCCCCTGTTTAGCGTCCCCCCAACCCCGCTATGGTCTTCCAATCGGTCGCTGGTCGTGGCATGACAAATAACCCCGGCACCTCTACCTGAAGGTGCTGGGTTGGGCTTATCTCCTTGCACCGGAAGGTACAACGGGGCAGTGCCCGTAGCTTCGGAGATACGGGGAGCTTACCTCCCCACAGGCTTATAACGCCCCGGGCTTTAACCCGGGGGGGCGACCCTCCCTGTTCCCCCCCGAGGCCCCTAGCTTGCATAGTTGCCCGGGGTCAATCCATTATCGCCCGCCCCTGTCATGCATTGTCAATCATATAGATACATCACCATCTGCTGCGTCGCCTTCAGGAAGACCTGTATATGGTGCTCAAGAGGTCCTAAGATCCTGTTGCAGGTGCCTCGTAATGCCCCGGGGTTCCGGGGGGAACCCAGGGAGGCCTCCTGAAGGAGGTATCTAGTAGAGCGTCGTAGTTGCGTAGAGTTTCACCTCCGGCCCACGCCCGCCCCTAGTGCCTGGCCCCAGCGCCCAATGGCTCCCCAAAGGCCCCGAAGAGAGGCCACAGGGGTAGGTAGTGTGGAGGGACGTCATGGTCTCGTAGAGTAGCACTTCCCTACCCCCTGGGGCAAAGTAGGGCGCCCCTTGGTTGCCCCACGGTGGTTCTGGGAAGCCATGCGGCCCCAGGGGAATCACCACCGGGGCGGGCAGTGTTGCAGGGACATCTTGGTCTCGTAGAGTTGCACTTCCCGCCCCTGGGGTTAAGCGGGGTATTCCTTAGTGTCCCGTCGAAGCCCCGTCGCCCCCTGGGGAAAAAGTGAAGAGCCACAGGGGCAAGCCGAGTGCCGATTTCCCCGCCGTGGCCCCTTCATCTCAGGACCCCAGGGGAACACAGGGGAAAAGCCCCCAGGGCAGGTGCCGGGCGGAGTCGGGATTCGTAGGAAGTAGCCCCTCCCCCGGGGGACAAGCGGCGTGGGGGGCTCGGGCGTCTGGTAATGAAGGGCGGCGGTGTTGGCCGTAAATTGAGCGCGTGGTATCGGAAGGGAAAACCCCCTAACTTGCTCACCGCACTAGCACTGTCTCGTAAGATATCACTGCGCGCAATAAGATGTGTGGCCACACCCCGGGATTATAGAATCTCCCCTTCTCTCCCTGTCTTTAGGGGAGACCCCGGGGGTGGGGGTACAGTCAAAATTATTTCAGTGCTGACATAAAGGGGAAGTGGGGGCGTGAAATTGAGGATGAGATTCAGCCTTTTTCCTTCTCCTCGCCTCCTACTTTTCACTCTTCCCCCTCTCCCCACCTTCTCTCACTTCTCTCTCACTTTTTTTTCTCTCTCTCCCTTCTCTCCCCTCATCTTTCTTTGCCGGGGGACGGGAGGGACCCTAGCTGTGGTCAGCAAAAGTGCAGGTGGGCGCCGGCCCCCCTTTGAGGGCTGATAAAGGAAAAGTTTTAAGCACAAAATCATTTCGTCTTTCCCTATCACCCCCCGTCATCAGTACCCTTTCCTTTCCTTCCTTCTCTTCCAGCCCCCTTTATTCCTCTTTCCCTCCTATTCCTCTTCTCCCAATCTCCAGCCCCCAATTTACTGCTATAGAAAAAGAAGGGGATAAAGTCTGTCATAAAGGCAGAAAATGCAGGTTTTTCGCAAAGACAAACTTGCCCCCTGACCCTTTACCACCTGTTTAGAATTCCCGCAAGGCCACAACGCCTGATGCAGTTTCGCCCCCTCCGAATGGTGCGTAATTCAGAGCTGGAAATCATTCAACAGAGGAAGTTTTTGGTTTGAGGCTGAAGGCTCTCAGACGGTGTTAGTAGGTAATGGTAGCCTATCATCTCTGGGGAAGATTCGTGCCGGGTTCCAAAAAACCCAGTAGTTTCTGACACAAAGTCACAAAGTTTAGTCCCTTCTATTATTCTGCTTTTTCTTTCTAGGGATGACAATTCATGTTTCCACGAGACATTTTCTATTGCTTTGGGGTGGACACAGGTGCTTCATTTAATATTCTCAGTGAGTGTCCTTATGTAAATTTAAACAAGGTTAATATTTCCCTTGTAACCTTACAGCCACTTACAAAGTGTTAAAGGTCTCACACTAGAGGGATGGGCACTGTGCCCTTCCTCTATGCCTTGCCCCTAACTCCAAAGTTTTAAAAACATACAGTTTATATAACACACATTTTGCTTTACAATGTGATGTCTTTGGCCAAAGAATCTCTGTACTCATCACATTGATGTAATTCCACAGCCCCATGCAATTTCATTAATGGCGTTCTTCCCGCAATGACAATCAAAGCCCATGTTGATAAACTTCTGATTTTTCCAAACAGTGACAGCAAGCCGTTTCTGCTAGTTTAAGCCCTGACGGCTTTTTACGGGGAGACCCCCTGCCCGGGTCTCCCCTGCCGGCTTGGTTTCTCTGTTGTCCATGGGAGACCAATAATTGGCTCCACATGTTCTGTTCGACTTGCGGTGAGATACAGTGCTCTGTCGGCATTTCCCGGGTTTGCTTTACCTGACACTACCGTGTAAGTCGCTTGGCCTTGGGAGGGAACCTTTCAGCGGTACGTGTTTGATCACATAAGTGAGGTTGTACAAATGTTACAGGGTCCCTAAAACACTTAAATGGTGTTTGTTATGCAGCTTTGAAAGTCAAAATAAGTCTGGACCTTAAGGGATCCCTTCACACGTTCTTGCAGCAGCTCTACGGGGGACAATGTTAGGGGATAGGCAACAAGTCAAGCAGTTAACACCTTAAATGTACAGGTATTGGATTTTCCTGGCTAAGCTGACCTTCTCACGTTGCTTGCGACACACAGGCCTGCTTTTTCCCTTACCGGGGAACCATAGGAGTAGCAGACAAAATCACTCATCACATGTGCTTTAACCTGATGCACAGCCTTCTTATGTACCGTCTTATGTATGCCCATAGCCAAAGACTGTAGTACAGGGCATGATAACGGACATTTGGATAAGGAATAATACAGGAGTCTTTTCTCCTTGGAACTACCTTTTTATTGTGAAGAAAGTAATGGTACTTCCGGGCCCCTGTGATAGATTTCGGGAAAAGTTAACAAATTAACTGTACCGGACCATTATCCACTCCCTGTTTTGGAGAACCTTTGCATTCCATAGGAAGGATAATACAGTTTTTACCAGTTTGCCTCAGTTGGTTCTGGCAGATTCCGTTACAAAGAAATTCGGGAAATAACTGCTTTCAAAAATAATGCCATTTGAATGGCTGAGTGTCCTATGGGTTGAGGACCTCACCTTACATGTCAAAGTTAGAAAAACAACTTGTTTCCACGGCTTTAGGTGATGGTTTTGTTCGTCTATGGACGACCTCATACTTGTCTCCAGGATTTATCCAGTCACTGAGAAACTGCCCTGTTTTTCAGAAACTTACTGGGTGGCCCTAAACTTAACGTGCGCAAATGCAGTTTTCAAGTCACGCATTGATTTTTTAGGCCATGCTGTCGACAAGGATGATTCCATTTGATTGTAAAACCAAAAGCCGTCAAGAGTTAACCCTCCCCCACTTAAAAGGTACGATCTTCCTTGGGTTGGGTACTATCGTGCTTTTGTAAAGAACTATGCTTCTATTGCTAGTCTCTGAACGATTTTGGGAAAAAGGACGTTCCTTTCACTTGGAATGGTCCCCAACAAACAAAATTTTGATACTTTGAAGCGGGCTTTTACAATGCGCAAATCTACATTTCGATACCATATGCTTCACTCTTGTGACAGATGTTGGGCCCTAGGGTTGGTGCAGCTTGATGCAAACAGTTTAAGGGAAACGCCTTCAGTTGCTGCATATGCCAGTAGAGTGCTTACTGATGTAGAGTCAGGGTACTCAAAACTCACTTGAAGCTCTTCCCTGTGGGGGGGCTCTTAAGCACTTTAAGGAAATGGATCTATGGTTACCCTTCGTTTACACTGACCACTGCATGCTGAATTCTTTAAAGGGAAAACTCTGGGGCCCGTTGGGCCCGGTGGTTCATCACTATTGGGGAAATTTGATCCTACTATAAAATATTTACCTGGTGATAAAAATCATTTTGCAGACGCACTTTCACGCAACATTCCAGTAGCAGTGCTCTCAGACACCTCAAATTTCTTCTACAAGACTTATCAAATGCTCAACGTAAAGATTCAGTGTGGTAAAAAGTGATTTTGCACTAGAGTCTGGAGATGAATCTTTATTGCCTAAATTGTCAGTTCCATTTTTACAGTTTCAATAGTTGATGAAGTTCTTTTGTCGTAATGTTACTATGGACGAAAAACACGGTTACTCAACTATTTTATTCCTACCCAGTCTAGTGGAAACTGCTTTAAAACTCATTCACGACATGCCTCAAGCAGGACTCCGGGTCGAGACAGAACCTTGTCCGCGCACGTCGTAAGTTTTATTGGCCTACCATGCGCATCGATGCGAGAAACATGTAACCTAATGTCTTTTCATGTGCACAAACCAAGGGTAATACGAGAACTGCTCCCATCCTTGAATATCCTTTACCTGAGTCGTCCTTTGACACCGTAGGCATCGACTTATTGCAGCTTCCTCGAAGTCATCAAGGGTCACCATATGTTCTGCTATGTGTAGATCACTTCACACGTTTTGTGATTCTAGTCCCCTTGCCTAACAAGTCTGCTATAACTGTTGCTCATGCTCTAGTTTCAAATTTAATTTGTCCCTATACAACTCCTAGAGTGGGTCTTTTCCCAGATAATGGCCCTGAATTTGCTAATCAAATTCTTCATAACATTTGTGAGCAGTTCCAAATCAAGCAAACTTTCATTACTGCTTATCACCCTGCGAGCAATGGGCTAGTTGAAAGGACTAATGAGAAGATTCTTGATGTCCTTCGCCATTATGCTGGCGAGTTTCATGACTCTTGGGAGGACGGGCTACCTCATGTAGCGGCGTCGATAAATGGCTCAGTAAATTCCTCTACAGGAAAGATTCTACATTTCATTTTGTATGGTGTCGACAAGCGATTACCTTATGATGTGCTTTTGCAATCTCCTGTCCCTGTCTACTCAGTGGACGATTATGCCAAAATTCAACTTAGATCCTTACAGATCATTCACAGATCAGTTCGAGGAAAACTGAAGGCTTCCCGTCAGGAGATGATGCGTAGACAGCATAGTAAGGCTTTGTCCTGTTTTAATATCCATAGGTGATTTTGTTATGAAACGTTCTCCTGAACGCCAAAATAAGTTGTGTTTTAAATTTTCAGGACTTTATTAAGTCATCAGTAAAGTACATGGAAATAAATACATACTTCTTGATCAAATTCATAATACTACAGAAGTAATACATGTCGATAGGCTAAATAGAGTCAAACTGACCTCTCCTGCACTGCCCAAGTCTACTACTTAGGTTAACATGCCTTAATTTTTCTCTCACATCTTCTTATTAGTATTATTATGTGTAATACTCTAGTATTATTAGCACTCTGTTAGTATTACAGTATTATTAATATTATCTTACTAGTATTTTATTATTAAGTTTACATTTCATAATTTTGTTTATGTATTTGATGTGAAATCTTGGTTCCTCGGACCAAGAAGGATGTGATGTGTTTCGCTCTGTGTGGCCCACGCGATCAGGGAACTTTCCTGAGTTTATGTAATGACTGTGAGGACACAGTGAGGTGTGGCCGAGCGATGTGCTGGTGGTATCAGCACATGATGTATAAACTTATATATAAGGACCTTCTTAAAAGGGAATATGTAAACCCTAAGGGGTAACTCACGCGTGGCGGGCTGGAGAATTCCCGCCAGGCGCCAAGTCAGTGTGTATTTGTGCTTGGCCACGACAGGTCTGGCACCCTTGTCCCTCCTAGGATTAAAGCAAGTTAAGTCACCTCTGCGTATCCTTTCACCTGCTGGAAGGAGACATTGAACGTCCAGGAAGGACCTAGCACAGACAGATTTTTATTTGTTTGCGATATGGTATATACTTTCATTTCTTTATGGGTGCAGCAAGAAAGCAGTGCCTTTCCAGAGAATTTTGCACACGTCTCCGACCGATATTGCAACGAGAAATGTATGTAAAACGTTTGTGCGTCGGAGGAGGGCAGATTGTGTGATACAGAGTGTGTCCCCTAACATGACGTTATCAGCAACATTCACGCGGCGGCTGGAATGGGGCAGATTTTTTCCCCGCGCTGTATACAAAAGTAATGTTTTACGGATATAAGGCGTGGAAATTAATTATTTTTTGTGGATTAGGTGTTTTGAATTAACATTCAACATACCTATGAAAAGAACAAATGAGTCTGGACGATTACTTTAAGAAAGAGACTCAGTTATCAACGGTAGAAAAGACTGTGTATGCGTGTACTGATGCTGCCTGAATGTCTGTCATGGCCCGAGTCAGTTGTATTGTTGTTTTCATTCCGTTACAGTGTGGCTTGCAAATGTGTTGTTACCATGATCAATTCCTCTCAGGGAATGGATGAGTATCTTAATCGGAGACAAACTTCGGAATAATAAAATGAAATATTCAATGTTCTAGGACGGCTTGGTAAACGGTATATCTAAATCTGACGTCTGATTACTGACATGTATTACCTAAAGGGAATTGCGAAGCTGAGGACTTGGTGCTGTGTCCAGTTCGCTTCAAGCAGGGGCCCCACGCTGCACCAGTGGTCGGGGGTCGCACCCAGGAACTGGTACGAATACACCGGAAACGCTGAGCTAAACGTCGCTGGGGGTACAAAGCAGGAAAAATTATTGCATTTAGATCTGTGTTGTTTATAGTACAGTATAGTATAGTTTATTAATATCTACATAATATTTTGTTGCATTTAATGATGAAGTTTAAGAATGTATCAAATATTTCAGCAGTCTATATATGAATGCTGCAATGCATGTGTAAAAATAGGCTACACTTATCGGGAAAAAAAACTAAATTCCCATTCAACTAACGGCCGGAACACATGCAGAACATGAGAATGTTCCAAGGGCCAAGAGTTCCAGCCAGCTCGAGCAGTTCTTCAAATGTTGACATTATAGGGGCGGAGTCTGGTCTTTCTTCCTGCGGAGCAGCCTCCTCCATGGTCGTCATCTCGTGTGTCTGAAAACATGACTTGTGTAAATTGTTGAGTTTATACAGGAAATACATCCCATGTTTGATAGACCCTTTTGATAGAGTATGACACAAATCTTAAATTTCCAAACTACTCTCATTCGGTTTCTATCCTTCTCTCTGCACCTTCTTAAGTTTCCTTCCAAACCGTTTTATTGAAGCTACTGTAGACGGTCATTGTTCGAATTTGTCTAAGTCTATCAATAGTGGTGTTCCTTAGCGTTCCTTTCACCCACTCTCTTTCTATCATTCATTAATGATCTTCTAAGTATAACCTTAGGTATAAATCTTGTCGCCTCCGAGGTGTAGTGGCTAGCATGCCTGACTACAAATCTCCGGGCCCTGGTTCGGATCCAGGCCAGGGCAAGTCACTAACTTGCCAAAACAGCTGCTCTTCCTCCCTTTCGGAGTTGATAAATGGGTATACCTGGGGAATCCTGGGGAAGGTAACTGTGGTAATCCGGATGTCACACTAGCCCTGTGTCCCGGGGTAACGGGTCCTCACCCTTAACAGACTCAAAGGGCTAATGCCACGGAGATGAACACCGAAAGCCACGCGCAGCATAGCGTATGCCCCCATGTTTACCTTTTAAGTCTAACTCAAAGCCCTATCCAGTATCCACTCCTACGCTGATGATTCTACCCTGCATTTTTTAGCGTCGTTCATTAGACGTCCAACTGAACAGAAACTAAGTGGATCACAGAGAGATGCCACACAGCGGCTAACTTCTGATCTTTCCATAGTTTATGATTGGGACAAAGCAGACCTTCAGACCTTATTTTGTTCAATGCCTCAAAAACCCAATTTCTTCACCGATCCTATCAAGAAAAACCTACCAGACACTATCCCCCCCTTCTTCAATGACGACCCTCAAGTGGGCTTTCCCCTTCTACAATGAACATTCTTGGACTATCCTTTACTAAAAATCTGAACTGGAACTCTCACATCTCATCACTTGCTAAAACTGCTTCCAAGAAGTTAGGTGTTCTGTGGCGTCTGCGTCCATTATTTTCTTCCTCCCAGTTGCTTGCTTTGTACATGGGCCTTATCCGCCCATGTATGGAGTATGTCTCACATGCTTGGGGGATCCACTCACATCTCCTACAGCTCTCCTAAACAAGGTTGAGTTAGAAACATTTCATCTCATCAACTCCCCTCCTCTGACTGACTGTCTTCAACCTTTAAATCACCGCCGCAATGCTGCTTTTCTTGCTATCTTCTACCGTTATTTTCATGCTCACTGCTCTTCTGAAATTGCTAACTGCATGCCTCCCCCCCTCCCTCGGCCTCGCTGTACAGGATACAAGCGGGCTTTTTTTCTAATTCTTTTTTCTATGCCCTTGGCCAGTCGAGTTAACAATCAGTTATACCTTTTTTGGCGATGTAAAAAAAAAAAAAAAAAAAAAATTTCAGAACTTTGATACACGCGAAATATTTTCATAAAGCCTTACGATCGATAATATATATTATATATATATTATATATATATATATATATATATATATATATATATAAATACATATATATATATTAATTAATAATATTATATATAATATAATATATTATAATATAATATATATATATATATATATATATAATATTATATATATATATATATATAATATAATATATATATATATATATATATATAGTAATTTTATATGGATATATAAAATATATATTATATATAATAATATATATAATATATATATATATATATTATATATATATATATATTATAATTATATATTATATATAATAGATATATATATATATATTATATATATATATATAATATATACATAATATACTTATATATATTTTAAAATAATATATTATATAATATATATATATTATATATTATTAAATAAATAATAAATATTAATATAAAATTTATAATAATACAAAAAATAAATATTATAGTTATATATATATATATATATATATTATATATTATATATATATATATATTATATATAATATATATATAATAAAAGGGATAGCTATTCAGCGTTAATTATCTTTTTAAGGTATTTCTCTTTTTTGTCTTAAGGTGCCTTATTTCTTTGTAATCACTTTCTTGATTCGGGCCCCAGTTGCATGTTGCTGTAGCGCGATTTCGGGTCTAGGAACCCTTCTTCAGCAGCATGTGGGAAGATGTTTTCTCCTCAGGTGTAGAGGTGAGCATGATTTAAGGAGAGAGAGAGAGAGAGGGGGAGAGGAAGGAGAGAGAGAGAGAGAGAGAGAGAGAGAGAGAGAGAGAGAGAGAGAGAGAGAGAGAGGAAGAGAGAGAGCGGGGGACAGACAGGGGGGGGAAAGAAGAATTGAGTTTTAAGAAAAGTAAAAACAAGGAAAATGAAATACAGTATAAGAGCAAATAGATGGTGGGCGATCCACCTTGCTTTATATTTGATTTTAGTGATTCGTCACGCATTTCTACCCCCATTTGTTATGTTGGTTATATTTGGAAGGCATTGAAAATATAAATTTATTTATTATTATTATTATTATTGTTTTTTTTTTTTTTTTTTTGGTTTGTTTTTGTCAACGTTTTAAACTTTGTATTTGATTTATAAATTATAATTAACCAACCCAACTGTCCTTAAATAAATACACATCTTATAGCGACTTATACAACTTATAGAGCCCCCATTATACCTGGATGTTAACTTGAAGGGCTCCACAAACCTGGCGATTACGCTGCCACCACCCACAATAAGTGGGAAAAAAAAATAAAGATCTAGAGAATATAGAGGATAACTGGGACTTTAATAAAAGACTCGTTAACAGGGTTTCTGTATAATTATCACTGTGTTTATACCAGTATTCACATCCCCAAAATCTAGGTTTCACCACAATCACTAAACAATAATAATACCCGAAACGACTCGATTCTCACTCGGGCTTAACATAAAACCCCAAAAATTCCTAATCACTGCCCCTAGGCAATGTACCTATCTACACACAAACACCCGCGTGAATCATGGCCTTAGCTCTATATACTGTGTATCAGCGGGTCATCCACTCAGCGCAGCTCAGCAACAACCCCAAACCCCCACCATCAGCACACACGTGGGGGCCCTCAGGGGTTAAACCACCCACTCAGCTCAGCTCAGCTCCAGACCCTGAATACACATAACCCAAGAATATATATGTCCAATACGTAACTAATCAATGCCCTATACATAACTAATCAAAGCCCTATACATCCTTATAAGTACACCGTCCCACACATACCTTCGAAAACGGTTTAAGACCAAACTCTCCGAGCGTGTGTTCGCGACAAGGGCTGGCCAGAGAGAGAGAGCTCGTGTATTTTCCTTACCTCGCCTTCTTGCCGTGACGTCACTAGCGACCGCGGGTATAAAATATTGCCGGAACCCATATCTAACTGATTAAGGACTGAGGGGTGGGAAAAAAATTGTGAGCATTTAATTACTAGCTATATATGTTTTCTTTACTCTCACCACTCAATGTAAACTTTTCGTCAATCGTGAGTCACAGGATTAACCCATTTTCTCGCATTACATGTAATACCTACAACTGTATAACTGCCCAAAACACGAAACAGATTGATTGGAACGTGTGTTACTGGACAATGGACTCATCATTTACCCTTTGAAGGTGAGTCTACCTGTGTGAATAATTACTCGCGTAAAGGGAAAATCCAGAACAGGGCTACTAAGGATCGCCCCGCTTTGCCCCACCCCACGGGGCAGGTGCCAACCCCTTACGTTGATACGACGTCCTGCAAGACACCTGCCCTGTGGCTTCTCCTGGGTTCCCCCTGGGACCTCGGGGCATTGCGAGGCACACGTAGCGGGGTTATAAGGATCTCCTGGGTTCCCCCTGGGACCCCGGGGCATTGCGAGGCACACGTAGCGGGGTTATAAGGATCTCCTGGGTTCCCCCTGGGACCCCGGAGCATTGCGAGGTACACGCAGCTGGGTTATAAAGATCGCCCCCCAAATTTCTCCACGGGGCGGGGTGCAACTCTAAAGGTGTCACGACGTCCTGCAAAACACACCCCCCTTTGTGGCTTCTCTTTTGGGCCCCCCAAGGATCCCGGGGCCACGCAGCGGGGCTTTAGGGCCCTTGAGTACCACAGGTCTACAAGGAGGCTACGCGGCAGATGGTGATGGATTAATTATGGCACAGTGCATGACAAGGCGGGCTTTCAAGGATGCCCCCGGTCCCCGGTGGACCTGTAACAAGCCAGGGACCTCGGGGGGGACGGGGAGGGTCGCCCCCGGCAATGACGGGGCTTTTACCAGCCTGGGGATGCAAGCTCTCCGTATCTCCGACGCGAGGGGGCACTGCCCCGGTTAATGTGAAACGAAAGTACATAGTACATGGAGATATGCCCAACCCGGCACCCATAGGTAGGGGTGCTGGGGAATTACTTCATGCCACGTCAGCGACCGATTGGAAGAACCGTAGCGGGTGGGGGCTCCCTTAACAGGAGCTTCACCCCCCGTTTACGCCCCCCCTCCCCAGACGGGGCGTAACAAAATACATATATTTGGGAAAATAAGAACATAAGAAAATAAGGAAGCTACAAGATGCTGCGAGGCCTACACGTGGTAGTTCCTGTCTACCATAAAATATATATATATATATATATATATATATATATAATATATATATATATATAATATATATATATATTTTATATTATATGTATATCTATATATATATATATAATATTTTATATATATTATATATAATATATATATATATATTATATATATAATATATATATATATATATATTTTATATATTATATATATATATATAATTATATATTTATATATTATTTAATAGTATTTAATTGACAAAGTNGCGCCCTTAAGATCCGGATCTTTGTCCTCCTGCACAGGTACCGACAACGCCAAATACTCCCGCTGAGCGAGTCCATAACACCGTGGGCTATGCCAATCCGCCGTAAGACTTCTTGACGTGACCCGCCGTCATTATGGACTGCGCTACCAAGGTATGTAAAACTTTCCAAGATCTCAATGTCCTCGCCACACGCATGAACAGACTGTACTGCTTCATCTAGTAAGTCTCCAAATACCTGGACCTTGGTCTTGAGCCAGGAGACCTCAAGTCTCAAAGGCTTTGCCTCCTCGTGCAGCTCCTCGAGAGCCATCACCAGGACCTCCAGCGACTCAGCAAAGATTACTGCATCATCGGCAAAAACAGGATCAGTGATCTTGGTGTTGCCGACGGATGCTCCACAATCACTTTGATCTACAACCTTGTCCAATACCCAGTCCATACAAGCGTTGAAAAGTGATGGGGCAAGGACGCACCCTTGCCTCACTCCTGTATTTACAGGAAAGAAGCTGGATACACCTGCCCCACACTTCACAGCACTCTCAGTCCCAGAATACAGACCAGTTATCAAACCAATAGTCCTTGCAGGAATCCTTCGAAGTCGCAGAAGATCCCAGAGTGACTCACGATGCACTGAGTCAAACGCCTTCCTGAGATCAACATAGGCTGCAAGCATCCCCTGTCGAAACTAACGTCGGCGTTCCACCAGAACACGAAGCGCTAGGATACGGTCCGTTGTTGACTTACCAGGCGTGAATCCAGACTGCTGTGGTCTCTGATGCTTCACCAGATGACTGCGAATTCGTGTCAGCAATAGATGGGCAAGCACCTTGCCTGGTACGCTGAGCAGTGTAATACCGCGGTAATTGTTGCAGTCCTAACGGTCCCCTTTCCCTTTCCAGATAGGGACGACCAGCCCCCTTTTCCAGTCAGGAGGAATGGTACCTGATTGCCACACGGCAGTCAGGACAGCATGCAACCCGCGGATCATGGCCTCACCCCCAGCTTTGAGGAGCTCCGCACTGATATTACAAACACCAGCTGCCTTTCCACCCTTCAACTTTGCTACAGCCTCTCTGACTTCGTCAAGAGAGGGTGCGGTTTCGTCAATGGGAGGATCGGCATCCACTGCCTGTAACCCAGTGGTGTGAAGCTGCTCAGTTGGAGGGTCCACCGTGGACCCTCCGTAGGACGGCTTGGTAAACGGTATATCTAAATCTGACGTCTGATTACTGACATGTATTACCTAAAGGGAATTGCGAAGCTGAGGACTTGGTGCTGTGTCCAGTTCGCTTCAAGCAGGGGCCCCACGCTGCACCAGTGGTCGGGGGTCGCTCCCAGGAACTGGTACGAATACGCCGGAAACGCTGAGCTTAACGTCGCTGGGGGTACAAAGCAGGAAAAATTATTGCATTTAGATCTGTGTTGTTTATAGTACAGTAGAGTATAGTATAGTATAGTTTATTAAAATCTACATAATATTTTGTTGCATTTAATGATGAAGTTTAAGAATGAATCAAATATTTCAGCAGTCTATATATGAATGCTGCAATCAATCAATCAATCATTGGGGGCATACGCCGGGGGGCGCGTCGCCTCGCCCACCCTACGACGCCACTCCCGGTGGTCACCACGCGCGAGTTCCCATGCAGGCTCCTTTCCCATACCAAGCAGCTCTCGACAAGAAACATCAACTTGCCCCAGCCACGAGCCTTGTGGGCGCCCCCTTGGCCTCCTCCACGCTGGATTGTCTCTTACAGATACAACCCGATGGGAAGGATCGGTTTCAGGGTAGCGTGCCACATGCCCATATAGCCGAAGTTGGCGCTGACGGACTATGCAGGTAATAGGCCTCGATTCAGTCTCACGGTGCAATCGCTGATTTGACACGTAATCATCCCAGCGATACCCCATGATTCTGCGAAGACACTTATTACCAAAGGCATTGATTCGTCTCTTCAAGTCACTATTTAGTGTCCATGTCTCACAACCATAGAGTAAGACAGGGATCACAAGCGACTTGAAGATCCGGATCTTTGTCCTCCTGCACAGGTACCGAGAACGTCAAATACTCCCGCTGAGCGAGTCCATAACACCGTGGGCTATGCCAATCCGTCGTAAGACTTCTTGACGTGACCCGCCGTCATTATGGACTGCGCTACCAAGGTATGTAAAACTTTCCAAGATCTCAATGTCCTCGCCACACGCATGAACAGACTGTACTGCTTCATCTAGTAAGTCTCCAAATACCTGGAGCTTGGTCTTGAGCCAGGAGACCTCAAGTCCCAAAGGCTTTGCCTCCTCGTGCAGCGCCTCGAGAGCCATCACCAGGACCTCCAGCGACTCAGCAAAGATTACTGCATCATCGGCAAAAACAAGATCAGTGATCTTGGTGTTGCCGACGGATGCTCCACAATCACTTTGATCTACAACCTTGTCCAATACCCAGTCCATACAAGCGTTGAAAAGTGATGGGGCAAGGACGCACCCCTGCCTCACTCCTGTATTCACAGGAAAGAAGCTGGATACACCGGCCCCACACTTCACAGCACTCTCAGTCCCAGAATACAGACCAGTTATCAAACCAATAGTCCTTGCAGAAATCCCTCGAAGTCGCAGAAGATCCCAGAGTGACTCACGATGCACTGAGTCAAACGCCTTCTTGAGATCAACATAGGTTGCAAGCATCCCCTGTCGAAACTCACGTCGGCGTTCCACCAGGACACGAAGCGCTAGGATACGGTCCGTTGTTGACTTACCAGGCGTGAACCCAGACTGCTGAGGTCTCTGATGCTTCATCAGATGACTGCGAATTCGTGTCAGCAATAGATGGGCAAGCACCTTGCCTGGTACGCTGAGCAGTGTAATACCGCGGTAATTGTTGCAGTCCTGACGGTCCCCTTTCCCTTTCCAGATAGGGACGACCAGCCCCTTTTTCCAGTTAGGAGGAATGATACCTGATTGCCACACGGCAGTCAGGACAGCATGCAACCCTTGGATCATGGCCTCACCCCCAGCTTTGAGGAGCTCCTCACTGATATTACAAACACCAGCTGCCTTTCCACCCTTCAACTTTGCTACAGCCTCTCTGACTTCGTCAAGAGAGGGTGCGGTTTCGTCAATGGGAGGATCGGCATCCACTGCCTGTAACCCAGTGGTGTGAAGCTGCTCAGTTGGAGGGTCCACCGTGAACAACTGCCCAAAGTACTCAGCCCAACGAGCCATCTGCCCATCCATGTCCGACACGAGGCGCCCATCTGCTGTTCGAATAGCACTCGCCCGAGAAGGAGACTTGGAACGGAGCTTCTTCAGGGCTCGGTAGGCGGGTCGGAGGTCATTAGCGTTCAAATGACCCTCGACATCCTCAGCGAGACTCCTGACATAACTCTCCTTGTCTCTCCTCAGGAGGGTTCTAGTCCGGCGTGACAATGCTGCAATGCATGTGTAAAAATAGGCTACACTTATCGGGAAAAAAAACTAAATTCCCATTCAACTAACGGACGGAACACATGCAGAACATGAGAATGTTCCAAGGGCCAAGAGTTCCAGCCAGCTCGAGCAGGTCTTCAAATGTTGACATTATAGGGGCAGAGTCTGGTCTTTCTTCCTGCGGAGCAGCCTCCTCCGTGGTCGTCATCTCGTGTGTCTGAAAATATGACTTGTGTAAATTGTTGAGTTTATACAGGAAATACATCCCATGTTTGATAGACCCTTTTGATAGAGTATGACACAAATCTTAAATTTCCAAACTACTCTCATTCGGTTTCTATCCTTCTCTCTGCACCTTCTTAAGTTTCCTTCCAAACCGTTTTATTGAAGCTACTGTAGACGGTCATTGTTCGAATTTGTCTAAGTCTATCAATAGTGGTGTTCCTTAGCGTTCCTTTCACCCACTCTCTTTCTATTATTCATTAATGATCTTCTAAGTACTATAACCTTAGGTATAAGTCTTGTCGCCTCCGTGGTGTAGTGGCTAGCATGCCTGACTACAAATCTCCGGGCCCTGGTTCGGATCCAGGCCAGGGCAAGTCACCAACTTGCCAAAACAGCTGCTCTTCCTCCCTTTCGGAGTTGATAAATGGGTATACCTGGGGAATCCTGGGGAAGGTAACTGTGGTAATCCGGATGTCACACTAGCCCTGTGTCCCGGGGTAACGGGTCCTCACCCTTAACAGACTCAAAGGGCTAATGCCACGGAGATGAACACCGAAGGCCACGCGCAGCATAGCGTATGCCCCCATGTTTACCTTTTAAGTCAAACTCAAAGCCCTATCCAGTATCCACTCCTACGCTGATGATTCTGCCCTGCATTTTTTAGCGTCGTTCATTAGACGTCCAACTGAACAGAAACTAAGTGGATCACAGAGAGATGCCACACAGCGGCTAACTTCTGATCTTTCCATAGTTTATGATTGGGACAAAGCAGACCTTCAGACCTTATTTTGTTCAATGCCTCAAAAACCCAATTTCTTCACCTATCCTATCAAGAAAACCTACCAGACACTATCCCCTCTTCTTCAATGACCCTCAAGTGTCTTCCTCTTCTACAATGAACATTCTTGGACTATCCTTTACTAAAAATCTGAACTGGAACTCTCACATCTCATCACTTGCTAAAACTGCTTCCAAGAAGTAATGTGTTCTGTGGCGTCTGCGTCTATTATTTTCTTCCTCCCAGTTGCTTGCTTTGTACATGGGCCTTATCCGCCCATGTATGGAGTATGTCTCACATGCTTGGGGGATCCACTCACATCTCCTACAGCTCTCCTAAACAAGGTTGAGTTAGAAACATTTCATCTCATCAACTCCCCTCCTCTGACTGATTGTCTTCAACCTTTAAATCACCGCCGCAATGCTACTTCTCTTGCTATCTTCTACCGTTATTTTCATGCTCACTGCTCTTCTGAAATTGCTAACTGCATGCCTCCCCCCCCTCCCTCGGCCTCGCTGTACAGGCTATAAGCGGTCTTTTTGCTAATTCTTTTTCTATGCCCTTGGCCAGTCGAGTTAACAATCAGTTATACCTTTTTTTGGCGATGTAAAAAAATTAAAAAATAAAAAATTATCAGAACTTTGATACACGCGAAATATTTTCATAAAGCCTTACGATCGATAATATATATACATAAAAAATTTTTTTATATTATATATATATATATATAATAATATATATATATATATAATATATATCATATATATATATATACATATATATATATATATATTTTATATATATTATATATATATATATATAATAAAATATATATATATATTTTATATACATATTATATATATATACATATATATATATATATACTATATATATATAATATATAATATATACATATATATATATAATATATATATATATATATATTATATATATAAATATATATACTATACTATATATATACATATATATATATATATTTTATATTAAAATATATATATATATATATATATACTTAAATGATACTATTAGCGTTTATTATTCTTTTAAATATTATTTTTCTTTTTATAGATTCTTATTTCTTTTGTAATCACTTTTATGACTTCACCTTAGCTTGTCATTTTGCTGTTTTCCCTTTCGGGGTAAGAACCCTTCTTCGGAGTGTTTTGGAAGATGTTTTCTCTCAGGTTGTAAAATGTGAGCATGTTTAGAGCGCTGTTGTTGTTGTTTTGTAGATGTCACCTGTGTTTACAGTGACAAGGGACCCTTCGCCTGTGGCGCCCTAGGTGAAGTCGAGGACAATGCCCATAGGTAAAGTCGAGGGACAATGGGTGGGGGGCGCAACCACATCGGGCCTGCGCGGCGGGGAAGGAGGGTGGGAAGACGGAACGTCAGGGGACATGCATGTGCCTAGTCCCGTGGGTTGGGTGGTTAACCCACCAGAGCTCCTTGCGGGACTGACCTTTCTGACAGAGTTTATAATACTCATTCTTTTCTATAATACTCACTATAATACTATATAGTCAGGACTTTTAATAATGTCTTTTAGACATTATTATAGTCGTACCTCACTACCACACATCTTCCTATACCCTTCTAAGTAATTCAAGTATATGTAATTAGTTACCAAACCTCTTACCTTTCATACTGACCCTACATGCGCCTAATGTATTAAATAGCAGTTAATATAGATGTCTTAGATAATATTTCGGTCAGTGTCTTTGTATGTAGAACCTCAAAATGAATCCATCCATCAGTGATTACATCACAAATCCGTCTCGCTATTATATTTTCTATATTTTACATGAACAGAGGATCTAGGCCTAAGGACAAGAACAAAAGAAGTAACAAGGGCCCAAGTAAAAGTAACCACTAGTGCCATTCTCCTGAAGACGTAAGGATATAAAAATCGTGGTTAGATCAATTTTATTAAGGTTAGCTATGCTAAGTCTTCCTTTCTTTTACCCGAAATTTGTGCTCCATAATCTGGGGTTTTTACGAGGTGAAAATCCTGCCTCTGCTCATTACTTGGCTGATTTTTTATGCCAGGAAATGGGTACTAACTTCTTCTAAATTCAGTTGTATTTTTCATATAAACCAATAACCACTACTACAGTAAAATAGGCATCACCTTTAGCATGAAGTACCTTAGGATAGAATGGAATTTTCCCCTCGCTAAAAAAATAACTACCTTTTAGTTCATGTTAACCCTTAAGGCCCAGAAGTAACCATTAATTTGGATACCATACTCATTTACCCTGAACCTTTGAAGAATCTTCGCCCGTATCGCGGAAGTTATAGGTCTCCTAACTATTCCAGGTGTAGTATGTAGCTCCCTGTTCTTGCCTCCAGGACCACTGAGAAAGTGTTGTCATAGATACTGTAGCCTGCGTGTGTTCACACCACCAGAGCACACACACCAACCCATATTACACACCACAGCAACCCCATTTTACGCCCTCTCAGCACGCACGAACGCAACGTCAACGCACGCACTTAAGCCCACACAAATGCCTCCTCCACACAACAAATTTTAAACCCTTCCTTCACAACACTTACAAACTCACACAATATACAAAGACACTAACACAAGCTATTCACAAACTTACCAATAAATTGTTTGCTTTAAGCAGCAAGCAGCGATTGTACCCTGAACAGAATCTCCCTGGCTTCTGAAGCAAAGTCTTTCCAGTGGCATGGTCCCACCCCCCTTTCCCCCCCTTTTTTACCCCCTTTTAGGTTTGTATTATCCCCGGCCTTTTTTAAATAAATTTTTTAGAAAAAAAAAAGCTTTGTCCCCCATTTTAAAATCTTTAAAAACCAAACCCAAAAAACCCCCTTTTGTTGGACCCCCCTCCCCCAAAAGAAATTCAACCCAAAAAGGGCTTTGTTTACCCCAAAGAAACCCCCCCCCTTTTCAAATTTTTTTTTATTTGAAAGAAAATGGAAATTTCATTTTTTTTAGGAAAATTTTTTAGGTTTTTTTTGCTTACAATAAAATTTTTAATTTTTACCGAAGAATGCCTGGGCGTTCAAAAAACAAAATTGGGGTTTTTCCCCAAAAAAAAAGATTTTAAATTTAAAAAATTTAAAAATTTTGTTAAAAAAAGGATCCCAAAATTTAAAAATTTTTAAAAGTTTAAAAGTGGATTACTTTTTCTTTTAAAAAAAATTTTTTTTTTTTTTTTTGAGTTTCTTAATTTTTTTTGAACCTTTTTTTTTCTTACCTCGCATGTTTTTTATTTTGGGGGAAAAATTTTCAGCCAAAAGGTTTTTTCCAAAGGGGAGGGAAAAATTTTCTTTTTTTTTTTGGGAGAGCAGGTTTTTTTAGGGGCTGGGGGCCCCCCCCGATGGGGCCCATTGGGGAAATGGGGACTGTGGTGGGAAAAGGGCTTGGGGGGGCGCCCTTTAGGGGGGCCCCGGGGGGGGAAAAGGGGGGAAAAACCTGGGGGGCCCCCCCCTGGGTGCCACGGGGGGCGGACCCACCCAGGCCCCGCGGGCCCCCCCCGGTTCCCAAGCCCGCCCAAAAATTTAGGCTTTAAACCCCTAAAAAATTTCCCCAAAATTTTTTTTTGGGGGGGGCCCCCCCCCAAAAAAACTTTTTACCCCACCAAAACCCCAAATTTTTTTACCTTTTATCCTTAAATGCCCCTTTTTTTAAAGGGGTTTTGGGTTTTAATTTTTTTTTTCTGATTTTTTTTGAAACTCAAAAAAAACCCCCCTTGTGATCATATAAAAAATCCCTTTTTTTTAATTTTTTTTTTTTTTTAAAAACGGGAAGGGAGGGGAAAAAAAAAAAAACAAGGGAAAGTAAGGTCCATATTTTCACCCTAAAAAAAAAAATTTAATTTGATTTTTTAAGGGGGGGGGTCGATTAAAAATTTTTTCCCGACCCTTGTGCTCCCTTATCTGGGTTTTTTTTTGGTTCCCCCCTTTTTTCTGTTTTTTAAGGGGGGGAAAAAAAAGTTGAAACAAGTAAAAAAACCAAAATGGGGTTGGTTTTTGTGGGTTGGTGTGGAATTTTTGCCCCAAAAAATAAATGTTTATGTTTTACCCTTTGGGCCCGAAAGTTTTTCCTGTTTTCCCATTTCCTTTTCCCCTTTTCCTTTTCTTCCTTACCATTTTTCCTCCCTCTTCCTGTAATTTTCCTTTTTTGCTAACCTAAGGTTGTTTCAAAAACTTTTCCTGGCGTGGTTGTCCCCCCAACAACCCCCCCCAAAAAAAAAACCGGGCAGAGACCCCGAGCCCAAAAGCACCACCCCCCGACCCCAAAAAACCCCCCCCACCCAAANGCGCACGCACGCACGCACCACGCACGCACGCACCAACGCACACGTACGCACGCACGCACGCACGCACGCACGCACCACGCACGCACGCCGCCGCACGCCACGCACGCACGCCTACCACGCACGACACGCACCCGACACCACACACACACACACACACACACACATATACCACACACACACACACACACAACACAAATGACCCCCCCACACACACACAAATAACCCCCTCCCCTACACACACACACACACACACACACACACACACACACACACACACACACACACACACACGAGCACACACGTTACCCATAAATTGGTTTGCATTGAAGCCAAGCAGCGATTTGTACCCTGCGCCTGAAGCAAGCAATCTCCCCTGCACATTGCCTCCGCTAAAGACAAAGTCCAATAATATATTCCACCTGCTCGCGCTCGCTCCTTCCCGCGGCCTGCCTGCCTGGCGACCTGCGGTAATGACGGACATTTGTCAAGCCTCTTTGCACTCTGCCGCTCAGACGATGTTCAGAGCAGGGCATGGTAGTCTCATGATTTCCTTACCCTTTCCCTGGTTCTTGGTAACTCTTGGATGCCTCTTGCGTTGTCTCTCCTTCTCATGATAAAGTATTCAATCTGTCGATATCGTATACTTAACCCCTTCACACCCAGATCTTTCCTTGGCTATATAAAATTGTCTGTTGTTAGCCATAAGATTACGAAAAGTCACTGAATATACCAAATAAGCTAGTGGTCAAGTATACTAAACAGGTCATAATTATCTATAAAATATTGCTTATATACTTTAAAATCATGTAATCCCTTACCTAAATTACAGTGAAAATAACGTTTTAGGCCTCAAGGGGTTAAGCCGTACTTTCCTTACCATTCCCCTGCTTCTAGGTAACTCCTGAATGCCTCGAAGTGCGGTTGTATCCTCTTTGCAGGTAAAGTACCCCCTTCCCCCCCCTCCCCCCCGCTTTGTAATTTCCTCCCCATTTTTTCAATAAATTTGTAAACTTGTAATTCAGCCCGTCAAGGTCATATATTCAAGGCGTACTTTTATAATTTATTTTTATTGTATTACTGCTAAAAAAAAAAAGTCGTGCTGTTAATGCAGATTTTTTGTAGTATTTCTCCTTTAAAGTAATCGTCCAGACCCAATTTGTTTTTGCCGAATTATGTTAAATAATTCAAAACACCTAATCCACCAAAAATAATTGATTTCCAGGCCTTATTTCCGTAAAAACACGACTTTTGTAAAAAGCGCGCGAAAAAAAAAATCTTCCCTCCAACAGGGCTACGACTGTTATTGATGACGTCAGAACAGGGACGCCCGTAGACACTCTGTCTGACACCTGTCGGCAAATGTTATGATTAGCGATTGTACTTCGTTGTCAGACAGTGAGTCTGTCGCTGTGACAGATCTAGAGTACGATGCTCAATCTGACACCGAAAGAAATGACGCTGGTCGCGTATACTATGAGGAAAACGAACCTCAGATAGTCATGGGATCCTATATGTTTGAGCCAGAGTACGAGGTGGATGAACAGGTGTTAGCAGAGCCTGAGGTTCAGCAGGAGGACCTGGCACTTCTCCAAAACATGGATTGGTAAATAAGGTTAAACCATGTGTGTGTGGGAATCACAATGAAGGTACTTTCGAGAAAATCCTATGGTTAGTTTTGGAGCTACAGTCAAACGTCATTACTCGGAAACCACATACTAGCATTAACTACAGCATAGAGTTGGAAAATATGCGGGCGGGAAGGCAGAAAGTGTGACAGCCACACCACCACAGGGTCTCTCACCACAGGGCACGCCCACTCCACAACTGGTTTACTTGGTTTACTTGGTCTTGTTAAGAGGCAAAGCCTCACAGTCGTGGTGGTTCACCGCTGCTGCCAGTCCTGGCGTCCCTGTCTAACAGGGCCACCTGGTCTGGTATGGTGTTGGACTGAGTCACTGTCTTACGGGGGGGCGCCGCCCTTGTCCAGCACACCCGTGTACACAGGCTCACCTCACACTCGTCGTCCCAACCCACACACTGGGTAGCCGACTAGTCGCGCTGCACACTCTCACCCAGTCCTTCACCAGCTGTGTACCCTGACTACACACCGTTTCTCAACACAACTGCCCGCCCCAACACACATAGGCGTGTATCACCCTACACACACCACTCCTTTCCATGTGCAAACTTTTCTCGAAAGGCACAGGTGTCTTGCTGCACCCATAAAGGATGCATGCATGTGGCATATAGCAAAAAAGATCTATCACAAACACCCAAATATCTTCAAGTACTATATTTATCTCTGTGTTTACGTGCCTCTCTGATCAGCGCGGGAAGAGGAGCCTCCCTGATGCTACGTCACCGAGCCTGAGCCTGAGCGTCTGCAAACCTTGCTTGTGTTTTGAAAACTCGGGGAATTTGCAGATTTTGATTACGGATTATTTAAAAACGGCTGACTGGATACAAAAAGTGACGACGTATTGTTGATATACTCGTTAATGGCTATGATTTGATTGCCTTAAATCAGGAATGATGAAATGGTCTGGACGATTACTTTAAAATTATTCAACCCGTCAAGGTCATATATTGAAGGCGTACATTTTATTCTTTCTTTTATTGCATGTGTCGGCATTATTTATGTGCATGCGACTGAAATCCTCTTGCGTGCTCTTGATGCCTTGTTTTTCTTTTACTAGTTGTCCTTCCGTCGCCCTTGCACTCGAGCCGTACGTGTCGCTGCTTGGGTCGTCCAGAAAAATAATACGTCTCTGATAAAAGGCGGAGGAGGAGGAGGAGGAGGAGGAGGAGGAAGAGGAAGTATGAGAAGCGAGAGGAGGAAAAGTGCGCACGTGTGTGTGTGTGTGTGTGTGTGTGTGTGTGTGTGTGTGTGTGTGTGTGTGTGGGTACGTTTTTCACTGCTTTCATCATACTTTATTGTTGTTTACTTGCATATATATTTATTACCCCACGTTTGCATTTACTTATGACAGTTCTTTGTGACGTGTTATTCCCATTAGCTTTCTCTCTCTCTCTCTCTCCTCTCTCTCTCCTCTCCTCCTCTCTCTCTCTCTCTCTCTCTCTCTCTGTCTCTCTCTCTCTCCTCTCTCTCTCTCTCTCTCTCTCTCCCTCTCTCTCTCTCTCTCTCTCTCTCTCTCTCTCTCTCTCTCTCTCGTCTCTCTCTCTCTCTCTATATTATTCCTTTTCTACTGCCTTTAATTACCTAATGGTTGTTTGCTGGCCAATAAAGGTACAATGCCATGGTCGTTTGAAGGGCTATTACCACTTATATCTGATACATCAAAACCCTTTTGCTTTAGTATGTACTCAAGAAGGAGTTTCCATCCTTATTATGTCACTACACCTACTTTTTGCACTCTCCTGTAATACCATTCCTTCCATTCCTCCTTCCCATAATTACTCTGAAACCGTACACACCCACCAACACACACACAAACCCACCAACACACACCCATCCACCCACCCACCGACCCACCCCCCTCCACACTGTCACGACCGTGACGGCTGTGTTTCACATGATGTACCATAAGTATTTTTCCATGTTTATTCTTAGTATGTTTTATTTTGGTCATGTCTAAAGGTTCCCGTTCTCCCGTTTTCTGTGGTGTGCGCGACGCGTCTGAGAAAGATTGCTAGTCGGCCATCTTAGGTTTAGTGAAAACGAAAGTTTTGTATTATTCTTCCTCCCCTCGTACTCTTATTCACTATGCAGCTTTGCTTAGTATCATATAGTTATAAAGGTTCATACTATGCTTTAGGGAAATAGCCAGAGGCATAATTGTACCGCCCAAAGCCAGTATTACGTTTTTACCTCATAATTCCTTTATTTCAATGATTATGCGACCAAGATACTTTTCATACTAGGTATTAGGATTAAGTGGAATGTATTTTAGTGGTTAGATATAGGGTTTGCTTCCACCGTTTCGGGAAGATAGGTTTCCTTTGTTTAAGTATACTGGGCCGTTGGGCGCCCCGGTTAGTCAGTGTTTGAAACGCCGGCTGGGCCGAGGGCATATAAGGAGGCGGTGACCTCAGCTCGCCCCACTTGACCCGAGACGCCGGACCCAACCACCAACTCTCCTTCCCTAGTTTACAACGGCATGGCGGCCACGAGGTACCTTGGTGGAGAATGGGTGCGTGGAGCGAGTCAAGGGTATCTGTGAGGTAAGGTGCGTGTGTTTCGTTATCTCTCTGGCCAACAGTGATAAATTTTTATGTGTTTTGTGCCTACGTGGGGTTTTGTTTGATGGGTTGCTGTTGGGGGAGGGGGTAGTTGGAGATAGAGTATAGGCGTGTGTTTTCCTGTTGACTCAATTTAAGTGAAAGTATTTTTGTTACTGAGTTTGTCTGAGTTTTTGTACCAGACGTTTTTCCTTTCCTTGTTTTCTGTAAGGCAGTTTATTACTTTTATGGTTTGTGTGTCAGCCAGGTGCACTTTTGCCTTGTGTTTATTTTTTTTTAGGGTTCTAGTTCACTGGGTATCAATGAGCTGTCTTTGTAGCAACCTTATTGTGTGAGCGTGTACATCCTAATTAGTTTTCTTTATCCATACGGTGTTTTTATGGCCAACAATCAATATAATTAAGTTTAAGTAATAAAGTGTTAACGTTGTTCTGTTTTATAGAGCTTTTATTTCTCATTTTACTTTTGTGATTAGTTCTTTTATTTGGGTATTGTTTTTGACTCAAATTGATTACTTCACTGGTTACTGGTTTTTATTTTAATCTTTTTTTTCTTCTCTTAAAATCGACTCCCCACCGAACCTGAATTTCAATTTTTACTAACCGTTCATTACCTTAGTCTTGACCGAAAGGGGAGATCGTGACAGTGGCGACCTTGCCAGGTTGTACACGTTCTTATAGGTTTTATTGAGTTGCAGTTTTGCGGTGGAAGGTCCTAACGGGTGCAGGTCAAATGGTACTGAGGCGATTGTGAATGAAGTCATTTGACCCACAAGACATTTGCGTCCCAAGTCATAAAAACACAAGTCAATTGGGTATCAGGTCATACCGTAATGAAGTCATCTTGTCCCTTGTCCAACTTGTCCCCTAGGACAAACCGGACAAACCGTCATCAAGTGTTCCCTTCTCAAGCCGACTTGACCGCAAGTTTATCAATAAAATGTCGTCAGAGAGAGAGAGAGAGAGAGAGAGAGAGAGAGAATAAAAAAAGAATGGGAAGAGGGAAAATAGGAGAAAGGCTGAGAGAAGACATAATAAGAGAGAATGAGAGTGAGAAGAAAAAAAGAGAATGGGAGATATAATAAGATAGGGTTACTTAATAAGATAGACAATGAGAGAGAGAGAGGAGAGAGAGAGAGAGAGAGAGAGAGAGAAGAGAGAGAGAGAGAGAGAGAGGAGATAGAGGAGAATGAGGAGAGAGACGATTAGAGCGAATACTTTTTCGAGCGGAGGACGATTAGAGCGAATACTTTTTCGAGCGGGAGGACGATTAGACCAATACTTTTTCGAGCGGAGGACGATTCGAGTGAATACTTTTTCGAGCGGAGGTCGATTAGAGCGAATACTTTTTCGAGCGGAGGACGATTAGAGCGAATACTTTTTCGGAGCGGAGGACGATTCGACGAATACTTTTTCGAGCGGAGGCACGATTCGAGCGAATACTTTTTCGAGCGGAGGACGATTCGAGCGAATACTTTTTCGAGCGGAGGACGATTTGAGCGAATACTTTTTCGCGCAGAGGACGATTCGAGCGAATACTTTTTCGAGCGGAGGACGATTCGAGCGAATACTTTTTCGAGCGGAGGACGATTCGAGCGAATACTTTTTCGAACGGAGGACGATTCGAGCGAATACTTTTTCGAGCGGAGGACCAAATTTAGTTTGCCTTAGTTTGCCTACGGACAATTAGCCTAAGTATAAATTGTGTGTTTAGCTTTTTAGATAATATAGGATTATTTTATTACTTTAAATTTTTTAGCTGTTCACTTTTAACAATTTTTAGTATATTAATTTATAAATTATTTTAGCCTGATGATGCCAAGTGTCTTTGGAGAAACGTTGCACGCGCAAAAATATAAAGAACCC
>JACEEZ010014414.1:2500-7500 GCA_016584305.1 Chionoecetes opilio
TAAGCGGTGTGGGGCGCCCTGCTTGAGGATTTTGTACGTGACGCACAGGCCGGCCAAAGTCTCGCCTGTGCTGTAGGGGCTGTAGGGTTTTGAGCTGCATGTCGGTGCTGCCTTCAGGGAGATGAGCCGCTGGGCACGGTTTTGTACCTTGCTCTCTCTCTCTCTCTCTCTCTCTCTCTCTCTCTTTTCCCCTCCTCTCTCCTCTTCTCCCCTCTCGGCTCCTCTTCTCTCTCTCTCTCCCTTCTCTTCTCTCTTCTCTCTCTCTCTCTCCCCCTCTCTCTCCCCTCTCTTTCCCTCTCTCTCCTTCTCCCCTTCTCTCTCTCTCTCTCTCTCTCTCTCCCTCTCTCTCTCTCCCCCTCTCGCCCCCCCTCTCCTCTCCTCTCTCCTCTCTCTTCTCTCTCTCTCGGCCCCTTGCGTTGTACATGAGATATGACTCCATGCACATATTACTTGTCTATAATGGCAGATAACCCAAAGTATATGCTAAGTATGGTAGGGTGTGTATGCGCACGACAGTGATACCCTTTTCCAGCATAATTGGCTGTTGCTGTCCGAGTTTTGTTGGGTAATTATACAACCATTGAAAGTTGTATATGAGCCTCTTTCCCAGAAGGGCAAAGTTGTGCGTATGATGGGATGAGGTAGATTTGGCTTGATCATTTATAGGACATCGGTTTAGAGTGGGAAAAGAATAAGGGTGGAAATGGAGCGGGGATTCAAGAGCAAGTAAGAAGAAAGAGGCAACGAAATTTTTTTTCGAAACTTGATTTTTGCAATAGAATAATTTAAAACGGGGGTTTTCCCGCAGGGATCTACCTAGGACATTTCTGTTTTTTAAATATATTAAGTTTTAGCCTCTATGATATTTAAAATTCATTTTATTTATGACGACTCCCTTTTTTCATCAGGGGGGGCCTGACCCCCAAATTTTTGGAAAAATATGAACCAAGAACTTTAAAAGTTCAAAGTGGTTGTATAAAATAGTTTACTTTAATGTACAAAAGACTAAATTTATCTTTAAGTGGGCAATAAATATATCAACCAAGAAAATGAAATAAAATGGAAAAAACAATATATTTAAAAAATTAGTTTAATAAAATTTTTGGAGTTGACATTGCGAAAACGCGGGAAACCCATGTTAATTATATGTATTACAAAAATTAGGTGTTGGGGTTTTTTACAAGATAAAGGTAACTTGCTAGAGAGGCACCTATAAGAGTACACAGTCTCCCCTTTATTTTAAAATTTTGTAATTTTGCTTGGGGCTCGCTTTGAAAACCATCATTCACCCATTATTGTTATTGCAAAAAAGAATTGTCAGAGTAATATCGGGGGTGGGTTTTTTGAGACCATCCCGACCCTTATTTTCAATTTTAAAAAATACTAAATTTACAGGACATCCTAAACTGAGCTGCAAAATTTGTATATAATCAGAAAAAACCCCACGAAAATTTTTGACAGAGTATCAAGGTTATAGCCAAATTTAAAGGGAATAGAACCCTATTACGACTCCACAACCCCTCAGAACAGCAAAGGTTGTAGTGTTTTCGGGATGTCTTGCCTGGAATGATTGCCAGAGGGAACTTTTGGGTTAATAGACAATAGGGGACACATTTAAAATTAACGTAAAAAAGTATATTCTCAATGCACATGATTGATAGCTACCTAATGGATGAAGCAATATGAATATATAAAGGAAGATTACTAGTATAACAATTGCTATTAATTACGATGTTTTAAATATAAATGAAGTCGTGTTTCCCAGAAATAATTGAATTTAAAGGAGCTCTTTAAAAATGTTTACTCATTCAAAGAGCTTTGCCTTGTCAATTTATATATTATATTAATCGATGTGTTGGCTTTACTTGGGCAAATAAATGTTTTTTTTTTACTTTGACTTTTACTTTGAGAGAGAGAGAGAGAGAAGAGAGAGAGAGAGAGAAGAGAGAGAGAGAGGAGAGAGAGAGAGAGAGAGAGAGAGAGAGAGAGGAAAAGAGAGAGGAGAGAGAGAGAGAGAGAGAGAGAGGAGAGAGAGAGAGAGGGGGAAAAGGAGAGAGAGAGAGAGAGAGAGAAGAGAGAGGAGAGAGAAGAGAGAGAGAGAGAGAGAGAGAGAGAGAGAGGAGAGAGAGAGATGACGGAGATGAGAGAGAGAGAGAGAGGAGAGCAGGAGAGAGAGAGGAGAGAGCAGAGATAAGAGAGAGAGAGAGAGGAGGCAGGAGAGAGAGAGGAGAGAGAGAGCGAGGAGAGAGGTTAAAGGGAGAGTGAGGGTGAAGGTGGGAATTACGGGTGGGGGGAGGAAGGCAAGAGGAGTGGAGGGGAAGCCGGGAGGGGAAGATGAGGGCGGGGCTTGTATACACGTCACAAGTGCGTCTCACCTCAACCTCCCTGTCCGAATGTTATACAGGCTCTTGCCAGCTTCGCCGTAAAGCAGAGTAAACCCACTTCATTAAACAGACTTGGCAATGCACTCTACTGCCAAAACTAGGGGAGGTCTCAGACAAGCACTGTGCCAAAAATTGTCATTTTGATCCGACTGTTTGTTGAGAAGATATTTGCGAAAAGGGCGATCCTCATGGGGTCTGAAAGGATAGTAGTTTATTCAGAACAATACGACATCATTGGATTTCCGAGTCATGGATAGATACGACCAATAGCAGATTTTGGAGAATTTGCGATACCGGGGCATAACTTATTAAGTTCAGAAAGACATCGAAGAGCAGGGGAGGTGTATGTTTTGTATTAAAAGTCCTGCTTCCATAACTTGTAGTAACTAAGCACGAAACTGATAACAGTAATGTAATTTCGCAACAAATCGTCATCTCAAAAAGAGTAATGGGCCTTGTTTATCGACCTCAAGACTCAAACAAAATACAATTGCGAAGAACGCTTGAACAAATAGTCGGAAATAGTCTTCAAACCGAAAGCGTAATATTCGGTGATTTTAAATATTCCCGTAACTAGTTTGGGCGCATCGCTACAAACACATTCGGGGCACACACTCTCTATTCAAATATCCCAACAAAGGCTTTATACCAACACGTGCGATCAACCAACAAAGAGGCGATAATATTCTAGATCTTTATTTTCACAACTAACGAAATACTTTGTCAGTAACGTTAACGTCGGCTCCGAATTAGTAGCAGTGACCCACCGGGCGAGATTACTTCAGTAGTAACATCAGTAAGACAAGCGAAGTCGAAAAGTAAAGAAAGAAAAAGTTCTTGACTATCGAAAGGCAGACTTCAGAAAACTAAAAGAATCTTAACGAACACCGATTGAATGTATCTCAGAAAAGTAACGAAAAATGTAGCATGACATTGAATTCAACGGTAAGCTTAACGTTAGCAATACAATCCTCAATACCGATGCGATATGGAGGCGATCTTTTCAAAATATTAAAACCGAAAGGGACAGCAAAATCAAGGACAGCCAGGCAGCTAAATGGCGTGCATATAAAACACACAAGAACACAACATGAAGACGACAACGCGATCACGACAGAAATTAGATGCAATACGAAAAACTTATTTAAGCAGACAAGAAAAAATTTGAAGACGTATTGCCGAAATGAGCAAATCAAACCTAAAGAATTCTACAGCTATTTAAAAAGAAAAAAGTAATGACGTAAACGATTAGGGCCGTTGGAAATTGGAAAATGGCGATCACACAGAAAATGAAGGCAGCTATGGCAGATACTCTACAATACTTTTGCATCCAGTCTTCACAGTAGAAGACCCACAACAAAATTAAACACAGGCCAAAAACCCAGAACAAAAGGTATTTGCCTCAGCTCATTACCTTTCAGGAATTGTAACATTTGGCTCGCGATAAAGAAACATGAAAATTAACAAAGCTCCTGTATGACAAAATTTCGCCACGCATATTAAAAGAAGCAAAAGAAAAGAATTAGTAAAACCCACTTACCATCTATTTAATAAGTCTTACTCACCGGAAATGACCGTGCGAATGGAAAACTAGCAAATGCACACCCAATTATTTAAAAAAGGAAGCAATCGCGCCGGAAACTATCGCCCATCAGTTTAAAATCAGTTGCTTGAAAATAATTGAATTCATCATAAGAAATCGTTAATTCGAAAAATCCGTTAATCGCAGAAGAAAATTACATAATTAAGATTCGCCGCATGGATTCAGGAAATAAACGCTCAGGCCTCTCAAAAAATACGGATTTTTTACAAATAATTATAATGTATTCAAAATGTACGACAACACGAGGGCAGCATAAACGTAGTTTACCTCGATTTCAAAAGCGCTCGACAAAGTTCCTCATAAGATTCTTCAATTAGCAAAAGTTAAAGCTCAGGTATAAACAGGCCATCTTTCCAAATGGATAGAAAAAAGCCTGCAAATCGTAAACAACGGTGCTAAAAAATGGAATTTTCTGACTGGACAGTTTATCTAGTTGGCGTTCCTTCAAGGATCAGTCTCGGACCTATACTGTCTAATAAATATAACTGACATTGATGAGGAATACATGCAGATATCGAAATTGCTGATGACACCGGAAACACAAACATAGCCTTACAGAATCTCAGCGGCCAATTCAGTACAAAACGACTTAAACACACTACAGACTGGTCAAAAACATGGCAAATTAATTTCACACCTGGCAAATGTCATATATGTACTACTCATCGCAATAACAACCCTCATAAAGTACGTGATGAACGATTCCAAACTCAACAAGTGATGATAAAGAAAAAGATTTATGCGTGATAAATCTCGAAAGATATCAAAACCGAATAACCAAATTATAGAAAGTAGTAAAAACTGCAAATAAATTGGTGGCTTTATGGACGAACTTTCAGTCTTTCCAATCTGAAAAAAGTTTACACACTCTTTTAACCGCTTGTTCGCCGCCATCTGAATACTGTGTACAGTTCTGGCACCTTATATAAAAATGGAATAGATAAAACTAGAAAAAATTACAGCGCAGAGTTACCCAAAAGAATACTAGTTGCGTAATAAATCGTACGAAAATC
>JACEEZ010014414.1:12500-15000 GCA_016584305.1 Chionoecetes opilio
CGCAGGAGAGAGAAGATAGGTTCTTTGACAAGATCTCAACCGATCAGGCACAGAACAACGCCCTCCTTGTTCAGACACTAGGCCGCTTCCTCACTCCTGCTTCTCCTACTCATGTCTCTGCGTCACCCCAGCCTCTCACCAGCAACTGGGCTTCAGCATCAGGACAACAGATCCACACACCACAACCATACCCACTTCACCCTGACCCTGCCCAATCAAACACTCACCAGCCGCCGACCCATAGTCAACCGGCCTGGAACTATGGTCGCCAGTATGTCCCGCGATCACATCACCATCATATCTGCCAATGTAAGAGGTCTCCAAACCAACATCGGGGACCTGAGTAACACTCACGTGAACCCTCACACCCCGGACATTGTTGCGGCAGTAGAGACCTTCCTCAACAAGTCAGTCCCAGACAACTTTGGACAGATAAAGGATATACGAGGTGGCATCGATTGAAGGACATTCGGACCTTTGGGTGGTACGCTGTATCCTTTCACAAGAGTCTGTCGGTTCCAGCCACTTGAAGTCACTCTACCAAACCATCTGGAGATGATGTTTTTCAAAATTGGACTCACCATCACAGCGCTATCATGCTGTGTGTGTGCTACCGCCACAGTGGAGGGGGGAGCCTATTGAGTATTGCACATCACCTGGATGACCTTTTTGCAACAACACACCTGTGAGCACGTTGTCATCATAGGCGACATGAACCAACATCTACGTAGTTGCAAGATCCTTTGAAGACTTCCTCACAGTGTATGGTCTAACAGACCAAGTTGACTTCCCCACACACATTTCCGGCTCATCACTTGATCCTGTCATCAGTGGTCTCCCAGACAGTGTCGTCAACTGTTCACCTCTCGGTGTTGTAGGATCATCAGATCACATGGCGATCCTAAGTACAATACAGGTTGCAGCTCAGAGGGATGCCCCAGTCACACGCACCAACTGGCTGTGGGGCAGAGCAGACTGGGACGGTCTATGTGACGCACTGCAACAAACACCCTGGAACACCATTCTCGTCAATGATGTGGATGCACAGGCTCACACATTCACACTAACTCTGCTTGAACTCCAGAAGAAATATGTGCCAAGCCAGACTTACACTGCCAAGCCCCTTGATAAGCCCTGGTTTGGTTACCAATGTAGGATGGCTGCTGATGAAAAAAGTCGTACCTGGCGGCTCTACTCACGCCATCCAACCCACCTAACAAAGGGGCGCTACAGACACGCTTTTGCAGCCATGAAAAGAAATCCAACAATGGGCCCCAACGACGCTGGGAAGACGACCTCAAAACCAAGCTCAGTGGTCGTTCAGGTGGGTAACAAGTCCTGGTGGACCCCCACTTAAAAAAGCAACAAGGTCTGACAAAAAGACGACACCATACCTCCGCTATTCAAGTCGGGCGGCACAGTGGCCACCAAGAACAGGACAAGGCCGAGGTACTTGCGACATTTTTTCCAACAAAATGACAGTACCTGATCCCAGCGATCCATCCCCGCTGTGCCATCCTCACCAATGCCAGCCTTTCTAACCTCACTAAACTAGTGAGGAAGTTCGCCGACATTTTTGTTCAGGGCGACACAAATAAGGCCTGGGGCCCAGACAACATTAGCCTTCATATCCTCAAGCGCTGCGCCTGTCAGCTAGCAACGCCCCTTGCCACTATCTTTCAGCACTGCCCCACTACTGGAAGGTGGCCCACCCCGTGGAAGGCTGCCAGAGTGGTGGGGAATACATAAGAAAGGCAAAAGAACTGACCCCAAGAACTATAGGCCCATTCCCTTTTATCAGTTCTTTGGGAAGACGCTGGAAGTATAATTGCCGCAAGATATCGTCTTTCTTCACATCACCCAGCTCTTAACATCAAGCAATTTGGCTTCCGAGCAAACAGGTCAGCGGCCGACCATTGCTTATCTGTCCACCACATGGCATAAGCGTCTTGACCAAAGAAAGGACACATACGTCATTGCCCTTGGCATTGCGGGAGCATTTGCAGGGTGTGGCATCACGGCCTCATCCCAAACTGAACAGTTTTGGGTGTCCGCGGTCATTCTGCTGATCCTACTACAAGACTACCTGCGGGGAAAAATTTCTCAGAGTGGTGGTGGGGGCGGGCAAACCTCAGAGGAACACCCGATCTTTGCCAGCGTCCCATAGGGCAGTGTGCTCGGCCCCCCTCCTCTGGAATGTATTTTTCAATGACTTGCTCCAGCTCATCCCAGAGGCACATGCATATGCCGATGACTGCACCCTTACATTCCCCTGCGACAGTGGTGATCACCGCACGAAATTTAGCTCACATAAACAGGTCCTCCAAACCGTAATCTCATGGGGTCGTCGTTGGCAAGTGGATCTCGCTCCAGAGAAAACCCAGGCGATGTCATCTCCGACGAAACGTCCTTCTGATACTCCCCTCCCTACCATCTTACTGAGTGTGAGGTCGGTGCCCTGCAGACGTCCCTCTCCATACTTGGGGTGGAAGTGAATACG
>JACEEZ010014414.1:17500-20000 GCA_016584305.1 Chionoecetes opilio
CGGAGACAATAGCTGCACTTAATCTTCCTTAGGCAGTTGTGCTAAAAGTGCCCCTTGCGCCTGCAGTGCTGGCAGAAGGCTCTATCCTGGTTATGGTATGTGGGGCAGGATGGGGAAGAGTTACCTAAAGGATTTTTCTGTATTTGGATTCTATTTCTTTGTGTGTAGTGATGCCACGTGTTTCTAATGGAGTTCCTGGGTGCTGGCACAGCAGGTCTGGACACACCCAGCAACGGCGGGATAGAGGCTAGGGTGGTAGTAGCTTGGGTAGTAGTAGCCGGGGGGCTGGTAGACTGGATGCCAGTGGAAAGAATACTAGTAGTCGGAGTACTAGCAGCCAAGATAGGAGCAGCCGGTGTGCTAGTAGCCGGGGTGGCAGCAAGCGTAGATTTAGTAGCCATAGGTCGAGGTGGCTGATTGGGGCCAGACGTAGGAGAGTTGATAGCCTTTAGTTGTTTAGGCTTGCTCGATGTCCACCAATTTGCTGTTACGTTATTTGTTGCTACTGTTCTATTCCACTTCTCGTCGATTATAATTATATATGTGTGGTTTAGCGTTGATAGCGATCGACCTTACGTCGAATTCTTCTATGCTCTATCTTATATAAGAACATATAGACATAAGAAAATAAGGAAGCTACAAGAGGCCGTGAGGCCTAAACGTGGTAGTTCCTGTTACCTAACACTACCTACATCCATCTTTCATCCCCATCCATGACCCTATCGAGCCCCTCTTTAAAGCTCCCCAATGACTCCGCACTAACTACCTGTCTACTGAGTCTATTCTAATCATTCACCACCCTATTTGTGAACAAGTGTTTCCCTATTTCTTTTTTAAATCTACGCTTTTCCAGCTTCAAACCGTTACTTCTTGTTCTACTCTGGTTAAGAGCCGTAATAAGTTTTCCTACCTCTCCTTTATTAAATCCCTTTATCCACTTTAAAACTTCTATCAAATCGCCCCTTAAGGCCTGTCCACACTAGGGGTCATGCGGCTGGCGGTGAGGCTGGTGGATGTGTTGAAATACGACCTGCGCGTCCAGACTATGCCTCACCGCCATGGCAGGGAGGCGACGCTCCGTCACAAGATTGATTGATGTTCATATCAATTTTTGACCACCTAAATATTTTTGCATTGAGACGTATCATACATATATCGTCAGAATTGGAAAAGTGTGTTGCTTCCGAGACAGTAATTAAACATGCAATGCAAGCAAAATTAAATGAATAACAAGGAGTTAAATAAAAAAAGGTGAGAGGAAATTTATTTATATATATATATATATATATAAAAATATATATTAGGCGATCAGCCTGGGGGGTTGGTCGGTATCAAATTAGGGCGAGAATGCTAATAGTGTTTTTTGGGAAGGTATAAATGCCTAGAGTTAGAAAACATGTGATAGCATTGTGGCAGTGGCAGCTTTATGGGAGTTATCCCCCTTTTCCAAACTGTATATTATATAATTATATAAATATACATACATATAATAAAAAAAAAAATTCTTTTTCAGGTGTCGTATTTCATCGGCGAGAGACGGACCGGACGATCGACTGGCGACGTTGGAGACCCTCGAGGAGACCACCACTTGCCGGGAAGACCAGCCGGCCCGCAGGTCGTGCGTTCAGAGAAAGTCGGGTTTTTGGAGTGGAGAGGTAGAGTAGCAGCCGACTACCTCTCGAAGCTATTGTTGAAGGCTGGTGATGTAGAGAAGAATCCGGGACCAGAATCCGGTGTCGTGGTAGCTGTGTAACTTCAACGTAGGAGGCCTGGAATGTCCGTTAACATGGAAACGCCACAGGCACCCGCCAAGAAACTGTGCATCATACACCAGGCAGTATCCGACGGAGATAAACATTTTGTCAGTCCTCAAAGCCATGCCTCCTGGTTAACCTTACTTGAAGCCGCCAAAGTCAGGAACCATGTCCCCATTCTAGACGTTTCAAAAACGCTTCAGGACAAAGAAGTTCCAATTATATTCTATCATCGAAAATGTAGAAGCATGTTCACCATGAAAAGAGACTTGGAAACTCTGAAAAGTAAAGCAGGTGAATGTAGTAGTGATCTATCTGGTAGTAGTGACTGTCCTCCAAAAAAGTCTTCCAGAACATCAACACATGAATCAAGAGTTTATGCTCCGATCTGCGTATTCTGTAGCAAGGTCAAGTTCAAAAAGCACTCCAATACACGTGAAACACTTACGCTAGCTTCACAACTGAGAGTAGATCAAACACTAAGAGAGAGTGCCGTCAGAAATGCAGACGGCAGGATGATAGCACTAACCAGTAGAGACATTGTTGCCGCAGAGGCACACTACCACGCTTCATGCTATAGGAATTACACTAGGAACAAAGAGGACAGCAATGAGAATGAAGAAGAGAAAGTAACAGATGAATTTATACTGTATCACAAGGTTGAAGGAGAAGCTTACCAAGAACTTTTCGAATACATCAGAGAAGATATTATCCCCAACAAGAGGATTATACCAGTCACCTCCTTG
>JACEEZ010014414.1:30000-52500 GCA_016584305.1 Chionoecetes opilio
CCTCAGATCCCAATGCAAGGGAGAAATGAGACGGTAGAAACCGTACCGACAAGCGACACGCGACAAAATTCTGCAACCACGTAGGTCACAAGGAATAGGACACCGCACCAGCTAAAGTGCCCCACAGGTTACAGGGAGCCAAACCAATCATCACAGTAAGGAGGGTGGGCCCCCCCTCCATGAGTAACCCCATGTGTATAATAGTGGTGACCAATAGCAATCGTGGTCCAAGGCAGTTTCCCATCTCCGGGTTGATGACGCTTCGTTTCTCTCAAGATCTGACTGTTCCCGGGACCATGGATCTACTAAAAGATCCTCTCGCACACCGTTTGTTGTTGGATGTTGTTGGGTCTGATCGCGCTACACTATCTTCTTCGACCGCTCACTTATCCTTTCGAAACTTGAATATGGAATGTGAGAGTGTTTACCTCCTCTTGCCCACACCCACTCGACCCTGCGGATGCTGGCATTCGGTACATCATGCTCTGCTTGTACCGTTCTCGTGGCAACCCGGTGGTTCAGGTCTTCTCCCATCCACATAGTCTATTGTTGGAGGCTTGATTGATGTGGTTATCGCCCTACCAACGCTCCCTGACTCAATAGATTGCCGTCCCCCCCCCCCCCCGCCCTCTGTATGGTCTTCCGTGATTCAGGATCGCAACTGTTACCCTTATGGGCGGAAGAAGCCAGCTTACCAAAAACCCCTGCGCTTTCCGATGACAGCTATTATGGAGACGCTATCCTTCCCAGACTGCCTTTACGGATTTTCTCTGCCCGCACTAGGCCTACGACAGCCTCGGTCCATCATGGCTCCTCCCCAGAATCTCCCACAGGGAAGCGTCCTTTTGCAAAAAGAGCCTTCCTTCCGCTCTCAAAAGGGTCTTTACCTCCTAAGGCTCGAGCTTAGTGCCCAGGTTTTTAGACAACTTCCTTGCACACTCATCAGAGTTCACACGGTCCCTGTCTTTAATGCATCGGGTCTGTCCAAAATCTAGAACGAAAGGAGTTGGCATACGGTGTCGTATTCCCATCCGTATAACAAAGAGCCGTAGCCTTCTCAAGTGTTTCTCATCTGTTTTTTCACGGCCTGAATCATTAAGTGCTATTTTAAGCATATCATGATTATTGTTTACCCTGACGGGATTCTGTTTCTTTACAATCTTTAGTCCGATTTCATTGTATGTGCTCTTCTTAATCACTATGTAATTTAACTCAGACACACATCCCCTGGTTCAAATGCCATCCTGGAATGGCTTATATTGCAAGAGGACGCTCTGATTTCGGCCAGGGACACGGGGGCAAGCTGAGTGCTGGGCGGTACCGGCACATGTCCAGAGTGTTGCCGGTAATGAGGAAGATGCATTGCCTTAGGACAAAAGCACTGCAGCTTTAAAAAGAACCAGCATCTATCACATTGATGCTGCCTGCGCTGTTGAGCCCCCACCCTAAGATCCCTACCCCTACGCACAGTTGGGCCGGCTAGGACCTAACGACGCACACGGGCCAATCAATAGATCAGTTAACAGCAGGCTTTCAGGCAGACCTGACCTAAGAACGGTCGCCGATTTACTACCTAAGGCCGTATAAAACATAAACCATGCTCCGCACTATCCACCACAAGTATCGAGCGGACTGGACCGCCTACGGCACGCAGTCTCTCACCTGGCCACGACCCTGATCCCAATAGGCACACACAATCCCCGACAACACGACTGACACTTTGTCGCCAACCGATTGCGTCATTGGCGACCACAACTATACTCAGATACCTCATGGCAGCTTCCCTCATGGCCACAGCCCCAGCCCCCCCCGGCCCGAGTCCCCACCCCCCGCATACGGTCGCGCCCATGACTCTGTACTTTGTGTACGGTCACCTGCAACATCCCCTGTGCGGCACTCTAGCTTGCTTCGAACTGTTCAACCCTTCTACCCACAGTACTACCTACCGGGGAACTCTAACAGGCTCACCCCCAATGACCCTACCACCCACCACCCCCCACCCCCCAGTGCCACATTTTCTGTCCCCGAGCTCCACCCCTCCTTCCCAACAGCGTCGCCGGCGGTTCGGACGGTGCTTTCGTGCTTACCCGCCTCAGCCTCCGGCACTTGGCCCGACGAGACCCGCGTGTTTTCTCTCCGGGACCATGAAGTCAACTTACATTTTATTCGAGAAGGCACTGGCCTTCCCCAATTCCCCTCAACCAAGTTTATATGATGTTCTTACTAATATTAAACTCTATGATTGTACTTTTTAATCTACTACTTTTGCTCTTTATGATATTTCGTAATCTTAAAATATTTTTATTTATCCCTATAAAATTTTGTTTTCTTAGTTTTATACTTTACAATGCAGAACAATTTTTCTTGTCAAGCACCGGCACCACCCGTTCCAACAAACAACACAGTTGACGGCGCACTCACCACTACACAACATAATCAATCAATCCACACAGGCCGGTCAAATGCAGATCACAACAGATCGGACACACTCACACCGTGGTCCATCTGATAAACAAGGGCCCCTTTCGAGGCGACTCCGACGCAAGCCAGCATTGAAAAACCACGAGACAGTGTAGATGGCTTCTGCACAAACGGTCCTCGTCCAACTTTCCCTAACGAAGCAGACGATCGAAAAGCCACCCCCCTGCCACAATTGCACATCCACCCACCCATACCCCCAACCACACCGTCCCACAACAGGACCATACTACCCCCCACACCCGGTAAAGCTCACCCCGACCATCTCGCGAAATTACATTTACGATACCACTGCGAGTTGCAGTATTCTTACACCAACCAGACGGAAAGAAAAGGGCCCAACCCCACCGATGCCTCGACCATCAATACCCACACAAGCGAATGACCGCCACCCATATAGCGACTCCACATCCAGCCAAATTTGAGCGGTCACACCATCATCTTCCAAACAATCACGCCTATCAACGAACGTCGACACGATTTCCAATATAAACTAAGAAAATGCACCCATGTCTCTACGTCAGGTCCGAAAGCATTTGGTAAACTCAGACTACACATCAGTCTACGAAAGAAAGAAACCACAAGGATACCACCGCAACCGTCGGGTCACGGGAACATAACCGATCGCAATAGTAATGGACAAATAACAAAGCCCACCCTTCAACAAGCCCGTAACACTCCGAAGGCCCGAAACTACATGCTGATCCCACGCGCGCACCGAAATCTACAACGCATGCCAATCGACCGTGCCGCCCCGCGCATACCCCCGCAACCCAGGACCCCAGCGCATGCTCCCACGTACTACGCTAACCCCCCTGTTCGCCAGCCTATCCAACATGAGTTAGATCTTTACTCCCTGCCCCCTGCCTTACCGACAGTCACCGTATACCAACACACTCGGGATAGCATACCTCCATGGTCAGGTTTCTCCCTTCTCATGCTGGCCCAAACAATTTCCTCGAAACGCCAGAGAAATCCACCCCTGTGACACCTCCTCGTCGCAATAAACCATCAACGGCGCACTCACCACCCCACGAGCCCATCCACCACCCCCCCCCCTGGCCCCCCTGGCCAGACCCCTACAAATGTCACAACCACCTGCCACAAAACACGCGGCCAACCTGCCGAGAAGTGCTTGCCCCAAATTCTCATACCGCGACAAATGCAATACATGTACAAATCATATCACCCTATCTTGCCCCAGCATAATCGCCTTTTAAATCGAACATTTGTATCCGAGAAAAACGAATACTTCTATTCCTCAGAACCAACTCGGTAAGCCAATCACCCCTGCAAGGTCCACAACAGCGCCTACAAACCCCCCCACCACCCAAAGGCTCAGCCCAGAATAAGAAATTGATTGAGACTAACATGCTTGTAGCGGCCTCAGAACGTGCTACCATTACGTTCGGACCTTCGTGATATGGACGAAAACAGACCCATATATTACTTTCTAGACTTACTTGCACTAATTGTGGTCATTGCTAATGTGCACCACTTACCCCATACACAGAATACACTATTCACCTAATATTTACATCCGCATTCCTTCACATTCGTCATAACCAATTCTAAAATCAAAAATACTCCATAAAGAGCCGTCTACCGAGTTTTACTCCCGTCTCCTCCTATGTATCCATCGATAACAGTCACACCCTGAAAGGCACAGCCACGCAACCGGCCCGTCTCAAAAATATTCCACCATATACAATTATCTCCCCTACCATTCCCTACTCGCACCCGAAAAACGCAACGGTTTTACCCGTGCATGCATAATTCTTCTCCCACCACACGCACCATCGCGCAAGGGCGACCCCACCACCCACATCAGCCCCCACATAGCACCAAACACTCACATCGCCCAACACCACCCCAGGTTTGCCCCTAAGCACGCGTAATTGACCTCCTTCTATCGACCCCACCGCGTTTCTCCCCACCATCGTCGCCGTCCCTTCACCACGCCCTAACCCACCTTCCCCTCACAACACCCACGCACATGCCCCTGACCCTACCATCACCCCCCCCATCTCCTCTCTTGTTTGCAAACAGTCTTCTAAGAAGTTAGGTGTTTCTGTGGCCGTCTGCATCCTTTGTTTATCTCCCTCCAATGCTATGCTTCCTCTAACCATGAGGACCGTTATCCGCCCATGCTGATGCGAGGATAGTCGTTCACATGTTGGGAGGAATTTCCCACTCATGACAGCTACTCCTGACACACACGGGTTTCACCTCTTATGTTCAAAAGCTTTTGTCTCATAAACTCCTCTCCTCTACTGACTGTCTTCAATCTATAAATCACCACCGCAATGTTGCTTCTCTTTAGGCTTCTCTATCTACCGTTATTTTCATGCTCACTGCTATTATGAACGGAAACTGCCATGCCTCAACCACTCCGCCGGCCACGCTGTCACAAGACTTCTACGTCATTCTCTACGTCCTATTGTGTCATCTTCTAATGCAAGAGTTAATCAGTCATCATGTTACTTCATCATCCCTTTCACCTCTTTTGTTCCCCACCACTAGTAAACTCTGGTACTCTCTCCTCGTTTCTATTTTTCCACTTCTACTATGACTATAGTACTACATCTTTTCAACACATAGAAGACCTGAAACCAAGACACCTCCCAAACCCTAACATTGGCTCACCCCTCTGTTTCTATATATTATTCTCTTACTGTTTCTTTATAGGGACTGCCAATGCTAATGGGGGCTTTGTGTTACCCATTTCGGTATTGTTGTCTCGCCTTGGCCAGTCCTTTGTGATGTAGATTTTTTTTTTTTTTTAAACGCTTCAGTGGCAACAGGAGCTGCATTTGTTACGATGGCATTGGGAACGAGGAAGTCATCTAGCAGTAAGACACTGACATCGGATTCCTGGTCCTCCTCCTCAAGGATGACACGCGAGACCGCGCTGTTGCCTAAAAGATGACTCTTGAGATCAACGGTTACACTAATTCGCACAGACCGATGTATTGTATTGTCATGTGTTACGTCCGGTAGAATTGTCCGGAGCCCCGAGCAATATAAGTCCTTGATATGAACGACATGCGGGGATATACGTTCCACGGATAAGTCTTTTTGACTGTGGTGCGATCAGAGGGTGATATCCGTAGCTACATCACATTGTTATTGCAATTTGTTCATATCCAGACTATCGCTACATATTAATGCATTGATAAACTTTCTAATGGATCAATGGCTAAAGTCGAATACATACAATTTCGGTGCTTTACGAAGATTTTTTGGATGATCCGGGCTGTGATAACGCCTACACGGAGATGTAGTGACAGCGCGATTGGCGTTCAGTCACCAGATACGATATTTGTGTTCCGTGAATTTGCTTGTTTGAATCAGAGCCTAACCTTGTGAGATTGTTGGGCTAGTATCTGCTCGTACAATAGTACTTTGGCAAGTGCTGCCGTGCCTAACATCTCAGCTACAAGAGAACTATGATGAGGGAGGAGTATATCTCGGCACTAAGTATTTCTCACTATCCTAAGCAGCCCGGCTGCTGGATGTAAAATTGAACATTTCGTAACTTTAACAAATATATGGATGGAATCAGTTGTAGAAGAGTAAGTGAGGGGATCAGGAGAATGTGAGCTTGCTTAATCCCAATCGACCTGTAATGAAACGTGAACTTGTATCCCGAGATGTACAGATTTGAGACCATCATCCGTGAGTAATGGACTCCTTCTGGGCATCGTAGCCACAAGACTTAAATACAAAGTACAAGGGCAACTCGAAACTTTATCATCGGAAACCCTGAAAAATACCAATGAAACTGTGTTGTGCGAATCAGCTGCGATATCGGGTCTCTGAATCATCTCGATAGTGAACCTATGCAACGTGCAGTGATACACTTCAATGAGATATGGCGTCTGACAAGCTGTTCCACTTGAATTCGATTTCAGCATAGAAGAAGCTTGAATGTGAGGACCATCCACCTCCTATGTCGTCTGCCATGCATGGTCTGTGAGGAGTGGTGGATATTACACACGGTATTGTGCGTCTAATGGATACCGACGTAAGAATGCGTCCTTGGGTTAAGTTACTGGGATTTCCAAAGAGCCATGGATATTCGGAAGCGAATCTGGATTAGAGCTGGTATGGGAAAATGACCAAACTCTCAGATGACCTAATTCCATCTTCATATCTTGGCTGAGATGTAGGCACGGAAACTGTGCAAGAAACCATTTTAGTACTTGTGAGCAGCACTGCAATGCATCTCACGAGGTTGTGATCTAAAGCAAGCAAATTACGGGCACAAAGCATCTGGACTGAAGCTACGACAAATAACACGTGTCAGACGCCTCCGAAAACCGACTCGGAAAGCCCAAAATGAGCATTGAATTCCACTGATATAGAGAGTATCTGAGATAATGTGTAGAAGTCTGGACACATCAACGCAAGAACAATACTCTTAGAGGAATTGTAGCCTAAGATATCACGTATCTTTCCACACATCAGAAAAAGACATATCCTATCAGGCATACCCCTCCAGAACAGTCGTTCAGTCGTTTACTAACGGGGACCATTATTCTTCCTAGGCATATTTCACAGGACTTACATGCAACTACTCTGTCTGGAGAAAGTGTACCTTGATTCCAAGGATTTTGGCTATGCGCGGCTGTGGATCCTTGAGCCGGAACGATGTTCATGTCTTATTTTGAGGGACTTCCCAATGCCATGTAAATGCACGTCCTGTGCCACTATCAATGCACGCACGGAGCGGAGGCATCGGTTTAGCGGAGATTAGCAAGGGTAGCGTTGTACTCGACTGGCGTTCTCAGAGTGCACCCGAGTTCGATCCCGAATCGGAAAACCACAAAAACCTTTCTGCACGTTCGAGTGGCCTGAGGACACGGACCGAACCGAAACACCGCACACACTAAGCCACCTGACCATCATCTCTACCTTCGATTGCGAGTGATCGGAGGCACACAGCGGGGGCGTATTGAAGACCTCTATCAGGATGGTCGACTATAAAATATGCCGTTCACTGATCATGATGCGCCCCACGGGCGATAGGACATCAGCCCAACCATCACAGCCCTCAGTGAACCTTCAGAGCCTACCATCCTGAGCCCTGGGTCCCCATGCCTACAGGCGCTATAGGCACAAATGTAAAAAAAAAAAAAAATTAAAAGCGATGGGTTGTAGACAATACGACTAATGTTGTTAGTACTGCAGCTGCCAAGCTTCTGACAAAGGATGTAAGAGAGAGAGAGAGAGAGAGAGAGAGAGAAGAGAGACAGAGAGAAGAGGAGAGAGAGAGAAGGAGAGAGAGAGAGGAGAGAGGAGAGAGAGAGAATGCATCCACCGCCGCAAGTGTTGCTTTAGGCCGTAAATTGACGTTGTCGGACGAACACACAACTATTGATCATGCCAAAGGAAATATTAGTGTATTCATATGTATTCATGTATGTATGCATGTATGCATGTATGCATGTATGTATTCATCTAGTTGTATTCATCTAGTTGTATTTTACAGGGCCTGAGCAACGCTCGTATGGCCCCGTCTCCATATCAACATTTATTTTATCATTCATCCATAGTGTTTAGTGATGGCCGAAGCCACCACCCTTGGAGGGGGGTCACAAACCCCCGGCAAACACCCGGTACCTATTCCCTGCTGGGTGGACAGGGGCTAGGGTTTTAAGAAGACCGCCCGTCTGTCTTCGCTCCACCCGAGGATCGACCCCGGGACTTCTCGGTTGTTAGCCGAGCGTGCTAACCCTTACACTACGGAGTTCCCGTATGTGTGTGTGTGTGTGTGTGTGTGTGTGTCATTGTGTGTCAGTATTTAATGACCGCACTTGTCTTTGTATCTGTAAGTCTGTCTGTCTGTTTGTCGCTTGCATTATTTTGTTGTATAACCGACCACTATTTTCCCCCTTTTGTAAGTACATCTTTTGCCGGCTATCAAAAAAGTATTTATCTTAGTGCATCTCTCTCTCTCTCTCTCTCTCTCTCTCTCTCTCTCTCTCTCTCTCTCTCTCTCTCTCTCTCTCTCTCTCTCTCTCTCTCTCTCTCTCTCTCTCTCTCTCTCTCTCTCCTACACACATACGCACACATACACACACATACACACACACACACACACACACACACACACATACACACACACACACAGTACTCCGTAGTGTAGGGGTAACACGCTCGGTTCACAATCGAGAAGTCCCGGGTTCGATCCTTGTGCGGAGCGGAAACAGACGGGCTGTTTCTTTAAGACCCGAGACCCTGTCCACCCAGCAGTGAATGGTTACCGGGTGTTAGCCGGGGGTTTGTGACCCGCCTCCCGGGGTGGTGGCTTCGGCCAACACTTGAGATGAATGAGAAAAATAAATGTTGATATGGAGACGGGGCCATACGATCGTTACTCTGGCCCTGTAAAATGCAACTAGATTAATACAACCAGATTAATACACACACACACACACACACACACCACACACACACACACACACACACACACACACACACACACACACACACACACACACACACACACACAGCGATACATGTTAAGAAGAACGAGCCATTTGATCATAATTAGAAAGCTTAATTAGAGTCAATACTATCTGCGATCATCGACTATTATTATCCTACAAATCCACCACCACCACCACCACCACCACACATCTTAAGTACGTCCAAGCAAACCAATAGCCATTCCTTAAGGTTATTGGCACAGTAATTGCGTGTTGGAACAGATATTTCTGCTGTGTTTTTTTCGACGGAACACTGACGGCTTTATATATCGGTTGGGAGGGAGAGGGAGACGTAAGGGATGGAAGAGCAAAGGGGGAAATACTGGAAAGAGTAGGAAAAGAGAGAGAGGCTAGAAGGAGGGAAAGGGAGAGGATAGGAAAAGGAGCGTCAATACTCCTGGAGCCAATGGGTGTTTTCATGTTTGAGAGGGCCCCGAGATCACTCACCTGATTCTGATAGTGGACCACCTGGGGCATAATATTAATGAGGGTAGCTTATCTGAAACCTGGCATTAATCTCATAAAACACGGATTTCTCAAAATTATGCTTTCCGGAAATGACCCTCCGAATGACGAGTGAGCCTCCTTTCGATCGCCATACCACCTAAACAAAGACATTTACGGAAATGAATTACCACTCAAAAGAAAGCTTAACTTATCCGCTACAAGACTTTGGTAAAGTGAGTTTGATTACACAATGACCGTTTTCAGTAGGATCGTAAATACAGTTATATAAAAAAAATTGAAATCTCTAGGGTTGTAATACAAACAAAAACAAATTATTAATTGAGTATTAAATATCATTGTTTTTTTAGTTTGTACTAGCTTATTACACATTAGAAAAGTTTTTTAAACTACCAAACATAATAATGTAGGTCCATGTGAACATTTAGGGTCAAATTAAATGAAATGATGAATTTACTAAAACCTGAGGTAAATACCACTACACTTGCTCTCAAGTTTAAGACATGAGAAGTACAAAAAGAAAAGTCTCGCTTATCTTAGCTTCCTTTTTGAAGAAAAAGTAGGTTTTTAAGGGCACTAGTAATGAATAAGGATGGTCTTGGTGACCAAATTGGAAAAATGTTATGTCCACTCTCTTAAGTACATACGGGAAATCAAACTTGCTTCTACACAGAGAAACTGAATGAATGAATCTTACAATAGTTTGTTTGTTTGTTTGTTTGTTCCCAACAGTAAAACAATGGAACCATAAATTGGAAAATTGTTCCATTTTAAGAAAATGACGCGTCCAATTTTCACGCGGCGTGTGGGCTATGGTCACTTAGTACATAATCATCCAGCACCAATCCTTTATCTAACTAGCTGGATTATTACATCCTTTGTCAGAAGCTTGGCAGCTGCAGTACTGACAACAAATTAGCTCATGTTATTTTATTTGTCATGTTGTTTAAGCATCTATCTGCTCACAATCTTCTATCTGATCGTCAGTACGGTTTCCGTAAAGGGCGATCTACTGGCGATCTTCTAGCTTTCCTAACTGATCTTGGTCATCCTCCTTTAGGGGTTTCGGTGAAACTTTTGCTGTTGCCCTTGACATATCAAAAGCTTTTGATAGAGTCTGACACAAATCTTTAATTTTCAAACTACCCACATTCGGTTTCTATCATTCTCTCTGTAACTTCATCTTAAGTTTCCTTTCAAACCGTTCTATTGCAGCTACTGTAGACGGACATTGTTCTTCTCCTAAATTTATCAATAGTGGTGTTCCCCAGGGTTCTGTTCTATCACCCACTCTCTTTCTATTATTCATTAATGATCTTTTAAGTCTAACTGAAAGCCCTATCCACTCCTACGCTGATGATTCTACCCTGCATTTTTCAACGTCGTTTATTAGACGTCCAACTCAACAGGAACTATGTGATTCACGGATAGATGCCACCGAGCGCCTAACTTCAGATCTTTCTATAATTTCTGATTGGGGCAAAGCAAACTTGTTTTGTTCAATGCCTCTAAAATCCAATTTCTTCACCTATCTACTCGACAAAACCTACCAGATAACTATCCCCTCTTCTTCAATGACACTCAATTGTCTCCTTCTTCTACAATGAATATTCTAGGACTATCCTTTACTAAAAATCTGAACTGGAAATCTCACATCTCCTCTCTTGTTTCAACAGCTTCTAAGAAGTTAGGTGTTCTGTGGCGTCTGCATCCTTTTTTTTCTCCCTCCCAATTGCTTGCTCTCTACAGGGACCTTATCCGCCCATGTATGGAGTATGTCTCACATGTTTTGGGAGGATCCACTCATACAGCTCTCCTAAACAGGGTTGAGTCAAAAGCTTTTCGTCTCATCAACTCCTCTCCTCTGACTGACTGTCTTCAATCTATAAATCACCACCGCAAGTGCTTCTCTTGCTCTCTTCTACCGTTTTTTCATGCTCACTGCTCTTCTAAACCCTGCTAACTGCATGCCTCAACCCCTCCCGCGGCCTCGCTGCAAAAGACTTTCTACTCATTCTCATCCTATTCTGTCCATCTTCCTAATGCAAGAGTTAATCAGTATCTTTACTCTTTCATCCTTTCCTAAAACTCTGGTACTCTCTTCCTGTTTCTATTTTTCCACTTTACTATGACTTAAATCTTTTCAAAAGAAGACTAACAAGACACCTCCCAAACTAAATTGGCTCACCCCTCTTTTTTATATTATTCTCTTACTGTCTTCTTTATAGGGACTGGCAACTAAGTGGGCTTTGTGTTACCATTTTTTTGTGCCCTTGGCCAGTCCTTTGTGATGTAAGATTTTTTTTTTTTTTTAAATCGCTTAGTGGCACAGGACGTGCATTTACATGGCATTGGGAAGTCATCTAGCAGTAAGACCTGACATCGTTCCGGCTCAAGGATGCCACCAGCCGCGCTGTAGCCAAAATTCTTTGGATCAAGGTACACTTTCACCAGACAGTGTAGTTGCATGTACGTCCTGTAGAATGTCCTGAGAATATGCTCCTTGATAGAACGACTGCTGGGGAATACGTCAAGGATAGTCTTTTTGCTGTGGTGGAAGAGGTGATATCTTAGCTCATCCATTGTTTTGCATTGTTTTCCAGACATGTACATATTAACCAGAAACTCTTCTATATCAATGGAAAGTCAATCTCATTTCGGTGCTTTCCGAAGTTTTGGAGGTAGTGACACGGATTGGCGTTCAGTCCAGATGCTTTTGTGCCGAATTTGCTTGTTGAAGCACAACCTGTGAGATGAGGCAGTGCTACAAGTACTTTGCAAGTTTCCGTGCCTAACCTCTCAGCCAAAATATGATGAGGAATATATCTGGTTTAGTATTTCTCACACCAGCAGGGCTGCTGGTGAAAAGACTTTGTCTTTAACACATATATGGATGGCTCAGTTAAAGAAAGTGAGGGGATCAGGAGATGTAGCTGTAATCCAATCGACCTGAATGAAGTGAACGCAGAGATACAGTTGCCAGTGAGTATGGACTCCTTCTGGGCATCGGCCACAAACAAAACAAAGTACAAGGGCAACCTCGAAACTTTATCATAGGAAACCCTAAACCAATGAAAAATGTTGTGGACAGCTCGATGGGTCTCTCCAATGATAGTGAACCATGCAAGGCAATATACAATAAATGGGCTACAGCTGTTCCTGAATTCGATTTCAGCATAGAAGAAGCTGATGTGAGGATCATCCCCCATGCTCTCCATGCAGTATGTAGTGGGGAAACAACGGTAGTTGTGCTGTCTAATGATACAGACGTCATGGTCCTTGGGTTAAGTTACTGGGATTTCCCAAAGAGCCATGGTTTAAGCGAATGTGGATTAGAGCTGGTATGGGAAATACCACCAGATATATTCCTCTTCATATCTTGGCTGAGATGTTAGGCACGGAAACTTGCAAAGTACTTGTAGCACTGCATCATCTCACAGGTTGTGATTAAACAAGCAAATTCGGCACAAAAGCATCTGGACTGAAAGCCAAACCGTGTCACGACCTCCAAAACTTCGGAAAGCACCAAAATGAGATTGACTTTCCATTGATATAGAAGAGTTTCTGGATAATGTGTAGAAGTCTGGAACACAACGCAAAACAATGGATGAGCTAAGATATCACCTCTTCCACCACAGCAAAAAGACTATCCTTCACCTACCCCCCAACAGTCGTTCAGTCGTTCTATCAAGGGGCATATTCTCAGGGCATTTTACAGGACTTACATGCAACTACTCTGTCTGGAGAAAGTGTACCTTGATCCAAGGAATTTTGGCTACTGCGCGGCTGGTGGCATCCTTGAGCCGGAACGATGTCAGGTCTTAAATTTTCAGATGACTTCCCAATGCCATGTAAATGCACGTCCTGTGCCACTAAGCACACGGGGGAGGCGGTAGCGGAGTGGTTAGCGTCTCCGACTGGCGTTCTCGGTGACCCGAGTTCGATCCCCGAAGAAAACCAAAACCTTTCTGCACCGTCGAGTGGCCTAAGAACACCCACATGCCCTGCCCATCACTCTACCTTCGATTGCGAGTGCATCGGAGGACACAGGGGGGCGTATTGAGCCTCTACAGGCGTCACTATAAAAATCCTGCCTGCGCCACCACGGGCGAGGACCAACCATCACAGCCCTCAAGTGAACCTTCAGAGCCTACCATCCGAGCCCTGGGTCACCACTGCCTACAGGCGCTATAGGCACAAATGTAAAAAAAAAAAAAAAAAGCGATGTGTTTGTAGACAATATGAGCTAATTGTTGTTAGTACTGCAGCTGCCAAGCTTCTGACAAAGGATGTAATAATCCAGCTAGTTAGATAAAGGATTGGTGCTGGATAATTATGTACTAAGTGACCATAGCCCACACGCCGCGTGAAAACTGGGCTCATCATTTTCGTAAAATGAAACAATTTTCCAATTTATTATTTCATTGTTTTACTGTTGGGAACAAACAAACAAACAAACAGACTATTGTAAGATTCATTCATTGAGTTTCTCAGTGTAGAATCAAGTTTAATTTCCCTTATGTACTCAAGAGAGTGGACATAACAGTTTTCCAATTTGGTCACCAAGACTATCCTTATTCATCAATAGTGACCATAAAAACCAAATTTTCCTTCAAAAAGGAAGCTAAGATAAGCGAGACTTTTCTGTTTGTACTTCTCATGTCCTAAACTTGAGAAAACGTGTACTGGTATTTACCTCAGGTTTTAGTAAATTCATAATTTCTTTTAATTTGACCCTAAATGTTCACATGGACCTACATTATTATGTTTGGTAGTTTTAAAAACTTTTCTGATGTGTAATAAGCTATTACAAACTAAAAAAACAATGATATTTGTTACTCCATATATTTTATTATATTTTCTGTGTATTACAACCCTAGATTTTTCAAATTTTTTGATATAACTTTGTATTTACGATTCTACTGAAAATGTTCATTGTGTAATCAACTTCACTTTAGCTAAATCTTGTAGCGAATAAGTACAGCTTTCTTTTGAGTGGAAATTCATTTCCGTAAATGTCTTTGTTTAGGTGCTACGGCGATCGAAATGAGGCTCACCCGTCATTCTGAGGATCATTTCCAGGAAAGCAAAATTTTGAGAAATCCGTGATTTATGAGAGTATTGCCAGGTTTCAGATGAGATACCCTCGTTAATATTATGCCCCAGGTGGTCCTCTATCAAAATCAGGTGAGTGATCTCGGGGCTCTCTCAAACATGAGAAGACCCCTTGGCTCCTGGATTACAAGGGAAAAGGGAGAGATAAAGATAAAAATTGAAAAACGAGCGGGAAGGGATGGAGAAATGATGAAAAAGAGAGAGAGAGAGAGAGAGAGAGAGAGAGAGAGAGAGAGAGAGAGAGAGAGAGAGAGAGAGAGAGAGAGAGAGAGAGAAAAGAGGGGAGAGAGAAGAGAGAGAGAGGAAGAGAGAGAGAGAAGGAGAGAGATGAGAGAGAGAGAGAGAGAGAGAGAGAGAGAAAGAGAGAGAGATATATGAGGTGAGGAGTAATGGCAAAGGAAGGGAGCGTGAGAGAAAAGTGAAGGAGGGATCAGACTGGAAATAAAAGCTGGGAGAGATAAGGGAGGAGAGGAGAAGGAAGTGGAGGGAGTCTATAATTGTGTTAAAAGGATATGTGAAAGAAGAGAAAGGAAGATAATAAGATAAGAGAGAGAGGCAAGGGTAAAAGAGGAGAGATAAGATGAGGTTAAGAAGACCAAAATGGAATTATAACCAGTCTCGTATTGTTACGTTTTTTGTCCAGTTATAGGACATATTTTTGATGGTTTCTTACTGTAGGGAATCATGAAACATTGTTTTTGCCGGTGGTAACAATGTTATTTTATTTATCGATTTACTGCATTCACGTCTTTGTAATCTACGTACATGTGTGTTTGTGTGTGTGTAGATGGAATGGTTCTTTGGACACACACACACACACACATACACACACACACATACACATACACACACATACACACACACACATACACACACACACACATACACACAAACACACACACACACACAAACACACGCACACACACACACGTTCGTTAATATATTGATATTAATATTTGCGAACTGAAGGGAGAGTATTGATAGCAATGACGGATGAATTAAAGAGAAAGAAGCGAACTAATTGCCTTGTGGCAATCAGGTACCATTCCTCCTGAAGAGAAAAGATGGCTGGTCGTCTCTATATGGAAAGGGAAAGGGGACCGTCAGGACTACAACAATTACCGCGGTATTACATTGCTCAGCTTGCCAGGCAATATTTGCTTGCCCATCTATTGCTGACACGGATCCGCAGCCATCTGCTGAAGCGTCAGAGACCTCAGCAGTCTGGGTTCAAGCCTGGTAAGTCAACAACGAACAGTATCCTAGCGCTTCGTATCCTGGTGGAACGCCGACGTGAGTTTCAACAGGGGTTGCTTGCAGCCTATGTTGATCTCAAGAAGGCGCTTGAATCAGTGCATCGTGAGTCACTCTGGGATCTTCTGCGATTTCGCGGGATTCCTGCAAGGACTATTGGTTTGATGACTGGCCTGTAGTCTGGGACTGAACTGAAAATGCTGTAAAGTTTTGGGGGGGTGTATCCAGCCTCTTTCCTGTGAATACAGGAGTGAGACAAGGGTGTGTCCTTGCCCCATCACTTTTCAACGCTTGTATGGACTGGGTATTGGGGAAAGTTGTAGATCAAAGTGATAGTTGAGCATCTCTCGGCAACACCAAGATCACTAATCTTGTTTTTGCCGATGTGATGTTGCAGTAATCTTTGCTGAGTCGCTGGAGGTCCTGGTGATGGCTCTCGAGGCGCTGCACGAGGAAGCACAGCCTTTGGGACTTGACGTCTCCTGGCTGAAGACCAAGGTCCAGGTATTTGGAGACTTACTAACATGAAACAGTACAGCCTGTTTATTTGTGGGGCGAGGACATTGAGATCTTGGAAAGTTTTACATACCTTGGTAGCGCAGTCCATAATGATGGCGGGTCACGTCAAGAAGTCTTACGGCGGATTGACATTACCCACGGTGTTATGGACTCACTCAGCACGATAATTTGGCGTTGTCGGATCTTGTGCAGGAGGACAAAGATCCGGATCTTCAAGTAGCTTGTGATCCCTGTCTTACTCTATGGTTGTGAGACATGGACACTAAGGGCCGGTTTCTCACTCGTTCCCTTTCGTTGGGAACCTTAGCAATGAGCAGCCATTTCCATCACCAACAACAAATACGATTTCTCAGTCGTCTTTTGCGCCGCTGTTTGTTTGTATCGATACCATACTTTTGAAGCTTTGGTAACGCCGAGTTGAGCAGCCTAGTGCCTCCCCAACGAAGATTACTAATGCAATTATTTATCAAATACCGCAAATTAATTCTTCCATCTGGTTATATTTTCTTCTGAATATTGATTAAACAAATTAGCAGACAATGCATCAACACGATAGAGGGTTTAAATGAAAGAAGGAGAAAAGCTTAGAAGAACTTGCATTGCCGCGGTGAATGGACCCTACCCTTAACTACCTCACGGTTTGTTTACATCGGTGCATTGTGGGGATAAGTCGGGGTCGCCGCGGATTGACCTACGAAGGGAAAACTACGGCGATGGAAGAATTTCGAGTTATTTTGCGCGAAATTTATATTCCAGGTGCTATATTACTGTGCTCTGTTCTCGCTGACAACACTATAGAGAAGACCTGAGGTAATGGCTGATATGCAGAGGCTTCTAAACCAATAGAACAGAGTCATAACAGAGCCTCGTCGAAAGGTAAGCAACTGGTAGGTATGTAATGTGTCCCTACCACTTGTTTACTTCTTAATGAGACTCTGCTGTGACTGTTTTCCTGGTTTAGAAGCCTCTGCACATCAACCATCACCTCAAGTCTTCTCTTTGTTGTCAGCGACCACGGAAATATAGTAACTGGAATATCAATTTCGCCCAAAACAACTCGAAATTTTTTCATCGTCGTAGTCTTCTCTTTGTAGGTTGTATATATTCATAATTATGATAGTATTAAAATACCTTAATAATTGAGTTCCTTTTGTTGTCTTTCCTCATAATAAGTAGTGGTACATCATGGTTTACGTGTTACTTGACGAGCCAATGAATACTCCGAGTCTATACCAACATCACCAACCTTTGCTTTGATTTATCTTATTACTGCATCCATAAACAAGTTGCATAACCATGGTGACACTACCCATCCTTGCCTCATGGTACCTGGTACTGTCGTCTACCGAAATTTTCGTCCCTACACAAATCGTGAAAATTCGCCCACGGTAATGGTTGGGTTTGATTTTGCTTTGATTTATCTTATTACTCCATCCATAAGCATGTTGCATAACCACGGTGACATTACCCATCCTTGCCTTATGGTACCTGGTACTCTCGTCTACCGAAATGCTCGTCCCTACACAAATCTGGAAAACTCGCCGACGGTAATGGTTAGGTTAGATTTTACTTTGATTTATCTTATTACTCCATCCATAAACAAATTGCATAACCACGGTAACATTACCCATCCTTGCCTCATGGTACCTGGTACTCTCGTCTACCGAAATGCTCGTCCCTACACAAATCGGGAAAACTCGCCGACGGTAATGGTTAGTTTAGGTTACCGTTCGGTTAGGTAAAGGTCAGTTAGGTTAGGTATTCATAATCACAGGTAAAAGCTTATTAGTTATACATACATACTCCACTCCATATACACTCTTTAACCCTTCAATACATCTCACATTCCCTTCCAGTCTACTCTGTCATATTTTTTTTTTTTTTTTTTTTAAATGTGTGTATATAGCGCCTGTAGGCAGTGGTGACCCAGGGCTCGGATGGTAGGCTCTGGAGGTTCACTTGAGGGCTGTGATGGTTGGTCCTCGCCCGTGGTGGCGCAGGCAGGATATTTATAGTGACGCCTGTAGAGGCTCATGCCGCACCCCTGTGTCCTCCGATGCACTCGCAATCGAAGGTAGAGTTGATGGGCAGGGCATGTGGGTGTTCTTAGGCCATTCGACGGTGCAGAAAGGTTTTGGTTTTCTTCGGGGATCGAACTCGGGTCACCGAGAACGCCAGTCGGAGACGCTAACCACTCCGCTACCGCCTCACCAATATGATTTATGATATGGACTTACAATATGGATTTATGATATGATTTATGATATGGACGCCTGCAAAATATGCTTTGGTATTAGTCCATATGAACACCGAACCCACTTTGGTGGACAAAACAATTTTTTCTGGTGTGATTTTAGGTGTTTTAAATGAATCTGCTAACCATTTCCGTCGCAATTTTTTGTTTTTTTTGTTTTATAGGTAAAGGATAGTTTTGTTTTTTTGTTTTGTTTAGTTAGGTAAAGGTTAGGTTAGGTATAGGTTAGGTATGTGTTAGGTTAGGTATAGGTAAAGGTTAGGTTAGGTTTAGGTTCAATTTGTTTTGCTTGCATTTTTGCAAAAAAAAAAAAAAAAAAAAAAATTGCGACAAAAACGGGTACCAGATTCATTCATAACACATAGAAACACACCAGAAAAAAAATATTTCGTCCACCAAAGTGAGTTCGGTGTTCATCTGAATATCTACCTATGCTTTCTCTAAATCCATGAATGCACCATACATGTTCTTGTATTTTGGTAACATTGCCTTGATTATATATTTTATCATTCGCATATCTAAGATCTGATCTACACAACCCTTCCCAGTTCTAAATCTGCCTTGCTCCTCACTAATCTTGCCATTTGTGATTTGTTGTAGTCTTCCAATTATGATTTTACCATACAGTTTCTCATCACTGTGGAGTACATGATGGCTCAATGAAGCTAAATATAAGCCAACCTAGTAACAACATTGCCAATCTAGATAATCACAGCCCTGGAATTATACCACATTTACCACAGCTTAGGTAACCTTAGGTTACCCAACGGTAACCTAACCTAACCATTACAGTCGGCGAGTTTTCCCGATTTGTGTAGGGACGAGCATTTCGGTAGACGAGAGTACCAGGTACCATAAGGCAGGGATGGGTAATGTCACCGTGGTTATGCAACTTGTTTATGGATGGAGTAATAAGATAAATCAAAGCAAAATCTAACCCAACCATTACCGTCGGCGAGTTTTCCCGATTTGTGTTGGGACGAAAATTTCAGTAGACGACAGTACCAGGTACCATGAAGTAAGGATGGGTAATGTCACCGTGGTTATGCAACTTGTTTATGGATGGAGTAATAAGATAAATCAAAGCAAAGGTTGGTGATGTTGGTATAGACTCAGAGTATTCATTGGCTCCGTGGCGGTCCTAGGCATAGGCGACATGGGCAATCGCCCATGGCGGCATCGTCGAGGAGGCGGCATGTAGTGCCCAAAAAATATATATATAAAATGATAATAATAATAATATTAATAATAATAGTAATAATAATAATAATAATAAAATAATTATAATATTAAATAATAATAGTATATAATAGCTCTAGTAGTATAGGTCAGAGATATATTCATGGTGGTGGACTGTGTATATAAAGATTCTTGTAACTAATGGCGGCAAGTGGAGTGCATCGCCGATCAGCTGATTGTGCGCAGAGCTTTGGAGCAGCGTGTCCGGCCTCCTGCAGTCGTTTCCATTATTCCATAGATTTAGGCGCGCCTAGGATTTTTTTCGGGGCGGGGGGGGGGGGGGGGGGCAGACTGTTTTTTTCTCGCCAGTAATATAGTAAACCCACCAGATATCTCGCTAGCCTCTGAATGGTAAATTTGTAAATTTACCCCCAGCTGATCTGAATCAGTAAGCTGAATCAGCTGATTCCCTTTTCAGGCCAAATTTCTAATTTCAGCTACTGAAACAATAGTTTTGGTAGTGTTAGATGCTTGTCCAAGGCATTGCGTGTATCATAAATACGACCAAATGTAGGTAGGCGTTCACGGGCAGGTGACACGATCACATCGCGAGAACCTTTATTTTATATTTTTCTTATCACATGAAGATCCACGACACCAATTGTACCACCTGAAGATCCGCCATCCCAGTCTTGCCAACCTTTTATCCACTTATTGACATATGACACAATACTCCATATTGACCTATACTATTAGGACCTAACTGGGAGGGGCGCCCCCCTGACCCCCCACTAGTTCACTAACCTAACCTGGACATTGGTTAGGTAACCAAACCTAACTGGGTTATTAAACCACTCACCCACATGAAGATCAGTCACCCCAAGTGTAGTTGGGGTGGTAGGTCTTCATGTGATGCAATTTTTTTTCTCCGAATTGTAGTATATTCTGATTTCTTACAAGGAGGGAAATTTTGGGGGGAGGGGCATGGCCCTCTTGGCAAATGAGGTTATGCATGGGTGACCCACCTGGGTGCGCCCCTGGTCTATATTATGCAAATATTTTGTATTATTTGTGATATGTTGAATCTTGTGGGATACCATGACTTTAATTAGCCAAATATACTATATGGTTTCCTACCTATTCTAAGAGTTAAGATATTGTGCAATTGTGTGATTCTATTGTGCAACAAATATATTCAGTCAGACTAATATAATTATTTCACTGTAAATTCAGGGGCACTTCTGAACTCTTTTGGAGCCTCTGGCACTAGACAGGATGAGGAGAATTCTACAATTGCCTTTTCTTACAATTGTTATAATTTTTATCTGGTAATTTGCTTCTCTATTATATTTGTATGTATAAACGACAATTTTCTCTATTTGTTTGTTTTTTGTTTTTGTGCTTGTACATAACTTAAAGTAATCGTCCAGAACATTTCATCATTCCTGATTTAATGCAATCAAAATATAGCCATTATCGAGTACATCAACAATATGTTGTCACTTTGTGCATCCATTCACCCGTTTTTAAATAATCCGCAATCAAAATCTGTAAATTTCCCGAGCTTCCAAAACGCTCCTCACGACAAGCAGACGACAGCACCACGGCTCGGTGACGTCACATGAGGAGGCCGCCCAACCCGGCGGTAATACAAATACACGTAAAATTAGAAATAAATATAGTACTTGAAGAATTTTGTGTGTTTCTGATATATATATATTTTTTCCAATATGGCATATACTTGCATCCCTTATGGGTGCAGCAAGAAAGCTGTGCCTTTCCAGAGAGCTTATCACCCGTTCCTATACGGCCACGATAAATGTGTAGAGAAGCTGTATGCACCGGGGAGAGGCGGGCTCTGGGATGCAGTTTGTCCGCCTCACGGGACTTCATCAGCTAGTTTCGCGCCACTCCTTGTTTTTCCCACGCTTTCTACAAAAGCCATGTTTTTAGGGAAATAAGGCGTGGAAATTAATTATTTTTTGTGGATTAGGTATTTTGAATGAACATTCAACATAATTATGCAAAGAAAAAATGGGTGTGAACGATTACTTTAAGTTTAATTTTCCTATATCTTGGTATATATGTTGTATATTTATGGTTCTATATATATTATTTATAATGTTTGCATTATTTGAAATGCTACAGATTAAATAGTTTGGTTTCTAGTATTTTGATAAAAAAAAATATTTATTGTTCAATTTTTACATTTTTTTAGGTAACAGCGGAAGGAGGGGTGGGGGGGCGCCGAAGTTAGGGCCCAGGGCGCCACACAAGCCAGGACCGCCACTGCATTGGCTAGCCAATTAACACATAAACCATGATGTACCACTACTTATTATGAGGAAAGACAACAAAAGGAACTCAATTAATAAGGTAATTTAATACTATCATAACCATGAATATGTACAACCTACAAAGAAAAGACTACGACGATGAAAAAATTTCGAGTTGTTTTGGGCAAAATTGATATTTCAGGTATTATATTTCCGTGCTCGCTGACAACATAGAGAAGACCTGAGGTGATGGTTGATGTGCAGAGGCTTCTAAACCAGGAAAACAGTCACAGCAGAGTCTCATTAAGAAGTAAGCAAGTGGTAGGGACACATTACGTACCTACCAGTTGCTTACCTTTTGACGAGGCTCTGTTGTGACTCAGTTTTCTTAGTTTAGAAGCCTCTGCACATCAGCCATTACCTCAGGTCTTCTCTATAGTGTTGTCAGCGAGAATAGAGCGCAGTA
>JACEEZ010014414.1:57500-92500 GCA_016584305.1 Chionoecetes opilio
GTGGTGGGTGGGTAAGGTACAGTTCCATTAATGCAGTGTTTTCAAACCTTTTTTCATCGCGACCCAGTTTGATTTTATGCATTACATTCCGGCTCAATGTTACAAACTGTTTGCTGCTTTCGCTCTTCGTTGTGATTTTTTTTACAATTACTTACTACAACTACATACATACATACAATGCATATAAATGTGTAAAAATATATACGGTTTTAATCATAACATCTTGGATTCAAAATAATTTCATATGGTGAAATGTCCAATGTAAATATTATCTATTAATTTAATAGTAGTTGAAAAAAACGTAGAAGTACTACTGGCTGTGTAAATTGATAACTACGTAAGTAGAAAAAATAGTTTTTGCTATAATTTGACAAGTACCTATTTTGCGTTTAGTTCCTCTGGCCTTCTCCTCCCATCGCACACATCACAAGGACACCCACACTCTCTCTCTCTCTCTCTCTCTATACTCTCCTCTTCCTCTCTCTCTGCTTCTCTCGTCTCATCTCCCTTCGTCTCATCCTCTCACCGTCTCCTCTCTCGCTCTCGCTCCCTCTCTCTCAGGCCTCTCACTCTCTTCTCTCTCTCTCTCCGCTCTCTCTCTCTCTCTCCTCCTCCCTCTCTCCTCTCTTTCTCCTCTCTTTTTTTTTTTTTTTTTTTTTTTAAACCTGACATTCCATGGTTGAACCATGGGGGCTACAGAACAAATGCAAAGAGTTGGTTTGAAGGCAATGAGTGGGCAGAAAGCTCTAATGATGTCCCCTGTCCCGGGGACATCCTTATCCGAAAGCAATGCCTTATAGGATAAGGACTACATATATAAATATGTGTTAATGGGTACGGCTGAGGGGTCAATGTCGTCACAGTCCCACTTGTCAGGTCGCACATTGCCACGTACAACTGTAATGTCACCTAGTGTCCACTGTGTCCATGTGTATTGTGTACCACCACTAAAAAAAACAACTAATTGGTGTGTTTGTCACTCTGTGTGTCACTATTGGCACGACACTGTGTCCCCTCCCTGACGGCACTAAGGCGGATGTAAGCGGCACCATCTGTGGGCCGCCACGCCTTCACGCTTCTGTGTGTTCATGGCCACGCATCCACCCTCGAACCGTGCAGGCGTTCCACTGTGTCGCGTATCCCAAGTAAAGGCTCGCTGGCCCATCACGCGGTGTGGGTCCTCGGGCCTCGATGAGGAGATTCACCTGACAGTAACCCTCCTCGTAAGCCGCGCGCTCTGACCTCCTCCATGGGACCCGAAGTTTCTGCAAGAGGTGGGAAGAGTGTTGCACCTGGGTCCTTGGTGGCAACACTGGTGAGGGGGCCAACTTACGTACCTTCTCCTCCGGTGCCCCAGGCTGTCAATCTGGGAGCGGGGATCATCCTTGCCACTGCCTGCCTGCTGTAGGTCGTTGTTGTTTGTTGTTGCTGTGTTGTTTGAGCTGCGCTGATGTTGTTTGTTTGTATGTCCGTCAGCTGCTGCTGCGCTAGCACTGTTTTTCCGCGGGGGGCGACGTTTTCATGTTGATAAATGGTCGTCCGGTTGTGGGTGTATGAGGCGCTCAGCACGCTCTTGCACTTTTTCCGCAGTGACAGGTGGCACTGCGCACTTACTCATCCACAGTGGAGGACTGTACTCCATGACGGGCGTTCACTTGGTCCTTTTTATACAGCCGCATGAGGCCGTCAGCGGTCGAGTCAGGTGCCTTACTCGGCGGCAGAGAGTCACCCTCAGGGAGGCTCGACGCGCCACTTCATCCAGGTGGGCCGTTCAAAGCGGCGCTTGGAGTCAAACCCTCACCCCCATATGTTGATGGAGTTCTTGATGGCACAAGGTATCGTCCCACAACTTTCAAGCTTCCCCCTACGAGTAGCCATGGTACTCCTCGAACGTGATATAACCACTGGCCCTGGGTCTTCTCGGCAACGCAAACTTGACTTGCCACCGTCTTCCTCGGCCCGTTGATGTCACCAAACCAAGTTGACGGTTGGTGGCATTTATCACGGTCGCAGTCTCCATCTCTGGTGTAGGTGTGGGACACTGTGCAGGTCGTCAGCGTAGGCAAGACTGTTTACCTTCTTAGTATGGTTATTTACGGATAACGGGTTTCACTCACTCCATGTTGATAGACTGATGGACTAACCTGTAAGGGGGATTGCCGGATGACGGCCCTCTTGACGGCTGGTAACTTGCTGTCGTTGCCCAGAGGTAAACGTCAAATAAAGTTGGTATGTGTGGGGCTAAACGTGGTCGAGCGGGGCATTCTTCTTACGTAATTTAGAAGATTACTTTAGTGCCAAAGGGAATTCGCATAAGACAATATACTATACAAAATAATAATATTATATATTATATGGTAATGTAACACTTGTGAAAATTTTATACATTAATAATTTCACAAGGGCAGTTCGTTAAGTAACGGCCAATGACTAGTACGTGTGTCTATCTAATAGACAGAGCCGGGAACAGTTAATTACGTGACGACAGTACTCCCACACACCCCCCAGGGGGTGTGGGGTAACACAAGTACACCCAGGAAGTTTGGCGTGAGTAGGAAACGCAAGGCTAACGCGTCTCCCTCTCGTTGGTTCTCTGTGTTCTGTTTTGTCTGTCTCCCTCTCCGGCCAGTTGCTTGCTGCATATAAGAAAAGCTGCCGGAACTGGCAGGTTCCGGTGGACTGTCTCTCAGGCCTGTTGCACTCTGCGTAAGCGTCATCATCCTTGGGCAGGAGCGCATGATATGACACACCCACAACTTGTGGCTTGCATTCAAAAAGTTGGACTTTGTGCTGCAGGTCCGGAACCAGGGCGAGGTGTTCTACCTAAGAAAAGGTGTCAGGTCGCACTGCAGTCATCCGCTACAAGACACGCAGACAACAACTCGTGACATCCGTGTCTTTGTATAGATAAACAGGACATATTTATCTATAACCAGTGTACGCTAATTAAAATCGCTCTCTCCCTTATACATTGCGTCCTTCGCATTGTATACAGATCTGTATAGACCTAAACGGGTTGTTACATATCGGTGTGGTATCTATAAACCGTTTCTCAGTGTTGCTAAATCCTTACAAATACCTATAAGCACGGTAGGGTTTACAATGAGAACATAGCACAGACAGAGGAATTTTGGATATACCAGGAGTACTATATAAGACAATGCACTTAAAGGTCATCAATAACCTGGTAAATACTTTACAACAGATCTAAAAACATGAGTTGTATTAGAATAAAAATGAACTCAAAGGCCCTGTTTAGTAATGTGTTAATATCCCATATCCCTCAAATACAGGGTAAGAGTGCGTTTGCCAAAACGCCTACCGCGTAGTCACTTAATCACACGAAGTGTGTAGTGAAAGATACCAACACCGCACTGGCTTGAGAACGTGACTAATCGCGCACTGGAAGTTTATATTTTATTTCATTCATTTATTATTTTAGACCTGCATCTTTAAACTTAAGGAGTAGATAACGGCTTGTAATGCTACTAAATCTGACTCCATATTCCGGGGTCCGTACTACAAATGTCACAACATTAAGATATGCATTATTGGATTATTTTTGCAATACCACCTTAAAGTGGATAGAAACTGATTTCAGCTCAAGTAGTATTATAACTCAATAAAAAATGATTGTGCTGTTGAGTGCAAAAAAACAAAAAAAAAGGCAGTAACCTTCCCTTGACATTGGCATTTTGCATGGCTTTTCAGAGGTTTTATTAATTTTTATATTTCGTTATTTATGAAACTATTAGTTACGGGGAAAAAAAAAGAAAAAAAACAGCTTCTCAGCTAATAGAAATTGACTCGCGGGTCTGTAAATATAAATTTTTCCCACCACGTTCGAGAGATGCATGTATGTTATTTCAACACCTTGCATATCCAGAGAGTCATAATGTATTTCTTTAATCATGTCTCTAAGAAGTGATAAGAGCTGGCCTTCAGCTGGAATAGTATTCTAGCAATAAAAGGTGCATAATGAGTGCCAATATCAGTAATTAAAATCTCTTTTGGACACGAGTGCCTGTAGGCCTTTGGCTGCTAAATTAATAGTTTTTGTGTTTAAGAAATATCCTTACATAGACAAACATAATTTCTGTCAGATAAACTGTGGCGAAATAGCACTAGTGGGCCTGAGGAAAGAGTCTTCGGCAGGGGCAAAAAATACGACCTGCCAACGGGTGTGTTAGAATTAGACTCGAGTTAAGTAGAGGGAGATTATCTGAGTTGCAGTAAGGTTATTTTATTTAACAAACGGAGGTACTCGGAGGTGATTTACATATTATCCCTCAATTCACGAGTTAGATTCCTCAAAACAAAAGGTTAATTCCCTGTACTGTCATTTCCTCTTCTTCCGTAGAGACGATTAGTACATCTGCTATACTTATAGCCTACTAGCAAATAATTTCACGTTATCACAGTTCTAACTTTTGTTTTATGAGTCATAAATTCATAGTAAATAAAACTTTAATTAAGTTTAACTAGTTATCTTCCCATCTCCTGGCATTTAAGGCATTCAAGAAGGAGACTTGAATATATATAGTCCTATAAGGGAAGCTGAACAAATTATTAAGAATAATTACAAAAAATTATTGCAATATTATAGCGGTAGAGCATATTTAAACATCTATAGAAAAAATAACTGCCAAATTAATTACTGTGAAATTCTTTTCACATGGTCGAATTTAAGCAAACACAAATGACAAACACAAATGCTAAAATACATCTCTCAACCACTTAAGTGTTATTTTGTAAACGATTGTCTTTTTTTAAAATGTCCTCATGTAGTGTCAGAGCTAAAATGTTGTATCGCACTAAAATGTGTAGAGTCAGCTCAGGCAGTAATTTCCGTACTGCTGAAATCAGAAGGGGGTTTCTCCAAGGGCGTTTTGGTACAGATGTGAAGGATGATGAGTAGAACCATTCCGGCGGGGCGCTGGCTGGCCTGGCTTGTGGCTTAGTGGCTGTCTGGCTGAGCGGCGTTGTGTGTTTGGCTGACTGAGTGGCTGCTGGCTGGCTGTTGACAAAGGAGTTTGCTGAAATTGAAGTATTGGAAATTAATGAGATGGCTAGTTGGTCTCCTCTCGTCATATCCTTCGATGATCAACACTTCAAATCTTGTTCCTCACGCGTCTGTGCCATGATAAAACTGTGGTACGAGTCTTGTCCTCGTCCTCTTGATAACCTCTTCTGACGAGAAACGTCCTCTTGATACTCTCTTCTTCCCGGGTTCCCTCGTCCTCGTTCTTGTCCTCTTGAAAAAAATATGTAGTCCCAGAGCAATTAATGCAAGAGAATTTTTGTCCTCCTGTCTACATACAAAATTTTTTGGTGGATGGAGCAGTGACTAAATACAATGGCAAAGGAGTGCTGACTCGCTTCCGCGAGGTCAGGTTTTGACACAGCATGATTGAGCAATCTTCTCACTCTCTTACCTCTCGCTTGTCTCTCTTTTCCAAGCTTCCTTTGTTTACTTGTTCACTTGCTCAGGGTTTATATTCCACCTCTTCACGTGTATTAATTAGAGTGTACCCCGTCCAATTATTCACTTAAGGCACGAAACTTATATTAAAATTTTATGTTGCCCCCTACCACCGTTGTCGTTTTTTTTTATGTTACGACATTACCATTATGTGTTGTAACGCAACACTCTGCGGGGATAAACGTTATCTCATTCCACCGCTATTTCACCAATTATGTTACCCTTCTTAGTAGGGTTTTATTTTACGGATAACGGTTTCACTCCATGTTGATACTGGTTGACTAACCTGTAAGGGGTGATTGCCGGATGACGCCTTCTTGAGGGGCTGGTAAATTGCTTCGTTGCCCAGAGGTTTCACTCAATAAGTGGTATTTATGGTTAAACGTGGTCGAGCGGTTCTTACGTAATTTATAAGTATTCTTAGTGCCAAAGGATTCGAGTAAGACAATATACTACAAAATATATTATTTATATAATTATATATATATATTTTACACTTGTGAAGGTTTATACTTAATAATGTCACGCAGTTCGTTAAGTAACGGCCAATGAAACTAGTGTCTAATAGACAGAGCCGGGAACATTAATGACGTGACACAGTACTCCCACCCCCCCCAGGTGTGGGGTACAAAACAGACACCCAGGAAGGTGTGCGTGATTAGGAGCGCAAGGCTAACGCGTCTCCCTCTCGTTCTCTGTGTTCTGTCTGTCTGTCTCCTCTCCGGCCAGTTTTCTGCATATAAAGGAAAACTGCCGGAACTGGCAGGTTCCGGTGGACATGTCTCTCAGGCCTGTTGCCTCTCGTAAGCGTCATCATCCTTTGGGGAGAGCGCTGAGATGACACACATACACTTGTGCGTGCAGCCGGAACCGGGCGAGGTGTCTACCTCAGGAAAAGGTGTCAGCACCCCAGCATCCGCAACAACACTCAGACACTCGGGCATCCTGTCCCTTTGTATAGATTAACAGGACATATTATATATAACCATACGCTATAAGACGCCACAGGGAGGCTTTGGGAGGTCATTGAAGTAATGTTCCACAGGATGGGGCCCAGACCGATCCCTGTGGAAGGGAAGCCTCCACCAGTATTTGGCTGACTTTGCTCCCATTCACCACCACCCTCAGACTCCGGCTGTGCAGGTAGCTCGAGACAGCGCCAGCAGGTGTCCCGTGATGCCGAGCTGTTCAAGTTTTGCCAAGAGACCCTTGTCCCCACACGCAGTCAAAGGCCCCGCGATGTCCAGGGCAATCACCAGCGATGGGGGGGCCAGAGTCCAGGGAGTCCTGCCATGATTTGGAGTGAAGGAGAAGCAGGTCCCGAGGGAAGCGTCGCTTCCTAAACCCGTACTGTCTAGGGGGCATCAGGTGGTGCTCCTCTAGTGGCGGGTCAGTTGCTCCCGCAAAATACTTTTTTAGGATCTTGCTGATAACTGACAGGAGCGAGATTGGACGATAGTTGGCTGGATCACTCCTCTCCTTTTTCTTGTGTACGGGCGTGACACGATTCTCCTTCCACAGGCTTGGCCAGGCGCCCGTTTGGAGGCACTCATGAAAGATGTGCGTGAGGGGCCTTATCAGCTCATCTGCATAGTGCTTGAGCAGGATGGGACTCACACAATCAGGCCCAGGCGTCTTTTTGGTGTTGACGGTACGCAGGAGGCGGGCCACGGTGTCCTCCGTGACCACCGGGCTGTCCAGGCCCGGGTGACACATACGGGTGAGGCGAGGTGGCTGCCTCTCAGGGTCCTGTGTCGTCATCTTCCTGCTGAAATGCGTCGCCAGGAGGTCTGCCTTCTCCTGGTTTTTTACTACCCAGTCTCCTGCTGGTGTGATGAGGGGTGGGATCCTCTCCTGCGTGACAGTGTCTTGTCTCTCCTTCACCAAGGACCACCATTGCTTGGGGTCAACTTGGTTGGAGGCTAGTTTCCTCCTGACGTCATTCTCCCACCTGTTCTTGGCCCATGAAGCTGTCCTGGTCATGACCTTACATATGGCAGGGCTTTGTTCCTCTGTGTGGGGCGGTGCTTTAGGCGCACCCAGGCCTTGTATATATCCTCCGCGGCAAGGCGACACCTGAAACCAAACCACGGCTGGACTCGCGGCTCAGCCTCGTACACTCTTTGTGGATCTCTCTCTCCTCTCTCTCTCCTCTTCCTCCTTCCTCTCTCTCTCTCTCTCTCTCTTTTCCTCTCTCTCTTTTTCTCTCTCTCCCCTTCCTCTCCTTTTTCTCTTCTCTCTCTCTCCTTCTTCCTTCCCCCCTCTCTCTCTCTCTCCCCCTTCTCTCTCTCTCTCTCCTCTCTCTCTCTCTCCTCTCCCTCCTCCCTTTTTCTCCCCTCTCTCTCTTTTCTCCTCTCTTCTCTCTCCCCTCCTCTCTCTCTCTCTCTCTCCTCTCTCTCTCTCTTTCTCCTCTCCTCTCTCTCTCTCTCCTCTCTCCTCTTTCTCTCCCCTCCCCTCTCTCTCTCTCTCTCTTCTCTCTCTCTTCTCTCTCTCTCTTCTCTTTCCTCTCTCTTCTCTCTCCTCCTCTCTCTCTCCTTCCCTCTCTCTCCTCTCCTCTCTCCTCTCCCCCCCCTCTCTTCTCTCACTCTCGCACTCTCTCTCTCTCTCTCTCTCTTTCTCTCTCTCTCTCCCTCCTCTCTCCCCTCCCCTTCTCTCTTCCCCTCTCCCCTCTCTCTCTCCCCTTTCTCTCTCTCCTCTCTCTTCTCTCTCTCTCTCTCTCTTTTTTTTTTTTTTTTTTTTTTTTTTTTTTTAAATACAATAACTAAACCCCAAAGGTGCACTGTCGTTGCCCCTATTTTAAGGGCAATTTACCCATAAATAAAAAGACCTAAAAAACTACTTATATACATTTATGCTCACTAAAATGTTTTTTTAGGCACTGTTGCTGACTATGTCACAGATCACTAGCCCCAGCGGGGTGGTTCAACATCTCCCCGATTGGGCCCCCAAATTTTCACTTTGTGTGTTTTCTCCTGGATGTGAGGGACAGCGGCCGGAAAATGTTCCACTCCTGGGGAAACCCGGGCCCCCAAAGGTCGTTGGTGCTGGCTGGCACGGGGAAAGCGGCACCTCCACTGCTACCACTGACCGCAGCCTCCCTTGCACTGCAGGCCCGGCAGCGGGGACCGAGAAAAAAACCCTTGCCTGGTCTTCTCCGGAGCAAAATTCACCTGCCCAAAGTGTACCCCACTCCTGTTAAAAACCCCAGCTGCTGATTGACCCATCAGCACACGCCCACTGTCAGTCGCCCGGTAGGGCAGGAGAGAGTCAGTCATACGTAACCAGAAATCTGGCGCGCTGGGGAAGATCGTCCACGTAATGTTCCACAGACTGGCCCCACACGAGCCTGTTGGACTGATGCTTCCCCTGGCAGGGACTCAGAGGCCGCCCGTTAAAGACGCCTGGGGGTTCTTCCCTGCAGGGAGTCCCCCCGGGGCAGCAGGAGGTACCCTGGGTGCCTTTTGCTCGGAGTTTTTCGAGAAAGGGCCCCCGTGCCACACCCTTCAAAAGGGACCCCTATGTCAAGGGGGCCAAACCCCGATAGTGGGCCTGGCCGTCAATCCAGGGCGTCCTGCCACTTTTGGTTAGAACATCACGGTCGAGGTGGACCGTCCCCGTCTGAACCCAAATGTTGGGCCGGAGAGGAGTTGCGCTGAGGTGACCACAGATTACCCCCGCCACGATCCTCGCGAACACTTTCCCCCCCACAGACAGCAGGAGATGGGCCTGTAGTTTTTTTGGGGGCAGATCTGAACTCCTCTTGTGAACAGGAAACCCTCGAGCCTCCTTCCCCCTGAAGGCCAATGTTTTCCCTGCAGGCAGGCATGAAGACTGTGGGGGGAGGGGCGACAGCTCCCCGGGGGCACTGTTTTAACAAATGCAGGGTGACGTCATCAGGGCCGTGGGTTTTTTGGGTCGAGCCCTCGCAAAATTGCTCGACCTTGCGCCTGCGTCACCCCCACCTTGTGGACTGTCTCTTCACCTGGCTCCCGACGAGGGGGGGGCTGCTGGGGGGCCTCCACCTTCATCTTTGCAGAGAAGAGATTGCCACAGCTGAGCCTTCTCCTTTTCTGCTGCAGCTGCTGTTCCGTCCTGCTTTGGGGGGGTTTTCGGGGGAGTTTTTTAAAAAAATTTTTTAATTTTTTTGGGGGGGGCAAAATTTTTCCCTTTTTTTTCCCTTTTAACCCAAACCACCACACACACACACACACCCACACATAACACCACACACACCACCACCACGATGGTCAAGTTGATAGCGTGCTGGCCTCCCATATCTTTGGTAGAGCCGGTTTCGAATCCTCATGCTACCTGGGGATTTTTTCATTGACTGATTCGGGCGTTTTTTTACTAACTCCCTTGACAAGGGGATGGGGGTGTTCGGTGTTGAGGTCTCCGTTACCCAAAAACAGAAATAATGAGTCTCCAAGCCGCACCTGGAGGTCACACTGGCGATCGCGAGTCCGACTCGCGTGGACAAAACCATGGGTGAATAACACATGAAAGTGCGTAGGACACTAGTTAGAAATAGAAGGGTGAACTGACAGGGTTTAGACTAAGAACTGGTAGGAACACAGAGACGGATTGACTGATGCATTGATGAAGTATTCAGGTGTGGGCGCCGCGACATCTAAGGGTGAAGGAACAGGAGTATAGGAGGAGGAGGATGAGGAGGTGAGGCGGAAGGAGTACGAGGAGGTAAGGAGTGATGAGGATTGAGGAGGAGATGCAGAAAGGAGGAGGAGAGGGGAAGGAGGAGGAGGATGTATGGAGACTGAGTAGGCAGGATGATTAGATGAAGAGAGGAGATGTGGAGGAGGAGGGAAGACAAGGGGCGGACAGCAGATCTCCGCGCCAAAATCACGTATAAACCACCTAACTTCACACGAATGTGACAATTCGTAAACACATTAATTAAATCCATCGTTTGAAGGAGCTGAAAAGGTAAGGGGGAGAGGAGAAGAGTTGGGTTTTTTTGGGAGGGGATTAGCGCGTATGAGGTTATGATTCTGATGTTAGAGATTAGCAATGTTATTTTAGACGTGAAGGGTTAGAAAAGTGGGGTAATGGTGTTGGTTTGAAAAAGAGGTGGGGAGGAGGGTAGGGAGAGGGTGGGACGTGAAAAGGGTGAGTGGAGCTTGAAGCCTTTGGGGTGTCTGTGCGCTTGGTTGGTGTAGGTGTGGAGGGGCTTTAAGGGGGAACAAGTGCTTGTGGGCCCTTCGGACCCATGTATTGATGTTTGTAGTAGTACTATATTTTAGACAACAATGTAAGTGCAAACTCCAATCGTTTTGTTGCTGTCGTTGGTCACTGGTCATAGTCCCTCGGGGTAGACCACGTTTTGTGTGATTCTACGGGGTGCCAATACTTCGACGGCATCAGCACAGGCCCACCCATGACCAGTTCTTGACGTAGAGTTGCCCGTGCGTTGAGTAATATTAGGAATACGACCCCAAGCACACACAAACACACACCCACACCACTCACACACACACACGACACACACACCACAACACACGCATGCATGCACTCACACACCATGACACACACACACAACTACACACCACCCACACACACACTCACACGACGCACACACGGTAAACCATGAGTCTGCACGGAGTTTATTGACAATACGGTTACGGGCCGGCACCGCATAGTTTCTTATTCTGTAATTTTAAATACTGCAAATGTTTTGTAGCCAAAACCCCCCTTCAAAATTATTCCATATCGAACATGGGACCAAGCCGCTTACCTAACTACGATTAATTTGCGATCTTGTAACTTACTCCTCATCAAATTAAATTACAGTTTCGGCTACCCAAACAGGACGAGACAGACAGTACAGCAGACAGAAAGACAGACAGACAAGACAGACAGAACAGACAGATAGACGACATCACGGCGACTCCTATATTGATATTTAGATGTGGAGGGTGGGTGCCGAACGCGGGTATGATGTATACAAACCCATGCATCGCAAACATTTAGTCATCCTGATGTGTTATAGTTTATGAGGAGGAAAGGTAAGAGACAAGGGGTTAAAGGGATGGTAAAGAGAGGATAAAGATAAGAAAACAATGCTATTCTTTTTTATTCTGTTTTCTATTTTGTGAGGGAAGGGAAGGAATAGAAAGGGAAAAGAGGGGGAGGAAAAGGGGAGAGAAGGGAAGGGGAGAGAAGGTGGCACAGTGACAAAGCTGAGAAGTTTCCTACCATACGACTCTCCTCAACTTCCTTCCATCTTTAAAGTTTTGGTTGATGGGGAAATGGGGTCCGCGAACGGATCGTACGTGCTTGAAGGGTGGGGGGTTTGGGGGAGAGAGTGTATATTAGGAAGGTTAGGTTATTGTGTTGGAGAAGGGAAAAAAAAATGTGGTAGTGGTGTTGGTGGTGAGGGGAAAAGGATTATTGGTTGGTGCAAAGACTACAGTATACTGGACTTGCTACTGGTGCCCCGCACCAACCCGCCCATGACCAGTGGATGCCAGTTTTGCAATTCCTGACATTTTCGAGGATCCCTCCCATCTCCTTTCCTATGGTTTATGAGTATAAATGATTTACCGTTATCTTCGTAAATGTTAGTTTTATAATATAATCAAATAAAACACAGTAAAATACACTAAAGAAATGTCATTATGAGAGAGTGAAGAAATATGCATGAACTCAATATTCACTTAAACTCTTCGCCATTTAATATTTTGCGAGAAAACATTTTAGATGAAACATATCAATCGACGCCAATTTTCATTAGCTTTCTATTGATATATTTCGTTTTCTGTTAAATTTATTAAAACCATGAATAAATTGGCGTTAACTAAAAATATAATATCATCAATCGGATCGGCAAGTAAAAAAGGGTTCCATGAATACACTAGACTATGGTTTATCAGTATAAATGATACACTGTTATCTTTGTAAATGTTTGTTCTATAATATTATCAAATAAAAAACTGAAATACACTAAAGAAATGCCTGTATGAGACTCTGAAGAAATATGCATGAATATGATACTCAAATAACTCTTCGCAATTTAATATTTTGCGGCAAAATCTTTTACATGAAATATATCTATAAAAGCGGAATTTTATTAGCTTTCCATTGATATATTATGTTTTCTGATAAATTAATTAGAACCATGCATAAATTAGCGTTAACTAAAACAATTACATAATCAATCGGGTAATATTCCCGATTGATGAGGTTATTTTTTTAGTTAACGCTAATTTATGAATATTACTAATAAATTTTTCAGGAAACGAAATATATCAATCGAAAGCTAATAACATTCCGCTTCTATTGATATGTTTCATATAAAATGTTTGCTCACAAAATATATAATGGCGAAGATGTTTAAGTGAATAAAGTTCCTAAGTTCATGCATATTTCCTCATCCTCTCATAATGGCATTTCTTTAGTGTATTTTACTGTTTTTATTTGATTATAATATTGAACAAACATTTACGAAGATAACGGTATATCATTTATACTGATAAACCATAGGAAGGGAGATGGGAGTGATGTTCGAAAATGTCAGGAATCGCAAAACTGGCCTCCACTGGAAATAGCCCAAACTGAGTAGCAAGTCCAGTATACAGTAGTCTTTGGTTGGTGAATTCGTGATGGTGGTTGTGGTGGTGGTAGTAGGGTTTCTAGGAAGGGTGTAAGTGAAGAAAATAGCGGATTGTGATAAGGCAAGAAAGACTCGAAGGAAAGAAAGGTTAAAGGGAAAAAAAATCAAGGGAATGCAGTCTGTTGTTATAAGAGGAAAATTTCATAACGATGGAAATAAAGAGATGTCTATCTTACTAAAATTTGGTATTTCCTTCTGTACTACTACTACTACTACTACTACTACTACAACTACTACTACTACAATTACTACTAATATTACTGTTTTTGTTTCATATCTTATTGTGACATTTCTATTATTGCATATATTATTTTTCTTACAGTTGCCTAATTCAATCTGATAAAAGTTTTCCTCCAGTCACTCATTTCATGTGTTTCTCCTTCTCCTCTTCCTCCTCCTCTTCCTCTTCAGGGTGTCACTGTCCTTCCTTGCGGCTCTCTCTCTGTCTCTCTCTCTCTCTATCTCTCTCTCTCTCTCTCTCCTCATCTCTCCCTCATCTCTCTCTCTTCTCGATCTCTACTCTCTCGTCTCTCTCTCCTCTCTTCCTCTCTGTCTCCTCTCTCGTCTCTCTTCTCTCTCTCTCTCTCCTCTCTCTCTCTCTCTCTCTCCTCTCTCGTCTCTCCTCTCTCTCTCTCTCTCTCTTTCACAGACCTGTAATCCCAAACTACATCAAACAAATTAAAATGAAGAATTACATTTAGCTGTACACGTCCATGGAGACCGAGCGCGAGATATAGGTAGAGAGATAGATAGATAGGTAGTTATATAGATAGAAGAAGAGAGGAGAGAGAGATAGAGAGGAGAGGAGAAGCGAGAGAGAGAGAGAGAGAGAGAAGAGAGAGAGAGAGAGAGAGGGATAGAGAGAGAAAAGAGAGAAAGAGAGAGAGAGAGATAGAAGAGAGAGGGAGTAGGAGAGAGAGACAGAGAGAGAGAGAGAGAGAGGGAGTAGAGAGAGAGAGAGAGAGAGAGACGAGAGAGAGGAGAGAGAAGCTTTACTATTTTATATCATCAATCTCCACTTTTATGTATTTTTCTTTTACCGCCTGTTTATTGCGTTTAATTTTTTTCTTGTCTCTCTCTTCTCTCTTCTCTCTCAAATCTCTCTCTCTCCCTCATCTCTCTCGTCTCATCTCTCTCGTCATCTCTCTCATCTCTCCTTCACTCTCTCTCTCTCCTCGCGTCTCTCTCTCTCATCTCTCTCTCTCTCTCCGTTCTCTCTCTGTTTCTCTCTTTAACCTCTTTTCTTTTTCCTCATCATCTCTCTCTCATCTCTCTCCTGTCTCCTCATCGTCTCATCTCTCTCCTCTCCTCTCTCTCTCTTCTCGTCTCCATCTCTCGTCTCTCTCTCTCTCTTCTCTCCCTCTCTCCTCTCTCTCTCTCTCTCTCTCTCATCCTCTCTCTCTCTCCTCTCTCTATCTCTCTCTCTCTCGCTTTTTAGGTCCGTATTAGAAGCCTTGCTCATGTACCCTTGGCTGCATTATTATTATTATTGTTATGTATTTATGTTATGTACAAAGTGGCCATAAATGTATCATCAATCATCAATCTCTCTCTCTCTCTCTCTCTCCTCCCTCATCTTCCTCGCTCTCTCTCTCTCTCCTCTCCTCGCTTCTCTCTCTACTTCTCTCCATCTCTCTCTCATCTCCTCTCTCTCTCCTCTCCCCCTCTCTCGTCCTCCTCTCAATCTTCCTCTCCTTCTCTCTCTCTCTCTTCTCTCTCAGATCTCTCTCTCCTCTCTCGCTCGTCTCTCTCTCAGCATCCTCTCCTCTCTCTCTCTCTTTCTCTCTCTCGTCTCTCTCTCTCATCTCTCTCGTCTCGTCTCTCTCTCGTCCTCTCTCTCTCTCTCTCTTCTCTCTCTCATCTCTCTCTCTCTCTCCCTCCCCTCTCCTCTCTCTCATCTCTACTCTCTCTCTCTCGTCGTCCTCTCTCTCTCTCTCTCACTCGTCTCTCTCCTCTCTATCCTCTCTCATCCTCCTCTCTCTCGTCTCTCTCTCTATCTCTGCTCTCTCTCGCTCTCTCTCATCTTCTCTCTCTCTCTCATTGTCACATTCTTTCTAAGCTTTTATTAAGTTGAATTAACATTTTTCACTCATCTCTTTTTCTCTCCTCTTATTTTTCTCTTTCGCAATTGTTTCTTTCCCCCTTCTCAATTTGCATTCTTCTCATAAGAACATAAGAGTATAAGAAAATAAGGAAGTCTCAAGAAGCCTTAAGACCTACACGAGGTAGTTCCTGTTACTTAACCAACCTACATCCACCTTTCATCCCATTCCATGAAATTATCTAGCCTCCTTTTAAAGCTCCCTAATGACTCCGCACTAACTGCCTGTCTATGGAGTCCATTCCAATCATCTACCCCCGTATTTGAGAACCAGTTTTTCCCTATTTCTTTTTTTAATCTACGCTTTTTCAGCTTGAATCCGTTGCTTATTGTTCTACCCTGATTACTAGCCGTAAGAACTTTTCCTACATCTCCTTTATTATATCCCTTAATCGACTTAAAAACTTATATCAGATCGCCCCTTACTCTACGTCTCTCGAGTGAGTGTACATTTAATAGCTTCAATCTCTTCTTATAACTAACGTGACGCATCCCCTATATCATTTTGGCCATCCTTCTTTGCACTGATTCTAACATGACTATATATATATATATATATATATATATATATATATATTATATATATATATATAATAATATATATATATATATATATATATATATATAAATCATCATAGATAACAGTAGAAACTGGATGTGACACTCTGTGTTTGGTGGGCCGAAGGCCCACCAAACGCAACGATGCGCGTTGGAAGCTGCAGTACTGGCCCCATGGCCAACTGACGCCAGGCGCTTAGTGTTTGGCAGCATTATTAGGTGTGCTTCAAATATTACGCCATGCTTCACTGAACGTCGTAACATATACGTCCAACAATGCTACTTTGGTAAGACTTAGGAACTATAATAATATGCTTGCACAACTGTATTCGTTAATTTTCAAGAAGTACAATGTCTAACTGGTAACGCTGTACGAGTTGCTGTTCGTCGCTGACAACGCTGTGAAGTGTAAACACTCATACTTCGGGAAATACGTATGACCGACTCTAGTGTTAGTTTGGCATAAAAAGGATATTTTCAAGTAAGTTACCTACAAAATAATTATATATGTGATCAATCGATAGTTGTAGATGAATGTGATATAGAATTTAATGACATATTTAGTGAAAAAATAAGTGAAATTAGGGTATATAAGCACACATCTCCACGGCCGGTGAACTCTCGTATTATTTTGGCGTAAATATGATGTTTACAAGTAAGTTACCTACAAAATAATAAGTATGATCAAGAGATAATTGTAGATGAATGTGATATAGAAGCCAATGACATACTTATTGAAAAAATAAGTTAAACTACTAAATTACTGTATGGAAACGATTTCAAGTCACTTCGGCCCATAGTTTCTCCGGCCCTCCGTCACTCCGGCCGGTAAGATTCTAGTGTTTGTCCATACTCTCCCACTTCCCCCAAACAAGTTTGGGGACCTGTGGGAATGCGGGGTTTTCGGGTGGGGAACAAATTATGCGTCGGAAACACGTAATTAAAGAGTTGTGTAGGGGTTAAATTCCCTAGATCTAGGGTAGTCTCCTTATATCTAGAGAAATCTGCCTAACAAAATAAACCTAATCTAGCGGGGGGCTTGACCCACCGATAACCTAACCTAACCAAATCTAACCTAAGCTAACCTAACCAAATCTAACCTAACCTAACCTAACCAAATCTAGGTATTATTCTAGTGTTTGCCCATATTCCCCCTCTCCCCCAAAACAAGCTTGGGGACCTGGGAGAATGCAGGATTTATGGCTGGGGTACAAAATATGCGTCGCAATCACATACTTTTTGAGTTATGGAAGTTATAAAAATTCCATAGATCTAGGGAAAATTAATAGGATTTCTTCTGAGTCCAGAGACGTGTGAGCCTGACGATCCTCACAGAATAATGACCGTAGTGTCGAGAACACCCCTAACCCCCGCTAGGAGGTTAGGGTAGGTTAGGTTAGATTTGGTTCGGTTAGGTTAGGTTAGATTTGGTTAGGTTTGGTTAGGTTACATTTGGTTAGGTTTGGTTAGGTTATCGGTGGATAATCAAGCCCCCCGCTGGGTTAGGTTATTTTGGTTAGGCAAATTTCTCTAGATATAAGGAAGTTACCCTAGATCTAGGTAATTTTACCCCCCTAAACAATTCTTAAATTATGTGTTTCCGACGCATAATTTGTTCCCCACCCGAAAACCCCGCAATCCCACAGGTCCCCAAACTTGTTTGGGGGAAGTGGGAGAGTATGGGCAAACACTAATTTTACCCGAATCTAACCTATCCTAACCCAACCAAATCTAACCTAACCTAACCTAACCTAACCAAATCTAACCTAACCTACCCAAATATAACCTACCCTAACCTAAACAAATCTAACCTAACCAAGCTGCGCTTGAACTGAGACGACAATGAGAGGTCTCTCAAGTTCCTGATTGGATTCGGTAACTCCATGCGTAGCTGGCAGGAAATTGAAGTCCCGGTCTCTGCAAAAATCAGCAAGGACACGTGCCTGGCTGTGTACAACACCTCACGAGGACTGGTGGGCCTGGTCAGGTACCTGCTCGACATCCATAATGCTATCCTGGATTATGTGTTGTTGGGTAAGGTCCAGCCAGACAGGATCGAGTCTCACTTTGGCCTCTTGAGAAAGCTTGCAGGCGGTAATTACTGGGCCAGCGTCCGGCAATTCATGGAGAATGAGGCAGTGATTAGGACCAGGAGTCTGATCTGGTGGTCCGGATACAGCGTCGGTGATCTATCCGGTAAGATGACTGCTTGTCGGCAGGAACGTGAGATCGAGGACAAGCAGGTGGCAGAGGAGTTGGTGGAGGTAGTGGGCCAAACAGAGCGTGAGGAGCTGGAAGACTCTACGAAAGCTGCCTTGGTTCACATTTCCGGGTACCTGGCTCATTCATCAACTAGAGGCAACAAGTGTGGTGCCTGTGCTGACCTGCTGGTCGACAGAGAGGCTGCACCGCTGGATGTCAGTTTCGAAGAGAACCCTGGTGAGCAGGTGAAGGCCATCTACAGGTCGCTCACCGAGCTGTTGGATCGCGGCAAGCTCCTGGTCCCGTCCTCCACTACCATTGACATCACGCTGGACATCTACCACATCTGGAGAGGTCTGGTAAAGGAGAAGACCACTCGACGCAAGCTGCTGGAGTGTTCCTTGCCCAGGAGGGTGTTCGTGGAGGTGGTGAACGCCTACACAAGCGAGAATGGCCAGTCGAATGGGGCCTCCTGTTGTAAAGGGCACGGCTTGGAACAAGCTCATCCGACAAATGGCTTTTGCTCTCTTCAATCTGTTTGCTGGCAACATGATGCGTGACATCAACAGCGATGTCCACGCCAATCGCAAGGCTGGTGCTTCCACAGAGCGTGTGACTAGATCGTAAAGTGACGATAAGTGGTGCAAGCTGACAGGTGTGAAAAAGAACTGACATTCCTGTGTTGTACAATGATGCTAAATCACATGTTGAATAAAACATACTATATACTGCAAGTATGTTAGATGCATTTTGTTTTTGTGTTGATTGGTATGACTAAACGCTTTGGCGGATTCATATAAAACTTTTAGACATTGAAGTAGAGACTGTTAGCTTTTATTACCATTAGTTTAATCGATTTCATTCAATTATGAGCCGAGATGACTAGGATAGAACGCAAAGGGCCATTTCCCGGTTATGGGGCCATTACTGCAGAACGGTGAATTTAAGTGTCACATCCAGATCTACTGTTATCTATGATATCATGTAATACGGAGACCAAAACTGAACCGCATAGTCTAGGTGAGGTCTGACTAGAGCTAAATAAAGCTTTAGAAAACCTCAGTACTTTTACTTTTAACAGTCCTGGTAATGAATCCTAACACACTATTAGATATATTTCTAGCCTCAATACGTTGTTTCCCAGGACGGAGGACTGAGCTCACCCTCACTCACAGATCTTTATCACCAACCCTCATATCTTTTCAGGGATACGTTATGTGTATGATTTATCTATTACCCTTATTTTTTCTACCAACATTAATTACTCTACGCTTATCGATACGAAATTCCATCTGCCACCTCAATAACCACTCTTTTAATTTATCTAAGTCTCCCTGCAATATGCTTACATCAGACTGTGATCTAATAATCCTACCCACCTTAGTATCATCAGGAAACTTGCTGATATCACTGCTGATCCCACTATCTAAGTCGTTGATGTAAATAGAAAATAGTACTGAACCCAAAACAGACCCTTGTGGAACCCCATTTGTTATCTGCCCCCATTCAGATTTAGAATCATTAATTGTAACTCTTCAATTTCTATCACTTAGCCAAGATCTAATCCAACGTAGAACCTTCACATCTATTCCATGAGCTTTAACCATATATAAGAGTCTATTGTGGTGGTACCTTGGCGAATGCCCTACTAAAGTCCAGGTATACAATGTCATAATTCTCATCATTGTCTCTTGTTTCATAAACCTTCCTATAAAAACTCAATAAATTGGTGAGACATGACTTACCCTTGGTGAATACATGTTGTGAATCATTTACCAAACTAAGTTTTTATAAATGCTCTTTAATGGTTTTTGCAATAACAGATTCCAATAGTTTACCTACTACTGACGTTTGACTAACGGGTCGATGATTTGACATTAATCCTCTATTACCTTATTACCCTATACAATATGGGGACCACATTTCCTTTCCTCCACATTAACGGGACTTCCCGTATATCAACCGATTTCCTAAAAATATGTTCTAACGACTCACTATAAACCTCTTTGCTTTTTTTTAATACTCTTGGATAAACCTCATCTATTACTGGTGACTTAACATTTGTCATTCTATCTATACCCGCCTCTAACGTTTCCCTAATTATCACAATATCTTTGATTTGTTATCATCTTTTCCTCTAAACATCTGTTCACTATCAGGTAACATCTGTATATCCCCCGCAGTAAAAACACTGAAGAAATAATCATTTAAAATTATACTCATATCATCATCAGAGCTTATAATCTCACCCTGCTCTATTTTTAACGGTCCCACTACATACCTAGGCTTTGTCTTATATACCTGAAAAATCCCTTAGGGTCGGTGTTTGCCTGGCCAGCCACCTTAATATCATCATCTCATTTCTTAAATATTATGGGGACTTCATTTCATTTCCTCCACATTAACGGCACCTCCCCTACATCAACTGATTTGCTAGAAATATGCACTAACGACTCACTAACAACCTCCTTGCATTCTTTTAATACTCTGGGATAAACTTCATCTGGTCCTGGTGACTTAAAATACTTCTTTCTCTCTATACCCTCTTTTACCATTGCCTTAGTGATCACAAAATCTATCTGTTTCTCATCATCCTTTCCTCTAAACATTTGTTCATTATCAGGTACCATCTGTATATCCTACTGAATAAAAACACTGAAGAAATAATCATTGAAAATTTTACACATATCATCAGCACTTACAATCTCAGCCTGCTCTAATTTTAACGGTTCCACTAAATCCCTAGTGTTTCTGCAATAGACATGAAGAAATCCCTTAGGGTTTGTCTTTGCCTGGCAAGCGACCTAATCTCATAATTGTTTTTTGCTGCTATTGTTAATCTTTTCACTGCCCTAGTTATCACGTCATACTCTTCTCTGCTCACCTGTCCTGCCTTGACCCTTAATTACATGTTTCGTTTTACTCCAATGTTGTGAGTAAAATTCGCAGTCATCGATTTGGGGTCATTTTTTCCTTGATCTTATCGCCCTATGAGAAATATTATTTTTCTGACCTGCAATTAAATTACTGACAAATAATGTATAATCCTCATCAGCACTGACCTCACTGACACCTCTCTACGACTGGACCTTAGACCCCACCTTCCCCTCCATCCTACACCTCCAGTAAATCCCCTGCAGGTGTCTTCTTAATCCTGCATAATTAGCCTTTCTAAATGCAGGTACTCTAAGGTTATTAACACTTCTATTTCCTACTTCCCATTTTAAGCAAAACCTAATTTCACAATGATTGCTACTACCAAACTGACCTCCAACTTCCATCTCTGTTACTAGATCTTCCCTGTTTGTTAGTAACAAATCCAGAATATTAGCTCCCTTAGTAGCCTCCTTAATTTATTGATTGCCTTAGAAAGATATCCTGAACTCAATTTAACAATTCCTCACTTTAACACTTTAACACTTTTAACACTTTATTATGGTTGCCATTTTACAATATTTTATAATGATTATAACAGGATATGGGGTTGCAAACAGCCCTTTACAAGCAAAAGCTTTTTGGGCAAAGGTGTGGAGAGAGAGGGAAAACACACAGAAAAAATAATAAATAAACACAAGGTATATAAATACTAAACAAATACTGACATAAACAGGCGATGATAGTTAGTAAGTTACTTAGACTAATTTACAGGATACTATACACTAGTAATAAATAATATTAAACAGTTGCTGTGAAGAATTACACAAAAAATAAGTACAAGAACAATAATAACAATGATAATAGTACACAGAGCTAGTATAATGATAATAAATGTTTCTTGAATGTATGTTTAAAAGTGCTTAAGCTAGGTGAATGTTTGATATGTACAGGGATATCATTCCATAACTTGGGACCTTGGTACATTAGGGAATGTTTGTATAGGGTTAGTCTATGACTAGGTATGGACAGGGAGCGTTGGTTGCGGGTTTGGTAATTGTGAAGTAGTTCGTCATTATTGTAGTTAGACGCTGATTGTTTGTACATAAAGGATGCAATATTTAATTTTGATAAATCATTTAGATTCATAATATTTAAGGATTTGAATAATGGAGGAGTGTGCTCGCAGTAGTCACTGCTGGTTATTATTCCGATGACTTTTTTATGGAGTACATTTAGATGGTTTAAATGACAGGGATGGTGGACCAAATGAGATTACAATAATTGAGATGGGGGTAAATGTGAGCATAATACATGCATTTAAGAACTTCAACTGGGGCGAAGGGTTTGACTTTGAGAAGGAGTGGAATTAATCTAGATGACTTTAAACAGAGGTTGGACAGATGATGTTTAAAAGTTAAGTTTTTGTCAAAGATTAATCCAAGGAACTTTATCTTGTATACTTGAGTAATGTCGTCATTTAAAAATTTTAGATTTGATAATGGTTGGTATCTGGTAGTGGTATTTGTAGATAACATGAAATATGTCTTGGCTGTATTTATAGTTAGGCGGTTAGCCAAACACCACTCCGAGAATTTAGCTATCTTTGCATTTGCTCTATTGATTAGTTCTGTGGGTTTGTCACCAATTAAGTACAGCGTATAATCATCGGCAAATAATATGGTATTTAGTGTCTCAGATATGTTACATATGTCATTGATGTATAATAGAAACAGAATAGGTCCCAGTATACTGCCTTGAGGTACTCCTAGATGCACTGATTTGGTGGGGGAAGAGATATTGTTGAAGACTGTATATTGGGTCCTATTACTTAGGTATGAGTTGAACCAGTCATGAATACAGCCACGAATTCCATAGTGATACATTTTGTCCAGTAGAATATTGGGTTGAACAGTGTCAAATGCTTTTCGAAAATCAATAAAGATTGAAATGATAGATTTGTTGTTATTTAATGCTGTGTATAGGGCAGATGTGTAGGTATTGATGGCATCAAAGGTATTAAAACCCTCTGAGTCATTGTTCCTACAATTAAATCCCAGGCTATGTTCCTACGAGTAAAATCTCTTACCGTGCATAATCGATTATATTTACAAGCCTTGCTTATTTTTGGCCATATATGAACTGAATCCTCTTTACATAAGTTTGGAGGCCTATACACTATACCCAAAACCATTTTCTCAGATCCCTCCGTAACCTCCAGCAAAGACTACTGTATATTGGACTTGCTACTCAGTTTGGGCTATTTCCAGTGGAGGCAAGTGCCGCGATTCCTGACATTTTCGAACATCACTACCATATCCCTTCCTATGGTTTATCAGTATAAATGATATAATGTTATCTTCGTAAATGTTTGTTCTATAATATTATCAAATAATAAAACGGTAAAATACACTAAACAAATTTCATTATGAGACTGAAGAAATATGCATGAACTTCATATGCACTTAAAGTTTTAAACACTTCGCCATTTAATATTTTGCGAGAAAACTTCTTACATGGAGCAAATCAATAGAAGCGGATTTTAGTAGCTTTCCATTGATATATTTGGTTTTCTAGATAAATTAATTAGCACCAGGCATAAATTAGCGTTAACTAAATAAATAACATCATCAATCGGGGAAATTACCCGATTGCTGATGTTATTTATTTAGTTAACGCTAATTTATGCATAGTGCTAATTTATTTATCAGAAAACCAAATATATCATTGGAAAGCTAATATAATTCCGCCTCTATTGATATGGAGATATTGATATTGATATCCGCCTCTATTCATATAAAATATTTTTCGCATAATATTAAATTGCAATATTAAATGAAGATGAATATTAAGTTCATGCATATTTCTTCAGAGTCTCATAATGGCATTTCTTTAGAGTATTATACAATTTTTTATTTGATAATATTATAGAAAAAAACATTTACTGAGATAACAGTGTATCATTTATACTAATAAACCATAGTCTACTGTATAGTGGGGCGGATATGTCACAAATTTAAAAAAAGATGTTCACCTCTGGCAGAAAGCATAACAATTTGTAAGTAAGTGATTTAATGTATGCTGAATTGAAATAGATCTGGAGACATTTGATACGAGCAATGTAACCTGCTAAAATATAAGTTTTGGGGGGAGGGGGTAGGGGGCAGGCTCAGAGTGGTTTTTCGTACAAAAAGCCACTTACGGTCGAGATTCAAAAACTTTCACTGAGGACAAAGTTGTAGAGGGCCACAAGTTCTATCGGAAAAGTGGCCTCAACATTTCATTCAGACGTACACTAAGTCCGCCAGACGCCACGAAGCTCACCTGAAAACCACTATATTTCACTTTAAACTCACAGAAAAGCCACTTAAGTTCGAGATTCGATAAATTTCACTGATGACCAAGTTGTAGAGCGCTATAAACTCTATCGGAAGTGTGGCCTCAAATTTTCATTCAGACCTACACTAAGTCCGCCAGACGCCGGAAGGCTCACTTATCATACAAAATCGCCTAGTTTTTCGGGTAAAAACCTGTTTCCTGGCCACTGGATTTTCCACGTTATTATTTACCCAAAGTAGGTGGTTTCAGGGCTGGATACTAGTTAAGGTCTAAGGTCCTATCACCAAACGCCAAAAGTCAGAAAAAAACTGCCTAAGTCGGTCAAACACGTACGGTCCAAGTCCAGCTCTCGCTCGCCCATGGATGCCCCGCAAGGAAGCGTGTAGATTCAAATGAAACAGGGCTCTTCAACTACCTTGCAACTACCTTGGAAGCCTTTCAGCCACCGGAAGGAACAGTCGTTCTCACAACTTGCGAAGAGAACGTGCTCTCTAACCCAGAGAGTGATATATCGCAGCTAGCTCCATGTACACAAGACGAAGCAGATGGCAGAATGCTCCTTCACGCCGCTCATGCGCACCAACATGGTCTTCGTAGAATCATGCTACAGGCCACAGACACAGACGTTGTTGTTCTAGCCATAAGAACAGCAAATATCCTACAGGACTGTGAGCTTTGGATAGCCTTTGGCCACGGAAAAACATTTCGATACATTCCGGCTCACAGCATTGCAGCAGAGATGGGTACCGAGCCGTGTCAGGGATTGCTATTTCTACATGCAATCTCTGGCTGCGATACAGTGTCATCATTTTGCGGGATTGGCAAGAAGACCGCATGGGAGGTTTGGAGGGCATCATCAGATCAGATGTCTTCAAGTCTCTTTTCAGCAGACTTTCCCGTTCACCAAGCCAACTAAGCGGGGATGATATGAAGGTACTGGAGAGTAGGGTGACAATAAAAAGTGAAAGTTTTTATTTTAGATGGCCATTTGTCCAATACTGCGTACCCATGAAAAAAGAACACAGGCGAAATCCTGGGTCATTTGTACAATATTTAGAGGTAGCTCAAGTCAATTGAAGTTTTATCCTATAGGCAAAAAATACGAATATTCATAATATGCCGGTTTATTTAAAAATTTACATATTGAGCAAGTTTATGTGTACACTGTACACTGTACATATAAATGATTAATTCCTTTTTAAAATGAAACTGCAGTGAACACGCTTACATCAATGGGTGGGAGAGGTGTGGAGGGGGTCGGCTGGCAGAGACAGCCCATTCATTGTTTTCTCTTTTTGCTTGTAAGGTCCTGTTTTGATGTCCCTGGTTGTGACCGCCTCTGCTCTTCAACAACCTGCAGCAGATGTTGACGCTGGTCTTCACTCTTGGTGATCTTGCTGTTGAATGCCTGTATCAAGGCAATCCCTCTCTCTGCAGTGGCGTTGATGACTCTGAGACCACCCACAACTGCGACGCCAGTTTTGAAGTCTTCATCATCAGACCATGTGTCAGGTTCCTTGGACAAAAAAGAAGTCTTCATTTTGAGACTTTCATATAGAAAGTTTGATCCTCTAGAAGCAAAGTCTGAGAGCTGCTTTGTGGGAAGGGAAGATGTGGCAGGAAGAGCAGCACGTTTTGGTGAATCCTCGGTCGCCTCCCTCTCAAAGATTGCCCGAACTATGTTTCTCTTCATTGTTGCATTAACTTGTGGATCGAAGAGTGCAAGACCCACCAAGCCTTCACTGAGGTACCACAGGTGACGACCGAAGACTGTGAGACATGTTCTTGATATTTTGACGTCGTGGTACTCTGACAGGTCTTGGAGGAGCCGCAAATCATTAGCAGGAGCGGAGGATGGAACGGAGGCCGTGAACCATGCACTGACATACACCTCTAGCACAAAGAATGTGAATCGTTTCAAGCCTAATGTCTCACGAGCAGTTAGTTGAAACTGATTAGCAAAAAGCAGGATCTTCATGGCATAAATGAGCTTAGCCATCCACCGTGCTCGGTGAAGTGCTCCGGGCCATCGGAGACTAAACTTGGGTAGAGCTCCATCGAGACACCTGATTGCTAGCTCCAGTAACTCACGGTAATCATCACGTGGCTGATGCTTGACCAGATGATGTTTCCAGCAACAGATGAGGTCATCTCGTTTCTCGTACAAACTTGGAGGGAGGTCTGAGAGAGGGCTGTAGTCATCTTGACTGATGTCCTTCCACTTCTGCTTGAAGCGAGAGAAGAGAGTAATATCTGGTCCAGAGGAAGGCCCCATGCATTCCACATACGCTTTCTCGGCAACAAGCTCAAGGATGTGGTGACGACACGCGAGATGCAGAAGACGGCGGCCGAGTTTCTGCTCCAGAATGACACATGCCCCCGACAAGTGCCCAGTGTTTGAAGCTGTTGTGTCAAAACTGAGTGCTGAAACATTCTCTGATATGTCCCACTCTTCCAGCGCTGCACTGACTGCTGTAGCAATGGCCTGTCCAGTCCCTGACAAAAGTTTGGGACACCAAGCAGCTTTTCAGTATTGATTCCGGAGACAAGAATGGCGATTCGGTCAACACTCGCTCCTTGTTCATCAGGCATAATTTTTCCATCCCAGTGCACAGTGAGCACTTCACTAGGTTGAAATTTTTCTTTAATTTCTTTGGCAATCCCAGAACGGTGGGTCGCTCGCGAAGTACGCACTGTCTCATAGTTTAAAACTAGTTCCATTGGGTCATGACCTAGACTAGCAGCCGTGGCACTGACGATCCGGAGAGCAGAGCGGTGACTGATCCCAGTGCGGTCCAATGTACTTGACAATTCAGGGGTGATAACTTTGAGAGTAGCACGTTTACGCTTGGAAGAAGATACCACTGGTGATATCGCTAGGGAACTTGTAGATGATGACGAGCTTGATTGTGCTTCTGTTTCAGACAAAGAACCCAACTCATCATATTCAAGAGCAGAACTGGCTTGATTCTGTTGTAGAGATTGCTTACTCTTGCTTTCTTCCCGACGCTTGATGGAACAAGCAATCTTTTTGTCTACTCCTGCCATTACACCTCTTCTCCCTTTTTCTCGTTGCGCTGCCAGGTAATGCTCGGTCTTCTTCGATGGTCAAGAGCTGCATTGCCTTGGGGTGGGCAACATCGAACAGGTCCTCTAACTCATCACAAAAAGTTTCCTCTTTCTTACGTTGTGTGTCTGTAGTGCGAGTGCAGTTTTTCTTAAGTCCCTTCCACATTAAAAAAAGATCCACTACCTTTCGTCCAATACTCTTCTCAGTTATGGTAGGAATCCGTGCTTTATTCCAGAAACTAATAACCGCTGCTGCAACTTCACTCGCAGAATCATTCACTGTTTTCTTATGTTCCTTGTGACCGTGGAAAAACAGACGTAGAACATCTCTTGTTGAAGGAAGTTGTGCACCCGTGATTTCGGTTATGTGTTGACCAATGAGCCAAACTTCAGTATTTGAACGTGTACTCGCCATTGAACCTAAAACAAACAAAAACATTTATGTAACTTATGTTGTTACTGTTATGCAAACAACAGCACCCATACAGCATACGGCATGCAAGATCACTTGTATAAAGTTTTTAAAGTGTTATATACCTAAATTGATGCATTGATTTTAGACAAAGACAATGGTACTAACCGTAATAAAGCAACAAGAGCGACGCACACACACCCACCGTCAAGTCTCACACACAACTGATGCAACTGTACCAGTCAGACACTGGCACACAACCTCTTCCCCCTACCCCGACCGACACCCGCCTGTCCCTGCCCACTGCATTGCCAATAGCTGGACCAGCCAAAATACTCATTACTCATTTTTAGAAAAAATGTTATGAACAACTTTAGTTTGAATTTGCATTCTCCATATACCTGCAAAATTTCATAGTAATCGGTTCATAAATAAAAAAAAGTGAGAAAAAAATCAATAATAATTTCAGTAGTGTTAACTTCAAATGGCTTGAGCCACCTCTAAATATTGTCCAAGTGACCCAGGATTCCATCAGTGTTACCTTTTCACAGGTACGCAGTATTGGACCAATGGCCATTCGATTTAATCAATTTTAGAAATTCACCCCTATGCACTATTGTCACCCTACTGGAGAGGTTTGTAGTATTCTTATACAGACGCACGTCGTCTTTGCAAAAAGTCAATGAAGAACGAAAACAGCTGTTTGCATTCGGAAATCGTCAACTGGAAAACATTCCGCCAACTAGCGCTGCATTGCTACAACATGCCAAGCGTGCAGCATTCCAAGCCGGCCACATGTGGGGTCAGTCACTGGTCGCAAACGCAAGTACACGATCTCCAGAAGACTGGGGCTGGGAGAGAGATGGTGACACATGGTCCCCAACATGGAGCAGCTTGGCAGAAGCATCCAAGTCCTGCCGCGAACTTGTAAAATGTGCCTGCAAAAGTAATTGCACTGGTAGGTGCAAATGTTACAAAGCCAACTAACCTTGCACAGAGCTGTGTGCATGTGGTGGACAGTGTGTGCGTGTTGTGTAAATCAGCGAACAGACAGAAATTCAACAGTTCAGAGAAAAAAAATCGAAGCAGTGGCATTGTGACTGTATATATCATATTACGTTACCACAATCGTGCATATATTGTGTATGTTGCATCTACATGGGTGAATTAAACATGTGCTAAAGAGATCAATTCCAGTCTGTGTAATATTGATTTAACAATCGTAGATGGCCATAATGCATCCATGTACATAGTATATTGTTTATAAACCAAAGTTTCTATTTAATATCATTTTCGTTTCTAAATATACGGTTTCACCGATATGTTGTTTAACAATTAATGGTGATAATTGTTTTAAGATTGTCCATATAAAGGTGAATATCTATACATGGTGATCTATGAAACACCATCTGAAAGGTAATTATATGCCCATTCCAAAATTATACAAGATGAAAAGAACAAAGAAGCCATAGTGAGGTGACAGGCCAGGAATCAACCATACCCCCAAATTGCGGCCGGCGTGAAATCGTCAAAAATGGCCAAAACACCCCCTCCCCCAAAATTTTTTTTTAGCAGGTTACATTGTGCGTATCTAATGTCTCCAGATCTATTTCGATTCAGCATACATTAAACCACTTATGTACCAATTGCCATGCTTTCTGCCAGACGTGAACATCTTTTTCACATATCTGCCCCACTAGTATTCAGGGAACACTTTTTTATTTGCCGATCCAATTGATGATGTTATATTTTTAGTAACCCTAATTTATGCATGGTGCTAATTCATTTATCAGAAAACTAAATATATCTATGTAAAGCTAATTAAATTCCGCTTATATTGATATGTTCCATGATAAATGTTGTCCTGCAAAATAATAAATGGCAAAGAGTTTAAGTGAATATTAAGTTTATGCATATTTCTTCAGTCTCATAATGGCACTTCTTTAGTGTGTTTTACTGTTTTTTATTTGATAATATTAAAGAACAAACATTTACGAAGATAACAGTATATCATCTATACTGATACACCATAGGAAGGTAAATGGGAGTGATGTTCGAAACACGTTCTTACCTTGCCAATCAGCCTCCATAATTCAAGGGCGTGTAGGCGCAGTAACAAGCCCAGTATACAGAAGTATTTGCCTCCACCCATATAGACTCAGATTCACACAAGGCTATCATTTGTTTTGATAAGATCATCAACACAACACTGCAATGGATCTCTTGCATAAAGCGCAACTCCTCCACCTCTCCTATCTAACCTGTCCTTGTTGAATAACTTATACCCCGCTATCTCAACCTCCAGATTAATTCCCTTGCCTGACATATCTAACCATGTTTCTGTTAATCTATTATATCAAAATTGCCTACACTAGTTATTCCTCTCAGTAAATATAGCTAGTTTAAAATTTTCCTTTACTTTGTATAGTAAACCTTTAAGCTACTTCTCTTCTTCCTGTCAATTTTCCCTATAGCTTAAACTAACTCCTTCCTCTCGCTCTTCTTACGAATCATTTTAGTTCCCTGCGTTCTAAAGCTATTGCTAGTGTCACTGATTTCCTTTATTCTGACCCCAGTGTCTAATCCTTGGACTCATCTTATCGCATCTCATCTTTCTCCTTCCCTATCATTTTATAATCAGTTCCCCTTCCTTATGTTTATTCCTTTTCTTCACTTCTTCCTAATTCCTGTTCTTTTTATTAATTCTTTTTTAAAGCTGCTTCTTCCATTTTTGAGGAAGAGAAAGGCCAGGTGGAATTGATAATTGTGTTTATTTGTATATTTATTTTTCATGTTATAGCGCCTGTAGGCAGTGGTGACCCAGGGATCGGATGGAAGGCTCTGGAGATTCACTTGAGGGGTGTGATGGTTGGCCCTCGCCAGTGGTGGCGAAGGCAGGATTTTTATAGTGACGCCTATGATTAGAAACTCATGCCGCCCCTGTGTCCTCCGATACAATCGCAATCGAAAGTAGAGTTAATGGGCAGGGCATGTGGGTGTTCTTAGGCAACTCGACGGTGCAGAAAGATTTTGGTTTTCGTCGGGGATCAAACTTGCGTCACCGAGAACGCCACTCGGAGACGGTAATCACTCTGCTACCACCTCCCCAACATGTCTGGTATATTGGTCTGTTTCCGTGTTAGGATCATATAATATGTAACAAAGTCATCTCTCTGCACTAATTGTCTCCTCATACCATTATTACTATTACTGAAGGACTCGATGAATTATGGTAACAGGAACGTGTAATAGACGAGAACAACGCAATCTATTGCCCAAATGTTATATGAAAACTTGTATATATACAACTGCCATCTTACGGCGGGATATCACACTAGAAGTAAGGTAGAGAGTTGCCATCTGCTGCATTACAGGAACTATGAGGTTACTTAAGGTTATTGTATTTCATAACTTATGAAGAAAGTGTTGGTGATGCTTTTGACACTCCGAGTAATTATTGGGGATGTCATAATGGAACTTGTACTTTGGTTGGGAGGAGGAGGAGGATTTAGAGGAGGAGGAGGGTTAGAGGATGAGTTAGAGGAGGAGGAGGTAGATTTAGTTTTTCTTAAGAGATTATTCACTTCTTGATAACAGTAATGATGATGGTGTGGTGATTACGATGGTGAGTTTGGTGATGACAGTGGTGGCGATGATGGCGGTGAGAGGTAGTTGTGATGGTGATGGTGATGACTACACACATTTTAAAGTGGGGTTGATGGTGGTGAGTGTCAGCATCCTCGATAAAAGTTGTGATGCGCGTTTTCTGTGGAGGTGTGTTTCAGTCGTGGTGATGGTGGCGGTGGGCAGTGGGTGCGGTGATGTAAAATTTGAGCAGTAGCAGTGGAGGGATAGAGAGAGAGAGGGAGAGGGAGGGGGTGTGGAAGAGGGCGGGGCAACAGGCAGGCACGGATAGTATAGCGAGCGGGCGAGCGCCCAGCAATGCCAGCATGCCTGCCCAGAAGGCAGGCATGAGCAAGTCAGTGGCCCGTAACGAGAGTCATGATGAAGATTGAGCGACAACCTTCGTCGACTGAGGAAGGTTACCATAACAGGGATATTTTTCGGAACGAAGAGCAGCGACGAAGGTCGGCACGAAGACACGGGTACCCCCGTGTCTTCGTGCCGACCTTCGACCGTCGTCGCTGCTCTTCGTTCCGAAAAATATCCCTTTTATGGTAACCTTCCTCAGTCGACGAAGGTTGTCGCTCAATCTTCATCATGACTCTCGGTACGGACGGGCCAGTGTGTGGTGGGCGGGAGGAGGTACAGGACCTGCATGGATTATAGTCTGGTATGACATGTCACAAAAAGTAGCTCACGTAGGATTTGTTTGCTAAAATTTTATTTATTGTTTTTTTGGATTGATTTAGGGTCAAACTATTGAAAAAAGATGGAGTTCAAATTTTCTGACCCCTGACCCCCCGGCGGCAGCCCTTAGACTATATTGCCCCCTGAATTTACTCCCTCCCACATAGCTCTACTAATAGTGAAATAATTTTGATGCTTTTTAGGATCGATTTAGGGTTTTTGACGATGCTGAATTGATTTTTAGTACTTTAACCAGATGTGGCTATCATTGACCTCTGGCTGTGAACAACATCAAAATCAACTCCAGTGTTAGTGATAAGTCTAACGATATTGTTGATTTTAGAATGAAACATTCACAACAATGACGGAGAAATCTAAAGTTCATGTGGGTGACAAGGGCATCAAATTGCTTTAAGAGCATGGACTTCTCGGAAGATTTCTTATCATCCAAAGAAGCCTGCCCGAGCTTGTACCAAAACTTGAAGAGGCAATGGGAGAATTTGAGATGTCAGTGGTACCACGTTCCATGTTTGCTGTTGATGGCTCTCTCTACATTCCAACAGACAAGGCTAGTTTGATGCATGCCATCGAAGGAGTGAAGATTCAATCACTTCAACCTGCACCTTGTCTCAGTACAACTCCTCTACCTAAAGTCCTCGTTGTTGACGCCATGGCTGTACTTCAAAGCATGAAGAAAACACCAAGCATGAAGACCCTGTCTGATCTCCAAGAGACATTCATCAAGTGAATTGAAAAAGGCTGCTGATTGGCTATGTTGAGGGTCGAATAGTATTTGACCGTTATCTTGACCATCCCTGAAAAACTTGACAAGACACAAAATAGCAACAACCTGCACTGACTTTGAGATACATTCACAGAGGAAACTGACGATGTCTCTCAAGGAGCTTCTGTCTTCATCAAAAACAAAAAGAAAGCTGACAGCAATGTTCGCAGAGGATTTTTTGGAAGAGCCAAGACAACAAGGTCAAGTTGGTCGTCGTTTATGAAAATAAGATCAAGGGCCATAATTTTGAAGATGTTCATGACCATGAAGAAGCTGATACCTTATCAAGTTCTGGCCTTGACAGATGAGACAGCTGGACGATAAATTTGTGTGTGGTCACCTGAAACTGACGTCCTCACGCTTCTCCGTGACCTGATTTCTTGCAATCGACTTGGAGCTCAAAGACATCTCAAGTTCTTGACTGGAAAAGGAACAAAGTACCGATAAGTTGACGTGGCTGGAGAGTGCAAATGATTGGGCGTTGCAAGTGTCAAGGACTTATTGGGCTTCACAACTTTTCTGGTGCCGATCGGGGTGGAAAATTTGTTGGTGTCACCAAGAAGGGGTGGATAGCTGCGTACCTGAAATTAGATGAAGATGATTGTGCCATCGACTACTTTCGGGAGCTCGGTGAGGTTGACGTCACAATGGAAATGGTCAATGATGATCTACCTCAATGGTTCAAGGGTTTGGAAGAGTTTGTTTGCCGTGTGTATTGTTCAACAAGTCCCACAAATTTACCAGCACTGAGATGGGAACTGTTTTCCTCCAAAAATTTGGAAGGAGAGATGCTTCCTCCGACTCGTGCTACTTTACTACCCCACATCACTCGGGCAAATTACATTTCCATAAGTGATAAGTCCTACATTTCCGGCTGTCCAGATTTACCTCCCATCGAAGACAATGGTTGGAGTGTGAGATATGGAGTCTATCTTCCTGTAAAATGCCTCAAACTGCCAGCTCCTAGTGCCGTAAATGAGCTGACAAAATGTGTGTATAGCCGGGTGCAAAAATAGGTGTAGCTGTTTGAGGAATGGCCTCCAGTGCCCACCTCTTTGTAAATGTTATGTCAGTGACTGTGGGAATATGGTCAGTTCTTGTTCTTTTGAAGATGATGATAATGATTAAATTCGTCCTTGGCGTACTGTTGCATCATTGTGTATGATGTATGCAAATGAAGCTCTGGTTGTTTAATGTGCTACTTTGTCATGATTATCCTGACATGTGAATATCTGCAAAATGAGAACTGCTGAATGTGGAATGTTTTTATGGATAATGATTTGAAGATGTGATAAGGAGTTTTAGAGTGAGAAAGAGATCATTTATTTGTGCTAATTCAGAAAATTTACTTGAAGGTTTATTTGATGAACAAATGTATTATATTTGTTATATATTGTTCAGTTCTGGTTCGAATGAGGATGATAATGAGTAAATTCATTCCTGGTTCATTGCTGCATTATTGTGTATGATGTATGAGAACGAAGTTTTGGGTGGTTAATGTGCTCTGTAAGATAATTTTTGGGAATGTAATATGGAGTTATAGAGTAAGAAAGAGATCTTGAATTTATGCGTTATCTGTAAATGAAGGTGTATTGATGAGCAAATTTAATGTTATGTAGTTTCAATTACATTGTTTCAGCTGCTTTTATTTTCTAGTATGTATGATGCAAGGCTTCCTGTATTAAGGCAGCGAAAGAACGTTTTCTAGTCATGAACTTCTCAGTTATTGCAAAAGCTTTGTTTGTTTATATTTTGTTTTTATATTTATACATTGGTGTATTCATATTTTTTTCCTTCAATGTAAACATTGTAATAATATTAGGAATACTTACTGTACTATATGACGTAAAAACGTAAAAAGTCTATAAAATGAAGTCCATCATATTTCTTGAAGTGCATATAAACCTTGTTGAGACAATTTAATTGCAAAAATTATATAATCATTCATCATTGTGTGTTCATAAGAGTATTAAAATATGAATTATATGGTTAGGTTTATTGCTAAAACGTAATTCACCTTAATTTTAATTTTTTTCCACTGTGAACACCGGAAGTCGAGTATTGCCACTTCCGGTCGTCTTCAAAGTATTAAAAATCAACTCGTCTTGATCAAAAGCTTCTAAAACAACACCAAAATCCTAAAAATCGGTCATTTATTGGCGAAGGTAAGGGTGGATCAGTCCCAGGGGTGGGCAGATTTGAGGGCATCACCCACAGGGGGGTTTGGGGTCGGAAAAT
>JACEEZ010014414.1:97500-102500 GCA_016584305.1 Chionoecetes opilio
TGATACGTATTATAATTACGCCACTTGTTTACATAAATAACAGCTAGTGGTGAGATAAATATTTTCACATTTGTTTTTGTTTAAATAGCCATGTGAAGGAATTTCAACCAATTAATTTGTCAGTTATATTTTCTATAGATGTTTTAAATTCTGCTTACCGCTAATATTTCATAATTTCTTGTAATTCTTAATAATTTGTTAGCTTCTCATATCATCCCTATATGAAATATATATTCAATTATCCTTCTTGAATTACCTTAAAAAGCCAGGAGATGGGAGATAATAGTTAACTTAATTAATTAAGGTTTTACTTATGAATATATAGACTCTGCAACAAAAAGTTAGAAAGTGAATGAATTATTCACCGAGCAAAAGTTGTTAGGATTGTATAAAAGTACTACATGAACTCTTAGCCTCTGACGAAACAGGTAATGACAGTGAAGGGAAGTTAACCTTTGTGTGAGGAATTAACTCTAAATTTGAGGGATGAAAGTAATCACCTCCGAGTACTTCCGGTGGTAACATTTACAATAACCATACCATAACTCAGTTTAACTCTCTACTAACTAATTGTCTAATTCTAACACATCCGTTGCAGGTAGTTTGTTTTTTGCCCCTGCCGAAGACTCTTCCCTCAGGCCACTGGTGCTATTAAGCCCAAGTTACTCTGCCAGGGAATACTTTTTGTCTTTGTAAGGATAATTTGTAGTAAAGACCCGGAGTCAGATTGTATAAGCTTACAAGCCGTATCTACTCTTCAAGATTAAAGAAGCATGCAGGTCTTAAAATATCAAGTATAGACGTCCAGCCTCTGGCCCCTTTGCTTCTGGCTCAGTTCTTGCGGCTGGAACGTGACAGCGAGCCACGTTCCAGCTAATTACCTCATTACGTGAATTACTCATTAAGGGCTTGTTCTATGCAAAAAATGTTGTTATACAGACCCCCATTGATTTTGACAGCACTACTTGCATGTCCAATTTCAGCTCAATCCGACAATAATTAGGAGTAGTTTACGCTTATTACTCATTAAGGGCTTGTTTTACGCAAAAAGTTTTTTTCCGACGACCCCCATTGATTTTGACAGCACTACTTGCATGTCAAATTTCAGCTCAATCCGATAATATTTAGGAGTAGTTATACACTTTTTTGGCGGAAACTTGGTTCCACGGGTCTTATGGTAAGCGACAGCGAGCGAAGCTCGCTGTCAATAAATAATAAATAAAGGAAATAAATCTAGTATAGACGTCCAGCCTCTGGCCCTTTTGCTTTTGGCTCAGTTCTTACGGCTGGAACGTGACAGCGAACCACGTTCCAGCCAATTAACTCATTACGTGAATTACTCATTAAGGGCTTGTTCTATGCAAAACGTTTGTTATACAGACCCCCGTTGATTTTGACAGCACTAATTGCATGTCGAATTTCAGCTCAATCCGACAATAATTAGGAGTAGTTTACGCTTATTACTCATTAAGGGCTTGTTTTACGCAAAAAGTTAGTTCCAACAACCCCATTGATTTTGACAGCACTATGTGCATGTCAAATTTCAGCTCAATCCGATAATATTTAGGAGTAGTTATACACTTTTTGGCGGAAACTTGGTTCCACGGGTCTTATGGTAAGCGACAGCGAGCGAAGCTTGCTGTCAATAAAACTGCCAATGCGTTTACTTACGTCCTCAAGGCCCTACTGTATTTTATCTATACTCCACACTTCAAGTGTTATTAAGTGACTACCCGGTAGAGTTTTTGGCAACGCACTTCTTAATATTTGCAGGGATATAAACACATTACTAACATACTTTGAGTTCATTTTTATTCTAATAACTCATGTATAGATTCTGTTGTAAAGTACTCTACCAGTTTATTGATGACCTTAAGTGCATTGTCTTTAATATCATTACTCCTGTTATACCAACCATTTAGTGGGATTCCTCTTTGCTATGTTGTCATGCAAGCCCTCACCATGTATATATTTTTAAGGAGCATTGGCAACACCGAGAATCTTTAGTACACAATGATGTAACATGGTTAGGTATACATGTCTTTATACCATCGCGGGGTCGCGATGTAGTAGTTGACCGAGCGATATTAAAACACTGGTTAGATATTATATGTATGTGTATAATCTTAATATCTATACTAAGACAGGATGTCTGAGTGTCTGTGTGTCCTCTACCGGCGCCCGTTGGCCTGAGGCGCTGACACCTTTTGATGACATAATGCTGACCACGTAGCCACGCCATCACATATGATGATGACGTGGATAGCCAGCCTGGTGTTTGGAAGCAACACGTGATGGTGACCGCGCTCCACAGGCCTGGGAGACATAGACGCCGGAAGCTGTGAGGTTCCGGTCAAACTCCTTTTATGCTGCCTACGGAGCGGAGAGCGGCAGCAGCCACCGGAGAACAACAGGAGACGTGTTACCTAGCGCTCCGATACAAGACTCCTTCTGAGGGTCTATGTGTACTCTACACACGTGAGGGTGTGAGAGTACCTTGTCACGATTTTAATTGTTCTGGCCCATGTCTATTAGACATTAGTTTCAATGGCCATTAGTAAACAACAGTGTGACATTAGTATTGTAAAAACTTCACAGAATACATATATATATATATATATATATATATATATATATATATATATAATATATATATATATATATATATATATATATATATATATATATATATATAGATATATATATATATATATATATATATATAGATATATATATATATATATATAATATATATATATATATATATATATATATATATATATAATATGTATATATATATATATATATATTATATATGTATATATATATATATATATATATATATATATGTATATATATAATATATATATATATATATATATATATATATATATATATTATATATATATATATATATATATATATATATATATATATATATATGATATAATATATAATAGATATATATAATGATATATATATATATATATATATATATATATTATTATATATTGTTAATAGTATATTGTCTTACTCGAATCCTTTGGCACTTTAAAATACTTATAAATTACTTAAAAACCGATCGACCACGATTATCCTAATACCACTTTATACCACTTCATTGATGCATACTTCTGGGCAGCAAAGCAAGTTACCTGCCTATCAAGAGGGCATCACAGGCAATCACCCCTACAGGTCAGTAACCTGTATTTTAATGGTGTGATCCTGTTACCTGTAATATAGCTTTACTAAAAAGGGTAACACCCCTTCCCCCACCACTAACTCCCATCCCCTTCCCTAACCATCAACACCCATCCCCTTCCCCAACCACCAACACCCACCTCTTTCCCCAACCACCAACACCCATCCACCTTCCCCAACCACCAACACCCATCCCCTTCCCCAACCACCAACACCCATCACTTCCCCAACCACCAACACCCACCCCCTTCCCCAACCACCAGCACCCATCCCCTTTCCCCACCACCACCACCCACTCCCTTCCCCAACCACCAACACCCATCCCCTTCCCCAACCACCAATACCCATCCTCTTCCCCCACCACCAACACCCACCCCCTTCCTCCACCACTAACTCCCATCCCCTTTCCCCACCACCAACATCCACCTACCTCCCCCACCACCAACACCCACCCCCCTCCCCCACCACCATCACCCACCCACTTCCCCCACCACCAACACCCACCCTTTCCCCCACCACAAACTCCCACCCACTTCCCCCACTACCAACACCCACCCACTTCCCCCACCACTAACACTCACACCCTTCCCCAACCACCAAGACCCACCCCCGTCTCCCTACCTTCACCCCAACGCACCAAAGTCCGTCCGACGCACCAACATTTTTTACACATTTCTCGCCTATTGGTCTGATACGTGTGCAAACTTCTCTGGAAAGGCACAGCTTTCTTGCTACATCCATCAAGGATGCATGTGTATACCATATCGCAAAAAAAAAAATCTGAAACACCCAAAACTATTCAAGTTTTATGTTTATTGCCTAGGTTTATGTGTATTTCTATGAGCGCGGGATGGAGGAAGCGCCTGGGCTGACGTCACCGAGCCATGGTGCCGTCGTCTGCCAGTTACCAGCAGCGTTTTCGAAGCTCGGGGAATTTACAGGTTTTGATTGTGGCTTATTCAAAAATGGCTGACAGGACACAAAAAGTGACCACATATTGTTGATACACTCGATAATGGCTATACTCTAACTACATCAAATTAGGAATGATGAAATGGTGTGGACGATTACTTTAAATATGCCGAAGCAAAGGTTAGGACTCATTGCGTTGGGAATAGAACCATGACGCTTGTTGACCAGAAGCCCGTCAGGGTGGCAAGGTTGGTAGAGACGTGAGCTTGCAATGTGCAGCGTCCCTGTGCATTCGGTCAGCGGTTCGAGTCCGCCTAGTTCGTGCTGACGTGGCGGCGCTTTGTATAGTCAATAACCTTGTAGTTGGTACTTGCAAAGTGTCTAGATAGGATGAAAATCTTATCTTATCTTATCTTGTTGACCAGAATAAATAATTGAGGAATGTTTGCTTTTGCTTAAGTGATATGTTGAGATTTTGAGACGGGAACAATTATTACAGCTTGTGAGTGGTATGTGTTACATGTGAGAATGTATGGATAAGAAAAATGTGTTTAGTGATTGCTATTGAATTTGATCTCTCTCTCTCTCTCTCTCTCTCTCTCTCTCTCTCTCTCTCTCTCTCTCTCTCTCTCTCTCTCTCTCTCTCTCTCTCTCTCTCTCTCTCTCTCTCTCTCTCTCTCTCTCTCTCTCTCTCTCTCTCTCTCTCTCTCTCTCAAAAGTCAAAGTCAAAGTCAAAATTGTTTATTTGCCTATCTTTAACCCAAAGAAAATTAACATTTCACAAATATCAAGGCTGAGCTCTTTTAATGTAAACATTTTTAAAGAGCTCCCAAAAATAATCTACGTAAATTTCAATAATTACCTAGGGCACATAATCTAATATAATA
>JACEEZ010014415.1:0-2500 GCA_016584305.1 Chionoecetes opilio
CTCTGCACCTTCCATTTTTTTCTTTCTTCCTGGTCCTATCTATCTCTTTCTACCTCCCTGCATCCTATCTATCCTATCTCCACCCTATCCTATCTTCATCCTATCTATCTTCTTTCTCTACTTCCTTGCATCCTATTCATCTTTTTTTCTTTTCTATTAGATTGCATTTCAGGGTTTTTTATTTACTGCTTTTTTCATATTTTATTTTTTTCAATCATCACCCTCTGCTTTTATTTTTCCATATCACTTCTTTCTCTACGTTACCGTCCTTCAATTTTCCTTTCATTCAGCATCTCCATCTCCCCTTCACTTAACCTCCTCGTCGTCCTCCTCCTCCTCCTCCTCCCCTCCTCCTCCTCCTCCTCCTCCTCCTCTCCTCTCCTCCTCCTCCTCCTCCTCCTCCTCTTCCTCTTCCCTCTCCTCTTCCTCTTCCTCCTCCTCTCCTCACTCCTCCTCCTCCTCCTCCTCCTCCTCCTCCTCCTCCTCCTCCTCTCGTCACCTCCTTCTCTCCCTACTCTTTTCTCCCTCTTCTCTACTTCAATCTTCTCCCTCGAACCACTCGTGCCACTCACTTTGTCTCGCCCCTCTCTCCATTCTCAGAAATTTAAGAACTCTCTGTACTCCGCTGACCTAAATATTGATACTTTTAATTAATGTTTCTGTAGGGACTCGGATACCCGCATTTTCAGTCGGTATTTCAGGATTTTGTCTCTGGAATGGGGAGTTTTCGAAGCTAAACCGCCAGATGTCTCTCGCGCATCTCACATCCTCTGCTCTGTGAGGCTGAATGATCTATCATTTACCGTAAATTCTCTGTACTTCTTTGGGACATATCAGAATTACCCTTCGATACAACAACTGAAACAGTTCTTAATAAAAAATGTAGTTTATCATTTTATTTGTCTGCACTTGGTGAAAATATTGGCAAAACAATTGAATATTTGAAAACTCAATCTTTAAAAATCGTCTTTTCATAAAAAAACACAAGTTCAAGCAGAATGAGGCTTCAGGAAATATCTACTTGTATGTAAGCATTCACTGAGTACCTATTTTGGGTGTATATGTCTCTCTTACGACGAACATTTAACCAAAACAGAGTGTGGCGTTCAGCATCTCCACAGAAACCATCCCGCCGGCAGGATCTGCTATCACCCACTTTCCTGTTGACACACACGGGGATGGACAGCTCAGCGCCTTATCGCCACAGCGCCGCTCCTTACCTCACAGCTCATATCACTGATACTCCTAACTTCTCAATACCACAGGCTACATGTCATCCTAACTATCATCACCCGCTTATCTCATCACACTCTCTATCCTCTACTGGAATATTCGTGGCATCCGCTCCACATACCGTTTCCCACATAAAGAAGACTTTCGTCTCCTTATTTCGTGCTTTGACTGATTTGTGTTGTGTTGGGGCGGAGCGGAGTGGCGCGTGTAGTTACGTGACAGACGTGCAGTCACTATATGTACTGTGTGGTAGTAGTAGTTGGGGTAAATAAGGCCGTGCACAGCAGTAAAAGTCTCCTTGCAGTCCTTTCCGTCTCCTCCATAGCCCCGAGCCGTTAATGTGACGAAGTTTGAGAGGGGTGGGTTGCCCCCACCCTCCTTCGTTACAATAGGATAAACCAGAGGACATAGGGTATTCAGAGGGAAGGGTTGATTGATTGATTCAGAGGGAAAGATTGAGTGGAGGGGCTTAGAGTTCGCGGGCGGGGAATAGTAAACAAGACCATGTATTGTCTTCGATAGAGGACTGTTCGTTGAGGTGCCAAGCACTTAAATTACTTCTTGGTTAAATGTTCGTCGTAGGAGAGACATATACACCCAAAATAGGTACTCAGTGAATGCTTACATACAAGTAGATATTTCCTGAAGCCTCATTCTGCTTGAACCTGTGTTTTTTTATGAAAAGACGATTTTTAAAGATTGAGTTTTCAAATATTCTATTGTTTTGCCAATATTTTCACCAAGTGCAGACAAATAAAAATGATAACTTACATTTTTTATTAAGAACTGTTTCAGTTGTTGTATTGAAGGGTAATTCTGATATGTCCCAAAGAAGTACAGAGAATTTACGGTAAATGATAGATCATTCAGCCTCACAGAGCAGAGGATGTGACAGCCTGAGAGACAGGCTTGAGCGTGAGCTTATTAGAAAACTCCCCATTGAATCACGTATAGTAACATTACTTACATTTATTTTTCAGCCTTGACTGGGTTTACGAAGGTCATTTACGTGGGACATTTACATGGGACATTTATGTGGGACATTTACGTGGGACATTTACGTGGGACATTTACGTGGGACATTTACGTGGAACATTTACGTGGGACATTTACGTGGGACATTTACGTGGGACATTAAGGTGGGACATTAAGGTGGGACATTAAGGTGGGACATTTACGTGGGACATTTACGTGGGACATTTATGTGGGACATTTACGTGGGACATTTACGTGGGACATTTACGTGGGACATTTATGTGGAACATTT
>JACEEZ010014415.1:5000-12500 GCA_016584305.1 Chionoecetes opilio
TGTGTATATTCTTGCGCTGCTTAAATATAACGTGTAATTATGTCTGATTTATTGTCGGGTCATTATTGTCATATGTTTTACCTGCCACTATTTTCCTGGTTATTTATCGTAGTCTTTTTTTATCATCATTTTTTGTATGTTCTCTTTTTTTGTTCTCTCTTCTCTTTTCCTCTCTTCTCTCTCTCCTCTCTCTTCTCTCTCTCTCTTTTCCAGTCTTTCTTCCTCTCTCTCTCTCTCTCTCTTCTCTCTCTTCTCTCTCTCTCTCTCTTCTCTCTCTCTCTCTCTCTCTCTCCTCTTCTCCTCTCTCTCTCTCCTCTCTCTCTCTCTCTCTCTCTCTCTCTCTCTCTCTCTCTCTTCTCTCTCTCTCTCTCTCTCTCCCTCTCTCTCTCTCTCTCTCGTCTCTCTCTCTCTCTCTCTCTCTCTCTCTCTCTCTCTCTCTCTCCCAACTCAACCTGAACGTCTCGACAAATACAGATATATTCACTGTTCATGCATACACACAATAACCACGTCAAATATATAGCAGGAGGGAGGTAGCGCGGGAAGAAGAGAGGCAGTAGAGGCTTAGCAAGGAGTGAAGTAGGTAATACCCGCCTTCCACGCTATAAAATAAGCAGTGGAGCATCAATAACTAAGTCCAGTATACACGAATTTTTGCCAAACAGTATAAAGGAGAAAAGTATGGCAAGCAGGCAGGTGAGAATGGAGAGTAAATATTCCACAGTAGCGAGAAGAATGAAAGACAGAGAAGAGAGAGAGAGAGAGAGAGAGAGAGAGAGAGAGAGGAGGGGAGAGAGAGAGAGGAGAAGAGGAGAGAGAGAGAGAGAGAGAGAGAGAGCGAGCGGCGAGCGAGCGAGCGAGGAGAGAGGGGAGAGAGAGAGAGAGAGAGAGAGAGAGAGAGAGAGAGAGAAGAGAGAGAGAGAGAGAGAGAGCACACATATCAAAACAAGGTACGTACACAATAGCAACGAACAGAAAGGAAAACACTGAATAATTAATCCAGAAAACAAAACGATTCCAGGAGCGAATAACAAAATTAAGCCGCAGTTAGAGAGTCCTTTGAGAGAGAGAGAGAAAGAGCGAGAGAGAGAGAGAGAGAGAGAGAGAGAGAGAGAGAGAGAGAGAGAGAGAGAGAGAGAGAGAGAGAGAGAGAGAGAGAGAGAGAGAGAGAGAGAGAGAGAGAGAGAGAGAGAGCAATAACCCAATAAATAGTAAAACAGAAAGTGACCGGGAAGTTTAGGAAGTACCCAAGGCTAACCAGGAAGTTGCATGGAAGTTTAAGAAAAAAGAGAAAAAAAGGAAAATAAAGATGTATGAAGAATGTCAGGCCTGTGCGTCGCGCCTTGAACGTCGAATTTCCTATAAAAGAGTAGAAAGTCGATATTTACTGCCGCACAAACACAATGGCCGTCGATTCTTCTTTCTTCCTCTTCTTTTTCGCGCTTTGAGAAATGACGCAGGTGATTTAAAATGAGCCATGAAAATACTCCCAAGACAAAAAAAGGCGTATTCCTGACGGGTTTTTTCTTTTTTCTGAACTATTTGCATCCTGGACTAAAATAAAAAGAAATAAAAAAAAGCGCTGCGTTGTCATTATTTTTTTTTAGGTAAGTAACGTTAGAAAAAAAAAAATACAAAAAGCGCTACGTTGCTCAATTTTTCTAAGGTAAGTAGCTATAGAAAAAACCTATAGAAAAAACCTATAGAAAAAAAAGACAAAAAGTGTTGCGTTGCTTTTTTATATATATTTTCTTTTATTATTATCTTTTTTTAGTTAAGTAGTTTTAATTACGTGGCCAATGAAAATGCAAAAAAAAAAAATAATAATAATAACCATGTGATTCAACCAATCCAAACAGTTTTTTCCATTTTACAAACACATAAATCACATAAACATACCCAAAACATAGACCAAAAGTTGCATTGGAGGGGGACAAACAGAGGGTAAACTATTCCAAACTACAAGTTTACGGAAACACTAACATTATCAACACATTTGAATTAGTATTTTATCCTTTAGTTGCGGGCAAAGCAGAATATAAACAACAAAATATAAACAACAGAATGGCTAGCTGATACCTGGGTTGAATTTCGTTGGAGAATAAAGTTATTTCTTGTGTAGCATTTTGGTGTTGCAGACGATGTTGAATGAACTTGAAACACCCTTGAGGAGAGTAGGAAAGAAGAAAAAAAATCAGATATAACGAAATAATGTAAGAAAAAAGAAAGAAAAAGAAATAAAGAAAAAAAATTGAGGACTAAGGAAATGAAAAGGAAAAAATAAGGAGTAGGACAGAAGAGGATCAAAAGAATAGAATGAATAAGAAAAATGAGACTATACAAAAAGTGAAATAAGACCAGTGATTGGAAAGTTCTGAGGGTGAATGAAAGGTGTGTGCGCGTTAAGGTTGGGTCTGGGTTGGGTCTGGGTTGGGTCTGGGTTGGGTCTTGGTTGGGTCTAAGTTGGGTCTGGGTTGGGTCTAAGTTGGGTCTGGGTTGGGTCTGGGTTGGGTCTGGGTTGGGTCTGGGTTGGGTCTGGTTTGGGTCTGGGATGGGTCTTCCCCCAGCAGGAGTAAGGAGGCGTCATGCGCGGGTCTTGTGATGGAGTTCTGGGTGTCGTGTTCAGCAGTCACAAGTGTCTTCCAAATGTTCCTTGGCTTGGCTGAATGTATTACATGTATTTCTTTATTCTTGCATATTATGACTGTTTATTCTTTCCCAGTCTGTCTCTGTGTGTTTCTGTTTTTTTTCTTTCTGTTTATCTGTATTTCTGACTGTTTGTGTTTCTGTGTTTATGCATGTTTATCTGTGTTTTGGTCTGTTTTTCTGTGTTTCTGTCTGTCTGTGTCTGTCAGTCTCTCATTTTCTCTCCTATTTTTCTCTCTCTCTTTCTCCTCCTTTCCTTCTCTCCTCTTCATTTTTATCAGTTACGCCTTGTTCTCGCTGCTCACGTCTCCTCTTCCTGTCTCTTTTATTACTGTTTGTTCCTTTCCTCCAGGTTACCTCTTTTATGGAGTGCATTTTAAAGACTAAATATGTTTTCTAAATGCTGCTCCTTTCGCTCCATCCCACCTTCCTTCCTCCATTTTTCAAACTCCCTTCGTACTGCCTTTACTTCTTAAACTTATCCTCCTCCTCCTCCTCCTCCTCCTCCTCCTCCTCCTCCTCCTCCTCCTCCTCCTCCTCCTCCTCCTCCTCCTCCTCCTCCTCCTCCTCCTCCTCTTTCATTCCTCTAAACCTACAGTCGCCTTACAACTTTGACACTTTTGGAAAACTACGATCATAGCTGACATCGTGTCTGGACCAAGTCACCTCGAGTCACCCGTCAACCCCTTCCCCCTCTTCCCCCCCCCTCCCCCCTCCCCCCCCCCCCTCTACTCACAGCAGCAATCATCTTCTCTTACCTTTCTTTAGCCTTGTCTCCTTTTTCAGCCTTTCTTGTTTCGCCCTTTTTTCTTTTAGCAAGTTTCCTTTAACCTTATGTTCCGTTTCTTTCACTTTTTTCCATCTTTTTGTCACCTTTAAGAAACTGTTCTCATATGTTGTCCAATTTTTTTTTTCTCTTTCTTTCTTCTCTTACATGTCACTAAGTCTTTTTTCCCCTTTTTCCAACTTGTTTGTTTTCTATTCCTTGTTTCCAATCTTAACCTTACCTATATTTACTTGCTTTCACTTTCACCAATGTTTCCTCACCCTTAAAAACACAACTTCTTACCTGTCCACTTTTATTTTCAATCTTGTTTTAAATCTACCTCAATTTTGTAACCATTTTCCCCCACCTGTTTTAACCTTATAACACCTAATTTTATAACCTTTGATCAACATGACACAACCTTCCTTCACCCTGTTTCTTCTATCTCCTCTTTCTACCTATACTCCCTTTCCTCTCTTATTCTACCTCGTTCCAATCCTTTCCATTTTTCTAATCTTGATCAACTTCTAATCAAACCTTCCCTAAACTTTCTATCCTCTTCCTTCTCCTGCTCATCCTACCCTTCAACTTTGCTATTTTATTTAAATCATTGACACGTAGCAACTATAATTGAAAGTAGTCACACAGGCAGCCTCGTTTGGCCCAGTAGACCTGTTGCTGTCTGTTCTTCCTCTGTACTGTATTCCTCTCTACCCTTTTCCTTTCTACAATATTCCAACTACATTCCTACCTCGTGCCAGTCACCCACACAGTCTGTTTTACCTTATTCCAACTACATTCCTACCTCGTTCCAGTCACCCACACACTCTGTCTCAACGCTCCTCACGCTGTACCCAGAGACCCAATTTCTCCCTCAAGTCACCTGCAGGTCTTTGCCTCACCTCCTCCCTCCTGTTCCCGAAAGTCTCCTGCACTATATCATTGGGGAGAAGTCTTACGCAAGCTTTTCGTTCATTGGTAGAAATAATAAATGGTATAGACTATAGAAGGAAATGTGTGTATGTGTGTGTGTGTGTGTGTGTGTGTGTGTGTGTGTGTGTGTGTGTGTGTGTGTGTGTGTGTGTGTGTGTGTGTTTCTCGAATTGTATTTGTAGCATATGCATGTTTTTTTTTTTGTGTGGGTGAATAATAGAATTGTAGATTTAGAGTCATGTTACACACACACACACACACACACACACACACACCACACACACACACACACACACACACACACACACACACACACACACACACACACACACACACACACACACACACACACACACACACACACACACGAGAAAAAAAAACTTAATATCGAAGGGAACATGAAAAATTACAAAAAAAATTGAAATGCTACACGTCACATTAATTTCTGTGGCACATTTTCTTGTCACCATATTAATCATGTGGTTGGTAATTATAGTTCAACGCTTAATTATGCTATTCGTCTCCACTTAGGCCTTACCTGTGAGTCCCTAATTAGCCCGAGCACCTGTGTCTACCTTTTATGACCGTTGGAGGAGCGAACAATGGCAAGTTGATTCCCCGTGGGTGGCAGAGAGAGAGAGAGAGAGAGAGAGAGAGAGAGAGAGAGAGAGAGAGAGAGAGAGAGAGAGAGAGAGAGAGAGAGAGACCTGCTTGGTATTTTAATTTCAATGAAAATATGCAAAGTAGGAATTTATGTGTATCGTGTTGTCTTTCTTCTTTTTATTGATGTTTTTATCATTATTTTTATTTTTTAAGAAGAAAAAGAAGAAGAAAGAAGATGATGAAGGGGAGGAGAAGTTGGACGAAAAAAAGAAAGAAGAGGAGAAGGAAGGAAGGTGGGAGATGTGGAGGAGGAAGTAAAAAGAAGAGAGGAGGAGAAGGAGGAGAAACAGAAAGAGAAAGAAAAATTTGATGAAAAAAGAAAAGAAAGATAGGAATATATAATAGAAGAAGAGGAGGAAGAGGTGGACGAAAGATAGACTAAGGAAGGAAGGAAATAAGGAAGGAGGGAAGGAGGAGAAGAAGGAAGGAGGGAAGGAAGGAAAGAAGAACGAGAGGAAGGAAGAAAAAAGGGAAGGAGGGAAGGAAGGAAAAAAGATCGAGAGGAAGGACGAAAGGAAGGAAGGAAGGAAAGAAGGAAGAATTATGAAGGAGGAGGAGGAGGCGGTGGGGAAGGAAGAGAGATAAGAAGAAAGAGAATAATCTACACATTCTTAAAAGTCAAAGATAGTTTTCAGTAGTCCAGCTGAAGCTCCTGACTGTAAAACCTAGAAGAATAAAGGTAAAAAAAGAAAGAAAAAAAAAAGGAAAGAAGAATGAGAGATAGGACGGAAGGAAGGAAGGAGGGAAAAATAATTATGGAGGAGGAGGAGGAGGAGGAGGAGGAGGAGGAGGAGGAGTAGGAGGACCATGATTTTATACTAAAAGTGTGAGAAACGCCGCCCGGGTATAATTATCCTGGTGAGTACCGTGACGCAGCGTAATAATTATCCTTATTTAGGGCGTCCCGAGAGGCGTTGTGGTGCGGAGGCTTACACGAGGAGTGGTGGTGGTGGTGGTGGTGGTGGTGATGGTGGTAGTAGTAGTAGTAGTGGTATTGGTAGTGGTTGTGTTTTTGTTTTGTTTTTGTTTTTAAAGTAGTAGTAGTAGAAGTAGTAGTAGTGGAATTGATCGTAGTAGCAGTAGTAGTTGTATTAGTCTTAGAATCAATATTGGTTTTTGAAGTATTATAGTAGTGATAGTAGTAGTAGTAGTAGTAGTAGTTTTTGCAGTATTACAGTAGTAGTAGTAGTAGTAGTGGTAGTAGTAGAATAAATAGTAGAAGCAGTGGTAACAGTAGAAGTAGTATTATAAATAGTAGTAGTAGTATAGTAATAGTAGTAGTAGTAGTAGTAGTAGTAGTAGTAGTAGTAGTAGTAGAAGTAGTAGTAGTAGCAGTATAAGTAGTAGTAGTAGTAGTAGTAGTAGAAGTAGTAGTAGTAGTATAACACTAGCGATACATAACACCAAGAACATACAGGACAGAGGACAGACTGGGAGAGATCACGAAGGAGAAGGAAACAAATGGAAATAAACGAAAGAAGAAAAGGAGGAAAAAGAAAGGAGGAGGCTAAGGAAGAGTTGCTTAGGAGGAAGGAAGAGAAAGGACGTAGTACCTCATAGATTAGGCGTGACCTTTAATAACCTCGCCTCCCACACCTCACACCACCATGATGAGGCGGGAGAAGGATGTTGTTTGGAGGAGTGGGTGAAGGAGAGAGGGGGGGCGTCTGTATCGTGCCTGTGATAGCGGGAGAAGAGGTGTGGTTATGGGAAGGGGAATGGAATGGAGGGGAAGGGTAGGGGGGGATGCCGTTGAGGAGAAGAAGAGGGGGTAGAGGAGAGTGTAGAAGGCGACAGGTTCGTGTGAGAGCCTCGTCAGCAGTACTTGCCGGGTGGAGGCGGGGAGTGGGGAGGAGGGGGAGAAGGAGTTAAGGGGGGGAGCTAACAGGTGCTGAAGGAGGGGGAAGGAGAGGGGAGGGAGGAACTTCTTGGAGGAGGCGAGGAAGGTGCTGCGAGTGTTGTAATTACACGGGTCTGTTCGGGCTGTGAATTTCGTTCCATTGCGTCGACAGGTGTAAATAATTCCTTGTAACACCTGCTGCCTTGATTGCTCCTGCTGGGGGAGGGGAAGGGGGACAAGAAGAAGGGTCTAGGGGGAGGCTGAGGGAAGGGCACGGGGGGACAGAGGGGACTGGACTAGCCACATGCCCCTTCACTTCCCCTCACTCCCCCTTACGCCCCCTCACGCCCTTCCCCTTCCTTCCCCCTCCATTCCCAAGGCGGACAGGAACTGGATATGATGTCATTTTCCAGCGACGCAAGCTACAACTCGTGCACATTGTCCTTGTCCTGATGACGCCTTGACACGCCTAACACTGCACCACACACACACACACACACACACACACACACACACACACACACACACACACACACACACACACACACGCCCTTTGTGGAAGCTCCTCCGTGCACGCTATCGATAACTTCCCACATTCCGCTTCAGAAATACTTGTGGTAATCTTAACACCCTCAGAACACCCTCCTACCTC
>JACEEZ010014415.1:17500-25000 GCA_016584305.1 Chionoecetes opilio
CCAGTTTCTATTTTTTTCTTTTTTGTGATAACTTTGTCCTTGTGTTTTTTTTGTTTTGTTTATGTTTTTGAGTCTACCTATACGTCCCTTCGTCTCTCTATATATGTATTTTTTCCTTTCTATGTATTCATGTATGCATCAATGTATCTTTCCCTTATGATTTTACCTACCTATATTTTTTGTTCATGGTGTATATTAAAGGTCTGTTTTTCGAGGAATACGATGGAAGTGCTAAGCCATAAAACATTTTCCAAGTGTTAAAATATTGTTAGTTTTATCCATATTGCCGGAAACAACTTACCATTAAACTTTTTTCACCCGGTCGAAAGTTCGTTTAGAGCAAATATTTAGTTGTAGTTTACCCCGAAGCAGGAAAAAACAACACAGTCCTCACTCATTACAATACATGAATAATTAATACATCACCATAGGCGAGAGTGCTGTGAAGTGTGGAGCAGGTGTATCCAGCTTCTTCCCTGTGAATACAGGAGTGAGGCAAGGGTGCATCCTTGCCCCATCACTTTTCAACGCTTGTATGGACTGGGTATTGGACAAGGTTGTAGATCAAAGTGATTGTGGAGCATCCGTCGGCAACACCAAGATCACTGATCTTGTTTTTGCCGATGATGCAGTAATCTTTGCTGAGTCGCTGGAGGTCCTCGTGATGGCTCTCGAGGCGCTGCACGAGGAGGCAAAGCCTTTGGGACTTGAGGTCTCCTGGCTTAAGACCAAGGTCCAGGTGTTTGGAGACTTACTAGATGAAGCAGTACAGTTTACTATAAACAGACAGACAGTACCCTGTCTTACTATATGGTTGTGAGACATGGACACTAAATAGTGACTTGAAGAGACGAATCAATGCCTTTGATAATAAGTGTCTTCGCAGAATCATGGGGTATCGCTGGGATGATTACGTGTCAAATCAGCGATTGCACCGTGAGACTGAATCGAGGCCTATTACCTGCATAGTCCGTCAACGCCAACTTCGGCTATATGGGCATGTGGCAAGCTACCCTGAAACCGATCCTTCCCATCGGGTTGTATCTGTAAGAGACAATCCGGCGTGGAGGAGGCCAAAGGGGCGCCCACAAGGCTCGTGGCTGGGGCAAGTTGATGTTTCTTGTCGAGAGCTGCTTGGTATGGGAAAGGAGCCTGCATGGAGACTCGCGCGTGGTGACCCCCGGGAGTGGCGTCGTAGCGTTGGCGAGGCGACGCGCCCCCCGGCGTATGCCCCCAATGATTGATTGATGATAGGAGAGAGAGAAAACAAACGCGTATCACTCACGTCCTCTTCTTTATTGATATGTTTTCCTTCTCCCCTTGTTCATGTTGTTCTCTTTTTAATACTCTTCCCCTTTCCCTTTCCTCTCTTGTTCCTCTTATTTCCCATCCCTTTCCTCCCCTCTTTTTCACTTCCTGAGGGTACGTATCTCCTCTTCTTTCACTGATTTCCTGGCCCATGGTGGCATTCATCCCTATTTCCGTCCATGTTTAACCCTGTAAATACTCTTCTCTATCTACCACAGTTTAATTCACATGCCTGGCCAACCATCGCTCCCACGCACTCCATTCCTCTCTCTTTACAACTTGAATCCATTCCCTCTAACTTTTTTCCCCCTGTCCTGTACTGTCCATTTCCAATTCATATAGTAGTCACCTGTCTTTTGCCCACCGTCAATACCCTGTCAGGTGTACAGTCATATCTCTCTCAGGCAACGTCTGTGTCCCGCCATCTTAGGCTATCCTCTCCCCGAACCCTGTAATCAGACACAAGGCCGCGCCACTGAGAAGCCAGCTGGTTGGTGGTGCCTCAAGGGGCTTAATGAAGTAACGTGCTGCATATATACCGGAGGGGATAGGTAGGGTGTCGTCTCTAAGCCCTAAGCCCTACCCAGGAAGCTACCGGAAGAGAACATAAGAAAACTAGGGGGGGGGGGCCACTCAGTAGAGCGCATACCTCCGCCCGAATATTTAATCAAATATACGTATATATATATATATATATATATATATATATATATATATATATATATTATATATATATATATAATATATATATATATATATATATATATATATATATATATTTATGCACTCAGTATGAGGCATACCTCCGGCCGAATACTTAATCAATTGGTTGCCATGGCAACAGTTGTCAATATATTTCATCCAAAATTAAATCAGTTCTTCCTTATACCAAATAAACTTGGTATACCGAGTTTGATCCAAATCTATTCGTAACTTTTCGAGAAATCCTGTACACTAACAGACAGACAGACAGACAGACAGACAGACAGACAGACAGATTGGGGTGAAAACATAACCCCTCCAACTTCGTTGGCGGAGGTAATAAGGAAGCTACAAGAGGCCGCGAAACCTACACGTGGTAGTTCCTGTTACTTAACACTACCTAGGTGGAGGATATGATAGTTAAGGCACCTCTTTCCTCTCTAAGCCTTAAGTCCCTATACCCAGGAAGGCACAGAAGCAAGGTTGATAGAAACGTACTTAGAAGATGAAGAAACACGTACGTAGAAGATGAAAGAAAAACGTACGTAGAAGATGAAGAAACACGTACTTAGAAGATGAAGAAAAACGTACGTAGAAGATGAAAAAAAACGTACGTAGAAGATGAAGAAACACGTACGTAGAAGATGAAGAAAAACGTACGTAGAAGATGAAAAAAAACGTACGTAGAAGATGAAGAAAAACGTACGTAGAAGATGAAGAAAAACGTACGTAGAAGATGAAGAAAAACGTACGTAGAAGATGAAAAAAAACGTACGTAGAAGATGAAGAAAAACGTACGTAGAAGATGAAGAAAAACGTACGTAGAAGATGAAGAAAAACGTACGTAGAAGATGAAGAAAAACGTACGTAGAAGATGAAGAAAAACGTACGTAGAAGATGAAAAAAAAACGTACGTAGAAGATGAAAAAAACGTACGTAGAATGAAAAAAGTGAAGAAAAACGTACGTAGAAGATGAAAAAAACGTACTAAAAGATGAAGAAAAACGTACGTAGAAGATGAAGAAAACGTACTTAGAAGATGAAGAAAAACGTACGTAGAAGATGAAAAAAAACGTACGTAGAAGATGAAGAAAAACGTACGTAGAAGATGAAAAAAAACGTACGTAGAAGATGAAGAAAAACGTACGTAGAAGATGAAGAAAAACGTACTTAGAAGATGAAGAAAAACGCACGTAGAAGATTAAGAAAACGTACGTATAAGAAGAAAACCGTACGTAGATGAAGAAAATCGTACGTAGATGAAGAAAAACGTACGTAGAAGATGAAGAAAACGTACGTAAAAGAAGAAAAACTTACATAGTAGGAGATAAAAATCATACGTTGAAGAAAAACTTACGTAGAAGAAGAAAAACGTAAATTCAAGAGGAAAAACGTACATATAGAAGAAAAGAAGAAACACGTACATAGAAAAAAACCCTGGAGAAGCGCTGTTCGGCTGTTCGTTTAAGGTACAATTTGGACGAAGGTTTGTGTGTGTGTAAGTGAATTGGTAGTTTAGCTGTTACAGGAGGGAAGGTTGTTATCTGAATGTTATCACGCTCGCTATCTTGTTACCTCGCACTCCTGTCTTGTTGTGTTGAAAGTACAAGGAAGGAACAGAAGGGATTGCATACGTAACATAGATAAGACTTGCGTTAGTGATAGTGGTTATCTTTATCGCCAAAAAGGAGGGAAGGATAACAAGAAATAGCCAAAATACGAAGAAAAAATAACAGCAAATTGGATTTCGTCTTTTTAATCACAGAGTATTTATTCCATATTTTAAACGTGTCCTTTTTTTAGGTCTCCTTAGGTTTGCATCATCGTAAGATGTTAGTATTTTCTTTCGCTAAAAAAATGAAAAAAAATACATCATTTTACGATGATCCAATAAACCTACAGTCAAATGACTGCGATTAGTCTTATCAGAGTATTTCCATATTTAAAAAGGCTTTCTTCTTTGTTCCCTCACTTCCTCATTATTCTTCATCAGTTTCACTCATTTCTTATCTTCCTCTTCATCTATCTTCCTTCCTAAAAATTTTTCACTTATAACTACCATCCTTCCGTTATTTCTCCATTGACTTCCTGTCGGATATTAAATCCTACCGAAGTGTCAACTTTATTACTCCGATTATGCCTCATTATGCAGAGTCCATTTTTCAGCCAATATAGCAGGTTAAAAAGGGCTTTCTTCCTTCTGTCTTCCCCTTCTTTACTCCACTCCTTCCATTATCTTCTCCTTCTTCATCTTATCTTCCCTTCTTTACTCCACTCTTTCCATTATCTCCTTTTTCTTCTCTTCCCCTTCTCTTCTCATTCTCTGCACCCGTATTAGAGTTTTCTTTTCTTCCTATATGTTTTAAAGTGTGTTTATTCAATATTTTATATCCACTTCCTTTAACCCTTTAACGCCTAAATTATCATATCCCTTGAAAAAAAATATCTGATAACGTTTTTTTGTTTATTTGGCTGCACATATTACATGTATATGGCAGAAAGCTCAAAATTTAAATTATGTGTGACCTATTCAAACGTAACTATAAATATAAGCAATGCCTATCATATTGTTATGTCTTGTAGTAAGTTTTGTCTAAATTGTGTTTTTTAAGGAATATCTGGAAGTATCATGTCATTGTGAATTGGCTGAAATAGGGACTTCTAATGAGTGTAACTGAAAAAGGACTCCAGATTCGTGTTCAGCATGCCCGAAAACTGTTAGGAACTAATTTTCAAGTAAATCTATTTATCGAAAAATATTTTCGGATTTCTGGCTGCTCAAAAATATTCCAAAATTGACGAAATCAGGTTTTTATTATTTTGCCGCAAAACTATGATTCGTAAAAAAAACTTATCGAAGTAACAAAGGTTCATCTTGAGGTGTTCTACATGATGCAGTAATCGGTTGTTCAAAATACCTCATGGTTGTTCGAGAAAATTGATATTTTGTATAAATGTACGAATATGCTATTTTCTCGGTTATTTACCAATCAATGTTTTTTTTCTTTACGCCAAATAATAGCCCTTGATCTAATTCATATTTAATTTATGTTTCTTGCACGTATCTGCCACAGTTTTTTAGTTATTGAAAAATACGTGATTTAAAAAAAAATCAAGTTTTACATTATCCCTTTCAAAACTTGCAATATTTTTTGAAAAATAGATTTACTTGAAAATTTGTTCCTAGCAGTTTTCGGGCATGCTGAACACGAATCTGGAGTCAATTTTCAGTTACAATGATTAGAAGTCCCTATTTCAGCCAATTCACAATGACATGATTCTTCCAGATATTCCTTAAAAACCACATATTAGACAAAACTTACTACAAGACATAACAATATGATAGGCATTGCTAGATTAATCATTACTTCAATACAATGATCAGTATTAGTATTTTCAGTATTATTATAATTATTATTAATCCCTATTTGAGCCACTCATGCGATTGTCAAGGTACTTATAAAAACCTAACCTAGGAATACTATAGCAATACTGTGGGAATTCTAATGCCCTCCCATGACTCCTGTAGGATGCGTGAAGGAGCGAAGAGGCCCGTGAAGGAATCTGAAGGATTGTATACAAAGCAAAGAATACTTTAAAAAAAATAGTTCTTTCTCCTCCCATTTACTCTCTTCCCTTTCTTCTCCTCCTTCCTCTTCTTCCTCTCCTCCCTTCCTTGTCTCACGATCACATGCTGCTCTAATAATATAAACAATGTGAGGCGCCAAATCAAAAGAAAAACAAATTTGTTACCACAGGGATAACTCAGCAGATCGTGACCATTCTGTAGCACTCGGCAGTTACTCCATAAACTCTTAGGTTCTTACAACACATCCTTCTATTTTGAACGTAACTAAAACGTCACGGTCGTCGCTTTAAGGTTAATTTTACTAAAGCTTATAAAGAAAATACAACGACGGCAAAAATTTTACGGCGAAGTGAATGTGTTTGTCTTCCTGTTTGTTCCTGTTTTTCTCCTTTTCTCCCGTGCTCCTTTTGGAATTTATTAGGCCATATTTTTGTTTTGTTTATACTCCTCCTTCGCGACCCAGATTTGGATCATAATAGCTTCCTGTTTTCCTGTTTTCCTGTTTTCTCGTGGGTTTATATTCTGGACACGAGGATCAACACTTTACAATGACATGAAGAGATACGTAAAAGTAAAGCAGTAGAAGTCAAGTCATTGGAAGTCAAGTAGTAAATGAACGCACTCCAAAAACATATAAGAAGATAACACTAAAAAGAATGCGGTAATATGGGTAAAAAGAATGAGAGGAGTAAAAATAAAGTAGTACAAGTAATATAAGTGGCAGTAGAGCATTGAATAAACGCACACCAAAAATAAATAGGAAGACAGCAACAAATATTATGGTAATACAGGTAAATAGAATGAGAGGAGAAGTGGAAGAGGAAGAAGGAGGAGAAAATGGAAAGAGTTGAGTAAAGAAGGGAAGAGAAGAGGAAGAAGAAGAAGGGGGAGAGAATGGTCTTCACCTATAACAATTCAACAATAAAGTAAAAAAAAAAGGAAACTGGAAAGAATGGATTAAGGAAGGGAAGAAGGAGGAGGAAATGGAAAGAAGGTAAAAGAAGATGAAGGAGAGAATGGAAAGAGTGAAGTAAAGAAGGGAACAACAACCCCGTCACGGCCTGAGAGGACAGCCACACTTTGGGCGACACACGTGACTTATTTTTCACACTTGGAAGACTTTGTTTGGAACTATTTTATCCATGTTCCTCTGCAGCTGGTTTGACGGGCAGGGTGATGGAGGAGGAGGAGGAGGAGGAGGAGGAGGAGGAGGAGGAGGAGGAGGAGGAGGAGGAGGGAGGAGGAGGAGGAGGAGGAGGATTTTTTTTTTTTTTACATAGGAGGAGGAGAGGAGGAGCAGGAGAAGGACGTAAAGTTTCTCGTCATTCACCTCCACCTGTCAACCTTCTCATCCTCACCCACCTCCCTCCCCTCCTCCTCCTCCTCCTCCTCCTCCTCCTCCTCCTCCTCCTCCTCCTCCTCCTCCTCCTCCTCCCTCCCTCCTCCTCCTCCTTCCTCTCCTCCTCCTCCTCCCTTCCGCTCTCCCTCCTGAAGCTATTGTTGTCATTGATCGCCTGGGAAAGGGCAGGAAAGGTTTCAACAATAGCCATACGCGTTCCAGACACGATTCACTACACCTGTCTATTGCAAGTTAACACGTTTTCTAAGTTAACATTCCTGTGTCACATGTTACAAGCCCTGTCTCACTTTAGTTAATTACAACTTTTACTAAACGTATTATTTTCCTATTTCCATCGAGGATATTTTGTTTTATTTATTCTACTATTTGTTCTAACTTTTATTTTATTCCCATGATTTAGTTATGGTTTTTATGTATGTTTTAGCTTTTAATCCTCGTTTTTCCATTCATTACCTCGCTTCGCCTCTCCCTTCCCCTTGCATTTTATTGGTATTGCTGATTCGCCTGTTCTCTCCTCCTCCTCCTCCTCTTCCTCCTCCTC
>JACEEZ010014415.1:32500-34920 GCA_016584305.1 Chionoecetes opilio
CGAGTGACATTAAAAAACAGGGATGGATTCAAGGTCAAACTAGCCACTGTGGCGCCCGGCGAACTAACATTTTACGTCATGCATGAGAAAAAATATATACACCAAATTATGCACGTTCTGGGCATTGTCTTGTTTTCCCAGCTGTTCTTAGGACACAGGGAGGAGAACAACCTTACTCCGCCCGTAGACAACCTTACTCATGCCCTTAGACAACCTTACTCCGCCCGTAGACAACCTTACTCATGCCCTTAGACAACCTTACTCCGCCCGTAGACAACCTTACTCATGCCCTTAGACAACCTTACTCATGCCCTTAGACAACCTTACTCCGCCCGTAGACAACCTTACTCATGCGCTTAGACAACCTTACTCCGCCCGTAGACAACCTTACTCATGCCCTTAGACAACCTTACTCCGCCCCCGAAAGAAAACCCTTAACCCATCCCTTGGAAAACCTTTACTCCCCCCTTAAAACACGAGGGGGAAACACGAAAATGGAATAGCCCCGGAAAATAAATCTGCAGAGGGGAAATTCTAACCCGGGTTTAAACCTTAGCCAGCGAATATAACGGTTAACCCGACAGGGGGAACAGCAGGGGTGGCGCGTCGTGCTCAAAAAAAGGAAAAGGGGGGAAAAGAAGAGATAGGAATAAAAAGTAAGGGAAAAGTAAGTAAAAGGGGTTCAAGGAAAAGATGGTAAAAGTAAGAGTGAGTAAGGAAGGAAGGGGAAAAGTAAGTAAATTAGGTTCAAGGAAAAGGAGGAAAAAGTACATAAAAGGTGAGGATAGAAAGAAGGGGAAAAGTAAGTCAAATAGGTTCAAGGAAAAGTAGCTAAAAGTAAGAGTGAGCAAGGGAGGAAGGGGAAAAGTAAGTGAAAATCCAAAAAAACCTTAAATCTCCCGGTTTTTTGGAAAAGGTCAATATTTTTCTTTTCATATTAGTCTCAAGTTTTTCCCTTTTCCCAATTTTTTTTTCAACTAATTTTGGGGTCCTTTGATTTTTTTTCCCCATCATCTCTTCTTCTTCCCTCTTTTAAATTCCGCCTTTTCCTCTCCTCCCTCCTCTTGCTATAGCCTCTTCACCTTTTTTTTTTTCCCGCTTTAAAGGCCCCCCCTTTCCCCCCCCTGGGGTCTAAATTTGGCCCTAAATTAGCCCTCCTCTGCCCATTTTTCTTTTTCCTTTTTTTTCCTCTTTTTTTATGAAATTCCCATGCTCTCTCTGGCCTTTCCCCGGCGCAATTTTTAAAGTTTTTTTTACCCCCTTTGCTTTTGGGGTTTCACTTTTTTTTTTAAAGTTTTTTTTGGCCCGTTTTTTGCTTTTTTTTCCTTTTTTTCGGTTTTTTTTTTTTTTTTTTTTTTTCCCCCCCTTTTTTTTTTTTCCTTTTTTTTTTTTTTTTTTTTTTAGGGGGCAAAAATGTTTTTTTTGGGTGTGCCTTTTCTCGTCGTGCATTGGGGTTTTTTTTTTTTTTTGTTAATTAAAACATGTTTCCTCAGAGTCTGGAAAGTTTTCATGACAGGGGGGCAGAACACCGTGACTCTTCTCAAGCCCACGAAAGACTGAGGATGATTTTTTTATTGACCCCAAAAAAATAAAAAAAATTTTCATAAATCATAATAATCAATATATAGCCCAACAAAGTACTTTTTAAATTTTTGACCATGTTTAAAGGTAAAATCTAATTATAAACAACTTTTTTCATACATTAATTTTACACTACAAAAAAACAAAAACAAAAATCGCCCTCAAAACAGGTAAAACACTAATCCTTGAAATAAAATCAAATAAAAAAAAAGTATAGTATGCCTTTGATTTAAATTTAGAGACAAATACAAAACCCAAAACCAGCGCCCTATAAACCCCGGGCTTCTACGGGAGCGCTACGATGAATGTAAAAAAACCGTGTTTGGTCTTTTTTGTCTCTCGGGGCGGTCTTATTGAATTTTAAACCGAGGAAAGGCTATTACAACCGCGGGGGGGGAAAAGGTCGAAACGTTGGGAGCGGGTGGAATGGCTGGGGCAATTTTTTTAAACGGGGCTTTCCCTCTGGGTGCGAGTCAGGTAAAACAAGGCACAGGGGAGCGCTATCGTCGTTCATCAGTCCGGCTGGAGGTTCCGGAAATTGTTTTGCGGCAGAACAAAAAGGATTGATGATATGGGGGGCGGTAATGGGGGCCGGGAAGTTAACGCCCGGGGGGGTGGCTGGTGGGACATTAGTCGGGGGTTTTTTTGCCCGGGGACCGTTTACTAAACCCTTTTCTTTCGACCCAAAGACCCCCAAAAGCCCCCCCCTGCTCCCTCCCCCCCCAACCAAATGCCCCCCACCCAGACTCGCTACCCCTCGTCTATTTTTTTTTCTTTTTTTTTTACTCTTTCTTAGGGGGGGGGTTTTTTTTTTTTCCTCTCTCCGTTTCAGGTGATTA
>JACEEZ010014416.1:0-15000 GCA_016584305.1 Chionoecetes opilio
TAAAAAAGAAATTTAAAAAGGAGAGAGAAAAGAGAGAGAAGAAAAGAGAAGAAAAGGGGGAAGGAAGAGAGAGAGAGAGAGGAGAAAAGAGAAGTCCATTAGCAGTGGACTCTGATTGAAAGGACCGCCAGAATCAACAGTCGCCACTTCTCACTCCCAACGCCCTTGGAGATTAGGATTATAATTCTCTCTCTTCTCTCTCTCTCTCTCCTCTCTCTCTCTCTCTCTCTCTCGTCTTCTCTCTCTCGTCTCTCTCTCTCTCTCTCTCTCTCATCTCTGTCTCTCTCTCTCTCTCTCCTCTCTCTCTCTCTCTCTCTCTCTCGAACGTTCAGGATATTGCGTGAATTGGGAGAATCTCTGGGTGGAGAGCCTCTCAGCGTTCTTCCGCGGCCTGCATCAACACGGACTACTTGTGAACTCTCTCTCTCTCTCTCTCTCTCTCTCTCTCTCTCTCTCTCTCTCTCTCTCTCTCTCTCTCTCTCTCTCTCCTACTCATGTATCTATTCATATAATTAACGCCTTATGTCTATATGTGCTTGTGAGAGCGTTTATTTTCTTCAAATCATAAGAACATAAGAACATAAGAAAACAAGGAAGCTACAAGAGGCCTCGAGACCCACATGAGGTAGTTCCTGTTACTTAACCAAAGATCAAAGTTAGATGAGAGAGAGAGAGAGAGAGAGAGAGAGAGAGAGAGAGAGAGAGAGAGAGAGAGAGAGAGAGAGAGAGAGAGAGAGAGAGAGAGAGAGAGAGAGAGAGAGAGAGAGAGAGAGAGAGAAGTCCATTAGCAGTGGACATCCTGATTGAGAAGGACACGCCCAGAAATCAACAGTCGCCACTCTCACTCCCACGCCCTTGGAGATTAAGGATTATAATTTTTACCCCCATCTCTCTTCTCTCTCTCTCTCTCTCTCTCTCTCTCTCTCTCTCCTCTCTCTCCTCTCTCTCTCTCTCTCTCCTCTCTCTCTCTCTCTCTCTCTCTCTCTCTCTCATCTAACTTTGAACATGCACTCTAAAGATAGCTCTCAATCCTGTTACTGCTTTGATCTGCATTGGCGAAACTTAACAACGCGGGCGCCCGACCACTTTGACTGTTGTTCAAGTATTCACGACGGTCTGTTTGTGCATAGGTAACAAGCGGCGATTGTGGTGGTAGTTGATGCGATTACTGATGTTGTTTGTGTGTTCTTTAACCTTTTGATGTGGTGAAGAGTGGTGTGTTATGTGCTTTGTGTCGTGGTGTAATGTGCTTTGTGTCGTGGTGTAGTGTGGGTGTGATATTGAACGGTGATGTGTCGAAGTATGCCGTGTGTTTTGATGTATATTAGCGTGTTGTTTTGTTATTGTGTATGTTGGATTTGTTCTTTTATGAATGGTTTGTGTGTGTATGTGTGTGTGTGTGTGTATGTGTGTGTGTGTGTGTGTGTGTGTGTGTTGTGTGTGTGTGTGTGTGTGTGTGTGTGACTCCCTCTTCTTTCTATCTTTACTATGCTATAAACATCATCATTGTCATTTTTACAATAGTTGTCTTTCATTGTCTTTGCCTTCGTCACCATCATCGTTAATTGCTTCTTTTTTCTGGGTTCATGTTGTCCTCGCCGATCCGTCTCATTATATCATCATTGTATTCCTCCTTCGCGTCTCCCTAATCATCACACCTTCCTTCCGCATTGTATTCATCGTCTTTACCATCAAAACAAGATGCGTTATTCAGTTTCATTGTCTAGTATTATTTTTCTTCCCAAGTGTATATTTCTCCTCTACGATTTTTACAGTTTACTTCCTCAGAGATTCCCAAAGAACGACGCGAGCAAACACAACCCTTTTACCTGGTGGTCTCTCTTTGGGATCGACGTCCTTCAAGGCGGACTTGTGGCAAAGGAGCGAGGAGTGTTTCGGGGGAGAGGGAAGGTGTCGCATGGATGGGAGGGAGGGAAGGGAAGGGAAGGGAAGAGAAGGGAAGGAAGGGAAGAGAAGGGAGGGAGGAAGCGAGGGGGGAGGGAAGGAAGGAAGGAAGGAAGGAAGAGGAAGGAAGGAAGGAAGGAAGGAAGGAAGGAAGGAAGGGAAGGAGGAAGGGAGGGAGGGAGGAAAGGGAAGGGGAGGGAGGGAGGGAGGGAAGGGAAGGGAAGGGAAGGGAAGGAAGGGGAAGGAAAGGAAAGGAAAGGAAAGGAAAGGAAAGGAAAGGAAAGGAAAGGAAAGGAAAAGGAAAGGAAAGGAAAGGAAAGGAAAGGAAAGGAAAGGAAGGAAAGGAAAGGAAAGGAAAGGAAAGGAAAGGAAAGGAAAGGAAAGAGGAAAGGAAAGGAGGGTGGGAGGAAGAGAGGGAGGGAGGGAGGGAGGGAGGAAGGAAGGAAGGAAGGAAGGAAGGGAGGGAGGGAGGAAGGAAGGAAGGAAGGGGAAAGGGAAGGAAGGAAGGAAGGAAGAAGGAAGGAAGGAAGGAAGGAAGGAAGGAAGGAAGGAAGGAAGGAAGGAAGGAAGGAAGGAAGGAAGGAAGGAAGGGAATGGTGTTTTTGGCGAGTGAAGCAAGGGAGAAACTAGCAATGTGGTGATGCTGGAGAGAGAGAAAAAAAAAAAAGTGTTAGAACTGTATAGGATGTGAGAGAGAAACAGTATTGTGAAATTGGTGAAAGGAGAGAGAGAGAGAGAGAGAGAGAGAGAGAGAGAGAGAGAGAGAGAGAGAGAGGAGAGAGAGAGAGAGAGAGAGAGAGAGAGACAGAGAGACAGACAGAGACAGACAGAGAGACAGACAGAGACACAGACACAGACAGAGACACAGACAGAGACACAGACAGAGACAGACAGACAGACAGACAGACAGACAGACAGACAGACACAGACAGACAGACAGACAGACAGACAGACAGACAGACAGACAGACAGACAGACAGAGAGAGAGAGAGTAGAAGGGCGAGTGTTGTTGACTGAGTACGAAGGGGAGAAACTGTTGTTCATGACTGCAATTTCTCACTTATTCAGATTTAAAAAACGTTCTCTGTACATTTTAACCGATATACCTATTGCTAAACCCCGCTGTGCAATATTTATCTGTATCTATATATGTTTTTATTTATTCAGCTATATATCTATCAAAGCAGTTTCTTTACCTTTATTTTATTTGCTCTCGGATTCTGATTCGATTTCACATTTTCCATTTACTCTCTCTTCTCGGAAATCTCCCCGACCTCCTTCTTGTCTGATCAAATCCTGTCTTTATTCAGGGTCTGAGGCGGCCTGGCGAGGGATAGGAAGGGGAAGCAGGAAGAAAAGGAGGATAAAGGTGGCGAGACATGATTTGACGCGGCCCACAATTAATGGTTCTTTCCCGGGCAATATGAGGCGAGGCGATGACGCGCCGCCGTCCCTCGGGCCTTTATAGCACACGCCCCTCAATGCTCATGTGCCGCCTGTACCAGACTCGTCCTATTACTTGTTATCTTAGTGACGCAGTTTGTTATCTAGTATGGCGGTTACCTTTACTTTGCACACTTAGCGAATATCCTTCCCTTTTCAACAACCTTGCAAGCTCCGGGTAAAGACTTAAACGGTAGCAGAGTGGATTGCGAGCTCATTTTGGTCCTCACTGTACTTTGCCCTCAAAAAAACATAGGTATTGTCACAGGTGTAAGCGTTTATTATTACTATCTTGAACCACCTGTCTCCTTGGGGAAGATATTTCGCGCAACAACTGTACTATAGGCTACTCACGGGTATGACCTTTGAATGTGATAATTGGGTAGATCACTTAACCAAGGAAAATATGAGAAATGCATCAATTGTATCATATAAAAACTTATAAATTGGAGCGAAACGAACAGATAAGAGATTGTGTAACGATTAATTAAGTGATGAGAGCAGGGAGGGGCAATTGATGAAGACTGTAATAGGGCGTGGAATAAGATGGAAATATTTGCCTACTAAACTTGTGTAAACTATTGTCTAGCACAATAGTTTACTTAAGAAGGTTTGATGGAGGAGGCCTTTTTTGCTCAGTACCGGATTTGTTATGTTAGATTTCTGACAATGCTTTTATGTGGAAAAATTCAGGTAAACAGGTCAGTGCGCATTTACTTATTCAAGAATGTATTTCCTAGCAACACCATACAAATAGCATCTCCCCAAGTCCATTATTGTTCGAGCCTTGATAAATACTTCCCTATACGTCGCTCCTCAATGCTTACTCACCTTTAACGCTACCGAGCCATATATAATATTAAGTGTGTGTGTGTGTGTGTATGTGTGAGTGTATGTGTGAGTGTATGTGTGTGTGTGTGTGTGTGTGTGTGTGTGTGTGTATGTGTGTGGGTGTGTGTGTGTCTGTGTGTGTGTGTGTGTGTGTGTGTTGTGTTGTGTGTGGTTTTGTGTGGGTATGTGTGTGCGTTTGCGTGTGTGCGTGTGTGTATGTTGTGTGTGTGTGTGCATGTGTGTGTGTGTGGTGTGTATGTGTGTGTGTGTGTGTGTGTGTGTGTGTGTGTGTGTGTGTGTGTGTGTGTGTGTGTTGAGACAAAATATAAAGCAGTATTCTTTGGTTGAGATAATATATTTACTACTTTTTATTTTTTATTTGATTTGGTATTTTCTATTTCTATTTAATTTTTCATGAAGAGAGAAAGAGGGAGACAGAGACAGAGGGAGACACAGACAGAGACAGAGGGACAGAGAGAGAAGGTCATAGCTGTCTCGTGAACTTCCTCAATATTGCAGCAACATGGATTTTTCTTTTCTTTTCTGCTGTCGCTGCATCTCTAAGGGCGGCAACGTAGCTGGGGTGACGTGGCGGCATTGTTATGAAGAGAGGATGTTGGGTGTGAGACGTACAGTGATACAACTAATAACATGAGCGTGGCCGTCACAGTCCTCTCTCTGTGTAGCTGTATTGGTGGTACATTGATTAGGGACTGTGTCAGGGGATTGGTTGCTGCATTGTTATGAAGAGAGGTGATTGGGTGTGAGAGGTACAGTGATATAGGGATACAAATAATAACATGAGCGTGGCGTCACAGTCCTCTCTCTTTGTAGCTGTATTGGTGGATTTTGTAGCTGCTGGTGGAAGAAGTTAACACCCACCCGAAAAAAAAAAAGGGAATGAAACAGTTGGTTAGCCTTATACTATATCCACTGTATCGCATTTAGGTGTTATTTTATGTTATGTTAGGTTAGAGTTTAGGTTAGGTTAGGTTAGAGTTTAGGTTAGGTTAGGTTAGGTTAGGTTAGGTTAGGTTAGAGTTTAGGTTAGGTTAGGTTAGGTTAGAGTTTAGGTTAGGTTAGGTTAGGTTATGTTATGTTAGGTTAGGTTAGAAGCTAGAGACGTTAGAGAAGGGAGGTCAGGAATATCTGTTAGGGCTTGACAGGAAGAGAACCTCAGGATGAGAGAATTCCATCGCTTTCCACACCTATTCCACTAACACTCGTCGCCCTCCCTTCATCCCTTCCGTCCCTGTCATCGCTCACAAGCACACGTGTCGGTGGCATCGCGTTGTGTCAGAATGTTTAATGTTCGGGAGCAGTGCTGGGTTATGGTGGTGGTGGTGGGGATGGTGGTAGTGGTGGTGGTGGTGGTGGTAGTAGTGGTGGTGGTGGTGGTGGTGGGGATGGTGGTGGTGGTGGTGGTGGTGGTGGTGGTGGTGGTGGTGGGCGGGGAGGGCGAGGGTGAGGGGAGCATTGTGTTGGTCGGTGTTCTAGGAGGTGAGGATCTTGTGTGGCACAGAATTGGATGTGTTGTGATTTAGGATCCGTGGTAAGGTGTCAGCTGGGTGGAGTAAGAGTGCGTGGATTTGGACGCTTCAATAATGGGTTGGATGTCCTGAGGGAAGGCTATAGAGTGATGGATATTGATGTGAGGTGCAGCAGGTAGTGATTGATTACACTGTTGGATTGGTAGGTGTAGTGGAGTATTGTTGAAAGGATAAACATATGAAAAGAAAAGTGGTAGTGGAATAACTTTTGGTGTTTATTCTATATACATGAAAATAGGCCATGGAAACAATATTGGCGGAAGGAATATAACGAGTATGATTTCTACAGCAGAAAAATATATATATACAAAGGAGAATTTTCGCTCGACAAGCAAGGCTAATTTAAATTTTGACGTATTTTGAAATTCCACGTTTTTTGGAGATGTCTTTACTCATATATGAAGGGGGAAATCAAGGAGACAGTGCCTTCTTACGTTGACAAGTTTAAAAAGGAATGGAAAAGTTGAGATATAAGTTGACTGGCAATAAGAAAGGATGAAAGTAAAGCCACGTAAGGCCTTGTGAAATCAGTGTAAGGAAAAATATGAAGGAGCAGAAAATATGTCATTCTGAATTGATAAATTGCCAGGCGGTGCTGAGGCGACATAGCGCGGCGAGAAATGAGAGAACAGAATGTGACGGATGCGACGAGTTATTAAAGCCCGGTAGCCAGGCGAGGATAGGGGAAGGGGAATTACTGGCACTTACACCCTCTATGTATTATCAAACAGGAATTACTTGCACTTACACCTTCTATGTATTATCAAACAGGAATTACTTGCACTTACACCCTCTATGTATTATCAAACAGGAATTACTTGCACTTACACCTTCTATGTATTATCAAACAGGAATTACTTGCACTTACACCTTCTATGTATTATCAAACAGGAATTACTTGCACTTATACCCTCTATGTATTATCAAACAGGAATTACTGGCACTTACACCCTCTATGTATTATCAAACAGGAATTACTTGCACTTACACCCTCTATGTATTATCAAACAGGAATTACTGGCACTTACACCCTCTATGTATTATCAAACAGGAATTACTTGCACTTACACCTTCTATGTATTATCAAACAGGAATTACTTGCACTTACACCTTCTATGTATTATCAAACAGGAATTACTTGCACTTACACCCTCTATGTATTATCAAACAGGAATTACTTGCACTTACACCTTCTATGTATTATCAAACAGGAATTACTTGCACTTACACCTTCTATGTATTATCAAACAGGAATTACTGGCACTTACACCCTCTATGTATTATCAACAGGAATTACTTGGGACTTACACCCTCTATGTATTATCAAACAGGAATTACTTGCACTTACACCCTCTATGTATTATCAAACAGGAATTACTGGCACTTACACCCTCTATGTATTATCAAACAGGAATTACTTGCACTTATCCCCTCTATGTATTATCAAACAGGAATTACTGGCACTTACACCTTCTATGTATTATCAAACAGGAATTACTTGCACTTACACCCTCTATGTATTATCAAACAGGAATTACTTGCACTTACACCTTCTATGTATTATCAAACAGGAATTACTTGGGACTTACACCTTCTATGTATTATCAAACAGGAATTACTTGGGACTTACACCCTTCTATGTATTATCAAACAGGAATTACTTGCACTTACACCTTCTATGTATTATCAAACAGGAATTACTTGCACTTACACCTTCTATGTATTATCAAACAGGAATTACTGGCACTTACACCCTCTATGTATTATCAAACAGGAATTACTTGCACTTATACCCTCTATGTATTATCAAACAGGAATTACTGGCACTTACACCCTCTATGTATTATCAAACAGGAATTACTTGCACTTATACCCTCTATGTATTATCAAACAGGAATTACTGGCACTTATCCCCTCTATGTATTATCAAACAGGAATTGACCCATGTTGACCTACTTATACCTTCTATGTATTATCAAACAGGAATTACTGGCACTTACCCCTTTTATGTATTATCAAACAGGAATTACTTGCACTTATCACCTCTATGTATTATCAAACAGGAATTACTTGCACTTACCTCTATGTATTATCAAACAGGAATTAACTGGCACTTTACCCCTCTATGTATTATCAACAGGAATTACTTGCATTTATCCCCTCTATGTATTATCAAACAGGAATTACTGGGACTTACCCTCTATGTATTATCAAACAGGAATTACTTGCACTTATACCCTCTATGTATTATCAAACAGGAATTACTTGCACTTATCCCCTCTATGTATTATCAAACAGGAATTGCTTGCACTTATACCCTCTATGTATTATCAAACAGGAATTACTTGCACTTATACCTTCTATGTATTATCAAACAGGAATTACTGGCACTTATCCCCTCTATGTATTATCAAACAGGAATTACTTGCATTTATCCCCTCTATGTATTATCAAACAGGAATTACTTGCATTTATCCCCTCTATGTATTATCAAACAGGAATTACTTGCATTTATCCCCTCTATGTATTATCAAACAGGAATTACTTGCATTTATCCCCTCTATGTATTATCAAACAGGAATTACTTGCACTTATCCCCTCTATGTATTATCAAACAGGAATTACTGGCACTTATCCCCTCTATGTATTATCAAACAGGAATTACTTGCATTTATCCCCTCTATGTATTATCAAACAGGAATTACTTGCATTTATCCCCTCTATGCATTATCAAACGGTGGAGGTAGAGTGATTCTGAAAATCTAGGCTCACCAATGTTTATAGGGGAATAACTCTACGGAGAGTGAAAACCATTGTTCAATAACTTGGAATAGATGATGAGAAGTTATCTTGAATCATTTTTTTATTTGTTATCATATACAGTTTAATTTTCTTTCATTCCTTCAATTCTTACTGTATATTTTTTTTACTACCTCACTGTTTGGCAAAATGTATTAGGTTAGTAAACGCTATGATAACATAAGAACATGAGAAACATAAGAAAATAAGGAAGCTACAAGAGACCGTGAGACATATGCACGTGGTAGTTCCTGTAAAATATTCCTGTATAAATGTCAGTCATCACCAGTCATCACCGCCCCAGCAAACCTTTCCTCTATGCCGGTGTAGTATAGTAGGGTGACAGGTGATGGAGCGTGACACGTGTAGGAACAGGGTGGTGGTGGTGGTGGTGTGGGGAAGGGCGGCGTATGTAGCAGGCTGTCTCCGGGGAATTATTTAGGCTAACTTGTCCAAAAGCTGTCAGTTGTTTCAGTGGGTTGCTGGCGCCTCTCCCATCCCACCATATCTATCTTTTTAACCCTTTGAGACCCAGAACGCAATTTCCATCGTAATTTGGCTACCGTTAGACGATTTTTAGTAAAGAAAAGTAATATTTTATAGATATGACCTGTTTAGTATCCTTGACCACTAACTAATTTGGTATATTTAGTTACTTTTCGTAAGTTTATGACTCAACAACATACAATTTTTTATAGTAAAGGAACGATCTGGGTGTGAAGTGACACCTATTGAAAGAAACCTTGAGAAATATCAGATCGACAGACACGCGGCTAGTTTTGTAGTGTAGATTATTATTATTATAAGTATATATCTATTTATATTATCATTATATTGCTGCTATTATTTTTACTATTAGCATTGTATCGATTTTTTTCATTATTATGTTATGAATTCTAGTCGCTAAGCCTTTATGTAATCCTGTTTTGCTTTATATTCTGCACTACATACTCCTCATTCGTCAATATTAAAGTCTTTGATGCATAGAGCGATATATTTAACTATTCTCTCCTTATCATGGTGATGCTGAGACTAATTGACAGGCTCTTGTGGGGGAAAATAAGTAAAGGTGCGAATGGGTGCTGACGTGAAATTATATTGTGTTGAATCGACACACGGACGGGACAAACTGGCACTGTGACGAAATTATATTGGGTCAAGTTGGTTCTCTGACGAAATGTTGACGGACGGATCTATATTATGTCGAGCTGAACCGGGATGAGATGGCAACGGGGACCAATTGAGATTAAAGACAGAATTATATTGCGCGGAATTTGACCATACGACGAGGTGATATGTGAAGCATTGAATAGCAAATGAGTGTGAAAGCAAACGAACCAGGTGAAGATAGGATGAAACAGACCGACAGACAGGAAGAATGAAAGACAGACAGGGAGAGAATTAATGAGTGAAAGAATGAGATTTTTTTTTCTACATGGATGAAATGAGGATTGATGAAGCTGAAAGGAGGCGAGGTCGAGATGGAACAGACTGAAAAGGTGAAACTAGGACATGGCTCTTTTATTCTCTGCCACATACGAGTCACAGGTGATGAAGGGTTCTCCAGCACTCGACCTGGGCCCTCTACGTGTTAAGAGGGAGAGAGAGAGAGAGAGAGACAAACAGACAGACAGACAGACAGACAGACAGACAGACAGTAAGACAGACAGTAAGACAGACAGAGATAAGAGAGAGAGAGAGAGAGAGAGAGAGAGAGAGAGAGAGAGAGAGAAGGAGAGAGAGAGAGAGAGAGAGAGAGAGAGAGAGAGAGAGGAAAGAGAGCGTGGCGTTCAGACAGACAGGTGGGGAGAAACAGATGCAATATTTAACTATAAAAACGCAGACTTGAGTGGTTGGGAGTGTCTGTGTCTTGGACCTAACGAGAAAGTGCTGCGTTGAGTGATGGCGAGGGAAGAAAGAGTGTGTGTCTGTGTGTGTGTGTGTGTGTGTGTGTGTGTGTGTGTGTGTGTGTGTGTGTGTGTGTGTGTGTGTGTGAGAGAGAGAGAGAGAGAGGAGAGAGTAGAGAGAGAGAGAGAGAGAGAAGAGAGAGAGAGAGAGAGAGAGAGAGAGAGAGAGAGAGAGAGAGAGAGAGAGAGAGAGAGAGAGAGAGAGAGATTCATCAGTGAGGTAACCTTTTGCGACACACTCACTGTCACATTTAAAAAAAAAAATTCTAAAAAAACTGTGTCACGGGAGACGTTCAATGCTAAAGCCTCATCAAGTCCCCTTTCGCCTCCCTCTCTTCTTCTCCTTCCCTCCTCCCTTTCCTCCTTTCCTCCATCCCTCTCTCATGACGCAGACAAATGGAATCCACCTTCTTTATCCCTCCGTTTCTCTTTTTAGACACGAACAATTCTCTCGTTAAGACCTCCTCCTCCTCCTCCTCCTCCTCCTCCTCCTCCTCCTCCTCCTCCTCCTCCTCCTCCTCCTCCTCCTCCTCCTCCTCCTCCCGGTGCAGTCGTCTCTGTGTGTTGATTACTTAGCCGCGACATCACTTAGGGCAGAACTCCCACGCCCATCCTTACACCTGCAGAACACACCCTCGAGACACTTCAGGAAACAGGAAGCTTTGGGTGATATGATGTGTCTTACCAGTTCGAGTACTCCATCTTACCGCTCCCTTTCCTCTAGCGCCTCCTTACCTCGTGTTTTTACCCCCTTTTGACTGTCTCCACCACCAAGTGTATATAATTATATTTTTCATATTGCAAATACTCAACAGTTGTATGTCTCTAGTTGTATGTCTGTCACTGAGTATGTCTCTAGTCTAGTATGGGGAGACAGGACTGAGCTACCTGGCGGGGTCTCAGGCAAAGTCATGGTGGCTGCAGGGTCGGTGCCTTGGGTGGGGCAGAGGGCCGTGGTCTTTCTTCGCCCTCCCGGATCAACGCCTTGCCAACGAGTCCCGAGGGATGAATCGTCAAACAAACACTCCATAATATGGTGGAATACTTAGTGCAAATAAGAACTCTTAGGATAAGTAATAGCCTCCATCTATGACATATATAACATTGCACCGTGAAGTTCAATAAATAGGAACATTAATGCGTACTATCGCCAATCAACTAAGTCACATGATTTTTTAGGTTTAAATGTTAAAGTTTAAAGTGAAAATATGGTTGTCATGCTTTGAAGGCCATCGAGGAAGCAATCAAGAGGGAAAATATGCGATGATAATTCCCTTCACTGATTTGGCGCTGAAGACAAAGCTTTACATTGTCAGTGGGCAGTGATGAGGATGTGGGTCATGGCGAGACAGTGCTTCAGGCTCAGCTCACGGCACGGGCGAGTCAGCAACCCTCCCCCTGCAGCGGCGGTGCCTCGTGAGGGGTTACAGCCCTCCCTGGAGAGTACGAGGGATGCGGAAGTGTTACTATCTTTGTGATTAGTTATCTTTTTCTCCGTAAACAGGAAGGGAACGGCAAGATTGTATGTTGTTCATTGCTTGTTACAGGAGATCGAGTCTGGGATATCGTTTTTTTTTTTTTTTTTTTTTTTTTTTTTAAACACTATACTGCCCGTACTATGGGTGTCATGGATAGGAAGCTGGTCGACCAGCACCATGATGCAAATATTTGTTATGTGTAAACAGGCTTCATATTAAATGCAGTAGACATGTTTTGTAGACAATTGACACACATCGGTGAGTGTCTAGGAAGAAAAAGTCAGTAAATGAGTAATAGTTGAATTGAATTCTGTATATACTAGAAAATATGAAATCAAGCTTTTACAGTGTCATGAAATTCTGCAACCAATCAAAGCTTCATGAAACAATATGTGCTACAACATAACTTTTGTTTCACATTCAGGTATAAATTAATTCTTGACTATTTACTTTGATTTCCAGTTGACGTGCAAAATGACCATGTAACAGATTCGCATGTCACACGGATTTTTCAATGCTCGAGAACTTTTTTTTTCATTGTCTTATTATTTGGCATTGGTCTTTTACGCAGCAATAATAACAATGCTGATGGCCTGACTAGGATACCATCAACAAATTATCATCACACATTATTATTGCTTCAGTTTCCTACATTTGCACGGCATTTATTTTATCCCGTCGGAAGCACAGTATCGGTTGGGGAGGGATTCCTGCGCTATGCAACACCACGCTCACCTCACCGCTGCTCCTCTCCCTCCCTCAGCCTCAGCCCGCTCCATGCGCTAATAGACAAACAAAAAACAACAACAACAAAAAAGATACAGAATGAAAATGCCTTTGTAGTATCAGTAAAACTCCTGAAATGTGAGAGAACTTTATGGATAAATTCTAATTAGTCTCTCTCTCTCTCTCTCTCTCTCTCTCTCTCTCTCTCTCTCTCTCTCTCTCTCTCTCTCATCTCTCTCTCTCTCTCTTCTCTCCTCTCTCTCTCTCTCTCTCTCTCTCTCTCTCTCTCTCTCTCTCTCTCTCTCTCTCTCTCTCTCTCTCTCTCTCTCTCTCTCTCTCTCTCTCTCTCAAAAAGACAGGCAGGCAGTATGACGGGCTGTCGGAGGTAGGTTCATGTATATAAGGGATTTAAACTGTTCCAAACAAGGTGGATGAACAACAATAGAATAAAAGGGAAAAAAGAAAAATGGATATGTGTGTGATGTGACATTTGTGAAGTAAAAAAAAAAATGAGTCATGAAAACAATGTATATTTATTTATTTACTTTTACTTACTTACTTACGAATTTCATCCACTCACACAGGCGGGTTTGCGTTGAATGCAGGTAATATATCATAGGCATTGAGCATTACCGTGTTGGCTGGGCTGGCTTGTCCTCGAGTGCCTGTCTGCCTGTCGCTCCTATGTCTTCATCAGGCCAACCGTCCGTCTGGCTGACAATTCAACTTTATCCATCAATATCAAATTCGCATTGCTTGCACACGTAATTGCAGGGTCTCATGCATATATCCTCTCTCTCTCTCTCTCTCTCTCTCTCTCTCTCTCTCTCTCTCTCTCTCTCTCTCTCTCTCTCTCTCTCTCTCTCTCTCTCTCTCTCTCTCTCTCTCTCTCTCTCTCTCTCTCTCTCTCTCTCTCTCTCTCTCTCTCTCTCTCTCTCTCTCTCTCAACAGAAAGTTTACAATTATTACCAAGCATCAGTTATCGTTGTTAGTGTATGGATCAATTCGCATTTTTATCAGTACAGCACAATCATGATACCGTGGAATTCAGTATTAGCATCTTTATTGTTATCATTATTATCATTGTTTTTTATTATTTACTCGATAATTAGACCCTCATGATGCTGCTCTGCCTCGCCCACCCACCTGCACCATCTGATTACTGAGTCCAGTTTTTTTATTGCATTCGCCTTTTTCTCGTGCAACGCAGATTAAGCCATGAGTTTTTATCATGTTATGCTGATTACCCATATAATTAGGAGATTTGGTTTTTATGTTCTTCAGTGCAAGTGTATTATACTCTACTCTATCTCCATCGCATGTGTTGTAATTACTGTATTAGTGGTAGTGGTGGTTAAAGTTGTATTGGTAGTAGTAGTAGTAGTAGTAGTAGTAGTAGTAGTAGTAGTAGTAGTAGACTAGTAGTAGTAGTAGTAGTAGTAGTAGTAGTAGTAGTAGTAGTAGTAGTAGTAGTAGTAGTAGTTTGTGCATCGGAGGACACGGGGGGGCGGCATGAGCCTCTACAGGCGTCACTATAAAAAAAATCCTGCCTGCGCCACCACGGGCGAGGACCAACCATCACAGCCCTCAAGTGAACCTCCAGAGCCTACCATCCGAGCCCTGGGTCACCACTGCCTACAGGCGCAATAGGCACAAATGTAAAAAAAAAAAAAAAAAAAAAAAAAAAAAAGTAGTAGTAATGATAATAATAGTGGTAATATAGGTGTATTGGTAGCAATGTATATTATTCGTAATTGCAGTTGGGCTAGACTTAATATAGCTCGCTTTTCCTTGAATTCTCGTCTCTATATTGCAATCTGAGGGGCTTCCTACCAGACGGATTAATTGCTTCTATGAACCGAGACAAGGAAATGGGAGTATTTTTTGTTTCTTGCCTGCTTCCCTTCTCACCCGACAATCAGGCTTCCATTATTCATCACAGGAAAAAAAAAAAAGGAAGGTATTCAGAATATTGCTTTGGCTCTCCTCCTTGTAAATACTCATGCGTATTTGCTTTTATCAACATTTATTGATATCACTAATATTTATATCATTTGTATAGCTTATTAAGTATATTTTTCTTTTCTCCGTTGTACTGTTTCATATCTGTACATCTTTACCTCCGCCAACGAAGTTGGAGGGGTTATGTTTTCACCCCGATCTGTCTGTCTGTCTGTCTGTCTGTCTGTCTGTCTGTTTGTTAGTGTACAGGATTTCTCGAAAAGTTACCAATAGATTTGGACCAAACTCGGTATACAAAGTCTATTTGGTATAAGGAAGAACTAGTTTAATTTTGAATGAAATCTATTGACAACTGTTGCCATGGCAACCAATTGATGAAACATTCGGCCGGAGGTATGC
>JACEEZ010014416.1:17500-20000 GCA_016584305.1 Chionoecetes opilio
AACAATAGGGTATGTTATCTCCCAGAGAGAGAGAGAGAGAGAGAGGGAGAGAGAGAGAGAGAGAGAGAGAGAGAGATTTCCTCTTTCCGTATTTCTCGCCTCAGAATGTCTTTAAGAGATCCATGGTATATCTAAACCATCTATGTTTTGTTCATCCTTCCCTGGTTCTTTCTAGTTGGTCAATGATTTCCTCCCTTGACCATACCGTCCCCTCTTGCCTTCATCTTCCTCCCTTTTCTCCGGCGTCAACATGCCGCGAAGGCGTCACACCCACCTCAGACAAAGTCGCGGCGAGCTAAATGGATGACCAAGGGAATCACAGAAGCTGAATAAGTGAGAAAGAAAGATAGGATTGAGGGAAGTAAAGGCCTGGAAGTAAAGAGGTAAAAAAGATCGAACACTTAGAAGGAGAAGCAGGTGAAAGATGGATGAAAAAGAAATATAGGAATGGCGATGAATATAGTGTGAGGGACAGGAGGGAATTGGATAGACGAGGTAGCAGGTGGAGAAATGGAGTTGTTAGGGAGTAGAAGCCAGGAAAGGGATGGAGGGTATGTTAGTGGAGGTGGGGAGGCGAGAATGAGGGAGGGAGGCCATAACTCACTTCGACTGAGGTCCAATAATGTATTCTTGGGGGGTCATGCGTCATCCACGACAGAACAGGAGACGTGCATGAATCTCAGTCCACCTCCTCTCGCCCGCCTGACTCCCCTCACCCTCCCCTCACCCTCAACACCCCCCTTCCCCTCACCCTCAACCTTTCCCCTCACCCTCAACACCCCCTTCCCTCACCCTGCAGGCGCCCTTGCGCTCACCACTCAACACCCCCTTCCCCTCAACCTCACCCTTCCTCCCCTCACCCCCTTCCCCTCACCCTCAACCCCCCTCCCCTCACCCTCAACACCCCCCTTCCCCTCACCCTCAAGACCCCCCTTCCCCTCACCCTCAACACCCCCCTTCCCCTCACCCTCAACCCTTCCCCTCACCCTCAACACCCCCCTTCCCCTCACCCTCAACACCCCCCTTCCCCTCACCCTCAACCCCCCCTCCCCTTCCCCTCACCCTCAACCCCCCCCTTCCCCTCACCCTCAACACCCCCTTTCCCCCTCACCCTCAACACCCCCTTCCCCTCACCCTCACACCCCCCTTCCCCTCACCCTCAACACCTCCCTTCCCCTCACCCTCAACACCCCCCTTCCCCTCACCCTCAACACCTCCCTTCCCCTCACCCTCAACACCCCCCTTCCCCTCACCCTCAACACCCCCCTTCCCCTCACCCTCAACACCCCCCTTCCCCTCACCCTAAACACCTCCCTTCCCCTCACCCTCAACACCCCCCTTCCCCTCACCCTCAACACCCCCCTTCCCCTCACCCTCAACACCCCCCTTCCCCTCACCCTCAACACCTCCCCTTCCCCTCACCCTCAACACTCCCCCTTCCCCTCACCCTCAACACCCCCCTTCCCCTCACCCTCAACACCCCCCTTCCCCTCACCCTCAACACCTCCCCTTCCCCTCACCCTCAACACCTTCCTTCCCCTCACCCTCAACACTCCCCTTCCCCTCACCCTCAACACTCCCCTTCCCCTCACCCTCAACACCCCCCTTCCCCTCACCCTCAACACCCCCCTTCCCCTCACCCTCAACACCCCCCCCTCCCCTCACCCTCAACCCCACCTCCCCTTCCCCTCACCCTCAACACTCCCCTTCCCCTCACCCTCAACACTCCCCTTCCCCTCACCCTCAACACCCCCCTTCCCCTCACCCTCAACACCCCCTTCCCCTCACCCTCAACACCCCCTTCCCCTCACCCTCAACACTCCCCTTCCCCTCACCCTCAACACTCCCCTTCCCCTCACCCTCAACACCCCCCTTCCCCTCACCCTCAACACCCCCCTTCCCCTCACCCTCAACACCTCCTTCCCCTCACCCTCAACACTCTCCTTCCCCTCACCCTCAACACTCCCCTTCCCTCACCCGCAACACTCCCCTTCCCCTCACCCTCAACACTCCCCCTTCCCCTCACCCTCAACACCCCCCTTCCCCTCACCCTCAACACCCCCCTTCCCCTCACCCTCAACACCTCCATTCCCCTCACCCTCAACACTCCCTTCCCCTCACCCTCAACACCCCCTTCCCCTCACCCTCAACACCCCCCTTCCCCTCACCCTCAACACCCCCCTTCCCCTCACCCTCACACCCCCCTTCCCCTCACCCTCAACACCCCCCTTCCCCTCACCCTCAACACCCCCCTTCCCCTCACCCTCAACACCCCCCTTCCCTCACCCTCAACACCCCCCTTCCCCTCACCCTCACACCCCCCTTCCCCTCACCCTCAAAACCCCCCTTCCCCTCACCCTCAACACCCCCCTTCCCCTCACCCTCAACCCCTCCCCTTCCCCTCACCCTCAACACCCCCCTTCCCCTCACCCTCAACACCCCATTCCCCTCACCCTCAACACCCCCCTTCCCCTCACCCTCAAAACCCCCCTTCCCCTCA
>JACEEZ010014416.1:25000-55000 GCA_016584305.1 Chionoecetes opilio
TTTGTTAGATGCAAATACACCCTCCTAGGTGCACACTGATACCGAAATGTAATTATAAGTGGTTGGTTGGGCTCGGTTTCACCAGTGTACACTCGGTTTCACCTTAACGACGATGCGTTAGAAAGGGCTATCTGGAGAGTTTGTGTCATTTTGTGTCTTCATCTGTGTCATATGGCTATAAATTAACTAATTACAAAAATATCACCCGAGTGGCCACCAACACAAAGATCGCCATCTAGTGTTTATGTTCTGAGTGTCCTCCCAACGTCGTCGTTGCCCGAAAAAAAACGGTAAATTTCTAGTGTTTGCCCATACTCTCCCACTTCCCCCAAACAAATTTGGGACCTGTGGGAATGCGGTGTTTTCGGTTGGGGAACAAATTATGCGTCGGAAACGCGTAATTTAAGAGTTGTGTTCGGGGGGGGGTAAAATTCCCTAGATCTAGGGTAATTTCCTTATATCTAGAGAAATTTGCCTAACCAAATTTAACCTAACCTAGGGGGGGCTTGACCCACCGATAACCTAATCTAACCTAAGCTAACCTAACCAAATCTAACCTAACCTAACCAAATATAACCTAACCTACCCAAATATAACCTATCCTAACCTAAACAAATCTAACCTAACCTCCTAGCGGGGGGTTGGGGGGGTTCTCGACACTTCGGTCATCATTCTGTGAGGATCGTCAGGTTCACACGTCTCTGGACCCAGAAGAAATCCAATGAATTTTCACTAGATCTAGTGAATTTTTTCAACACCCCTAACTCAAAAAATATGTGGTTGCGACACATATTTTGTACCCCAGGGCAGGGATGCTCGAAAATCCCTCATAAGGGACAACTTATGAGTGTATGGCTACAATAACCTTACGAGGGTGGGCTGAGGTAGATGCTCGTATCGAGCAGTCACTCCCGTACGGTGATCGGTGGCCTCTGGGTGGGGAATATTAGGGATATGTGTGGGGAAATTCTGCTGACCAATCACAGAGCAGCGCCTCGCATGACGCGGCCTTATCTAGCCAATCATCCTGCTCTCAGCTATCAGGGAGCCGATAAATAAATTTAAAGACACTTCAAATGCCGCTATTGAGCTCAAATCGGCCCATTTCGGAAATTGTCCCGCGGATGCTTATTTAACCTAAATAACTCTACAAAACTTAACACAAACCTATCATAAACCTTACCTAACCTAAACCAGACCTAAACATAACTTAAATAAAACTTAACTAAACCTAAAAACTATGTTTGCCGGTGTTGAGCTAATATCGGCAGATTTCCGAAATAGGGCCAATTTTAGCTCAACACCGCCAGAATGTTACGATAATACATAGCCGCCATATTAGCCTTTCAGCGTAATATTCTCCCGCTGAATACTACAGAGACGTACCCAGGGTATACCATGATGCGCTGATCATAGGTTAGAGTCCTGCGTGCTCGAAATTAGTATCTATGGGCCACTGCTGGGCCACTGCTGGCCCGCGCCGTACCTGCCTGCCGTATTCGTGGCCGCGGCAGTCTCTGTTATAGTGGATGAGAACTGCGCGTTCGCTCTTTAGATCAGACAAGACACACTGGGGGACTAACACCTCACTCTTGACACACGTGACACTTGTGTGCAAGGATAGTATAACTTTATAATATCCTTGCTTGTGTGTGTACGTGCGTGTGTACGTCAGACATTTGATACCAGTTCAGTTCAGTTCATACCACCACCACCGACCGCATCATTATAGCAGCCAAACTTGTATGATGAACTATACGTTTTGATTCAAGAAGTCGACCGATATATATATTTAATATATTAGGTTTGCCCTAATATGAATTTATTACAAGTATAGGTATTGTATGTTAAATATGATATATATGCAGTCAATGATGCAATAAACACATCACATTTCAAACATGCAAGCATGAAATGGCTCTATAATACACAATAAACATAAAATATAGTGATACAACTTGTAATTTATTGTTTGTTGACGTCTTGTCGCTTCAAATTTCACTCCCTTAGGGAGTTAAGGGTGCTCCCGACCACCCTTAGCCTCGCGGTCTCGTAGCAAGTGAGAAAACGGTTTGAGCATCACCCGTAGAGGCGCTACGAGGTAAAAGTCCCCTTAGGGTAATACTTACGGTCCCGTAACTCTTTCGAGCATCTCCCCCCAGACAAATATCCCGCATTCCCCCAGGTCCCCAAGCTTGTTTTGTGGGAGAGGGGGAGTATGGGCTAACACTAGAATAATACCAAAAAAATGAGTAGCGAAATTTGAAACCGTACATACTTGCAGATACAAAGCATAAAACAACGCTGAAACAGAGTAGATTATACAGTCATGATATAAACTACTGTGTATCACCTTCAGTGGCGCATACAAATCAATAGTGATGCTATAATTCGTAATATATGGCGCCTGGCGACTATAGTGTTATCTACGGTAGGTCCAGCCAAAAATTTAGGCCATAAAAATTCTCGGGGATTCTAAACTTACACAACTTGTATTACAAGTATGAAGAAGATCTCTAGATCACTTGTAGCCTGATCTAGATCTAGTAGATGTAGCGTATTGTCACTATGTCATAGAGACAGTTGTGTAGGGTGTAGGCCTATATATTATTTTCCTCTGACCATACATCTATATCCATGATTTCCATTGCCATGATTCTGTACTTGGTATCCCTATAGGTCAATCCATATTAAAGCAACTCCGGAACAGGCGGAACTCTGAAGATTGAAGAAGCTCTTGCAGTCTTCCTAATTGTGATACAGTGATAGAGTGTCAGTAAAGGCCGTGTCACATGAGCAATATTTTCCGGCATCTTTTGGTATTTTGCTACCAAAAGATGCCCGTAGTGGTGGCAAAAGGTGCGCGTGTTGTCACACAGCGTTTCGGCTACGAGCATCTTCCTACCAGAGTAGCTAAGATCTTAATTCTTCTATTTAGCTACTCTGCTTCTACTGGATCTATAAAATGTCCTTCCCTCTTCACATTTCCCTTCATAACCATAAATAAACCTTGAATTCCTAAATCAAGTAAAAATAACACACATATATTATCCCCGTTTCTATAGTAAAAACACACGCAGCCTATTAAATGCCTATTAAATTTCAGTTTTTATCAACATTTTCCGTCATAACTTCTCATCAACAACTTAAAACTTAACTATATATCTAAATCATACGTAAAAAAAATCTTATAATACACATGTACCATATCATACACGTGTCTTGTATATATAGTTAAAAACCAATTTTTTTCTCCTACCCTACTCTACCAAACACTTTATTTTCCTCCTCTCATCTTTATTTTTCTCCTCTCACCTACACCATATTACTATTACTATACAAAATTATACAGCACTTATTTTCCCTAAAAATATCACATAGAGATGCTTGACTATCTCTTGACCACCCAAGATTGGTAATTTCTCTTTATTTAACTGAAAGGTGTAGTTCGTACAAGTCTTGTGTGGCGTCGGCTGCCCCAAAATGTAAACAAGGATGCCGGTACTGGTGGCAAAAGAACGAACATGCGCGACTCTGCGTTGCTACCAAAAGATGCCGGTATCAGGCGTCAAATGGTGCCTGATACGCTTTTGCTACCAAAAGATGCCGGAAAAAGTGTCCGTGGGACATGGCCTTAAGCCTATTTACATGAACACTTTTCAATCGACTGATTGCGTCAAAATGATGTCATTCCCGCTAGGCCTATAGATTTTGGCCTACTGCTATGAAAAATAGTTTGTTGTTGCTTACAAAGCTTCAGATCAGCTATTCCAAAAATTGCATGGTGTTTTAGTTGTTAAGCCCTAAAGGTGGCGTCACACTAGCACTTTTTCTGTCAATTTTTTTCAGCAACTTTCTGAAAACGGACAATTTTTTGACTGCAAGCCGTCACACACACACAATCGTTCGCCTGCACTGCCAGTCATCTGTTTCCGTCGACTGCAAACAAACATGGCTCCGACGCCAGGGCAGGCTATCGCTGGTATACACTTAATTATGTGTATTATCAATCGTAGACGAGCCAAACTAGCTAAAAGCTTCCACGAGACTATTCTTCACAGCAATATAGGCCGCCCGCTTCAAAGCTTTCTTGGTGTACAAGTCATCTCTGTGGTCCCAGAGACAACGGTGGCCTCGTATGCTTTCAATGAGAAATTTTTCTGAACTACGTGTTCACTGCGGATGATTCATTGCTATATGATTCTATAATTACAAGTTGAAGTCTTGAAGAGTGAGAAACCGTTTTGAGTGTCTTGAAAAATATACACAACAATTGAGTCAGTTGTTCATCATACTTCTGGTTCTGGAAACAAAAACACTGATCCTTGTTTAAGGGTTTCGTAGCCGATCGAGTAAAAGTAGATTGCCACTGTTTGTTGAATCCTTTCTCTCCTTTGTAGCGCTTACTTTTCCTACCGAGTCGATTACCTGACACATATCCTTCTTGCTTGCGGTTTATGCCACGTGAAATATGATCTTTGTTAGTTAACTTTGCGTAGCATTTTCGATGCCAAATCGTGTGTGCTGCCTGTAACGTTTCTTTAGTAGCTTCACCGAGTCTTCTTTGGATTTGAAGACGGTCAACATCTTGTGACTTTGCCCGTTCTTTTATTGCCATCAACAAACGATCAAACGATGTAGCCCTTGGATTAGACAGTAAGAGGCCCATGCGAGTAGTATCTTTTTGGCAGATAATACACTGTTTCCAATTGGTTTCTTCAATTATTTCTGATCGATGTCCAAGGTTTTGTATCTCATTCATGATGGCTCACTGTACCTAATAATAGGACGAACAAGAACATTATATATTTCTGTCAGTCGTGGTCACAGTAGGGTTTATATCAATCACATACCAATCTGCAAAATAACAGTTGCAATGTTAGGTTTAAACATTTGTAAATTTCATGACATTTAAAAGTCCTGAGATTCTTAGTAAGAAAAGAGTGCACATTATGTAGATATTTGTAAATAAATGCAAGTGTGTATGTCATGTCATATGTTGTAGAAGTCTGCTCACATTATTTTAACCATTCATACTTAATTCTCATGATTTAAATGTTGGGTAAAATTTTACGCAACTGTCTATTTTGTCAAAGTGATTAAGGAAAAATACACTTTTACTCACAATTTTATGAATCTTAATGAAGAAAAGAAACAAACATGACTCTTTGGGAGTCCGTGTGTACGGAAGTTACTTCATTCATATAATTAAGGTGTTGTGTAAACATTTTACACACACTTTTTACAGTGTAATAAAGTGTTGTGGTGATTTGGGCTCTTCATAAGTAATTTATTTGGATTCAGCACCCCTTAAAACCTAAGAAAAGACACCTTAAATTGGTATATATGTAGTTATAAAGTCAAAATATTGAACATTCACGGTTAATATTGGCGGCCATTTTGAAATTCTAAAATGGCCGCCATAACGGATTTTAAGAATTTGGAAACATTGGTTTTCATTTATGTAGACCTTTACCTTCATGAAAATGCAAAAATTAGCAACTCCCCACAAATATCCAGCGAAATTACAGTGGCCCTGACTACCATGCATAAATTAGCGTTAACTAAATAAATAACATCATCAATCGGGTAAATTACCTGCTTGATGATGTTATTTATTTAGTTAACGTTAATTTATGCATGACGCTAATTCTTTTATAAAAAAACGAAATATATCAATGGAAAGCTAATAAAATGCCGCTTCTATTGATAAAGTATCAATCGCTCATTGTTAAAATTTGTCTCGCAAAATATTATATGGCGAAGAGTTTAAGTGAATATTAAGTTCATGCATATTTCTTCAGTCTCATAATGGCATGTCTTTAGTGTGTTTTACTGGGTTTTTTTTAATGATATTATAGAACAAACATTTACGAAGATAACAGTGTATCTTTTATACTGATAAACCATAGTCTACTGTATTCATGGTGTAATGAACAAAAATACCACCGGAACCATAAAACCAATGGGTTAACCCTTTGGCCAGGTCGGTTAAGGCGCCAAGTTTGGTGCAAATCCGGTGTTAGCGACGGTTCGAATCCTCGCAGGGTATGGAAAGAGGAAATTATATTTCCGAATTATGAATTACCAGCCTGAGTCCTATGCCTGTTGGAAGGACATACTGACGGGATTTTAAAAGGTAATTGTGGCCCAGGGCAATGTGAAGCCTCCGTCAGATCTGGCATTATTCTCGTGGAAGCATCACCTGGCTCCATCTTACGGCCACTATGCAAGTCTCTGTCAAATAGAGAAAGTACATGGACTCCCCTTGACTAAGACTGCCCCTTCAGGAATACCCCTCAGAATATCTCAACAGCAAGAAAGAGTAAAGAGAAGTGAGAAGATAAGAAGAAAGGAGTAAGAGCAAGAAGACCCCCTCCCCCCTCATGACAATGGAAAACTTTTTTACCTTGCCGATCAGCCTCCACTAGTCATGGGGGGGGGGGGGGGTGTTGGCGCGGAGTGCCAGTAACAAGTCTGTAGTAGTAGTCTAATACATAGTCTTTGCCAAGGGTAGAGAGGGTGCTACAATGCCAAGGCCTAACTGCAGGGGGTGCAGAGGTTGGAAAAGATTAAGAAACGGTGTATAAGGCACCAATCCTTATCTTCTGGCACATAATCTACTTATTTAATCCCTATCACTCCTTGAATAGTTATTATTATCATTCCTGTAAATTGTCAAAACCTAGATGGTTCATCTATATATGTTCAGGCTGAATTGAAAGTATGCTAAAATATGGAAATGCAATCATTATAAAAAAAAAATAAAAAAAAGTCTATCCCACAATGTAAAAAGTGAAAAACCAATGAGAGGAATATATGTAAAAGTAACATCTTTATTGGTATTTTTATTAGCAGAGTACCAGACATTCCCCGAGGTCTCCCCTGCCATGCCTCTCACTTTAACACGCTCTCCTCTCTCTCTCTCTCTCTCTCTCTCTCTCTCTCTCTCTCTCTCTCTCTCTCTCTCTCTCTCTCTCTCTCTCTCTCTCTCTCTCTCTCTCTCTCTCTCTCTCTCTCTCTCTCTCTCTCTCTCAAATGTATTTTTTTTTATTTATCTAAAAAAGGTTTAGCATTGAGAATGGGGCGATGGGATGAAGGGGTCTTCCCTTGACTAATATCCACATCTCACCATTGGGACTGTACTTTTGACTCAGAATAAAGCGGTCTGGGTGCAAGCGAAGACACCAATAGCACTGGTAACACAAGACGAAGGGTCGATGCAGCACCAACCATACCAACTTGCTATCTCCCCCTTCCGTGTCTGCTGACCAGATGCCTTCATTGGATGCTTGCGCTGCTAGGTTCTCGACCAACTCATCGCAGAATTGTCCATACGCAAAGCACTCAATTTTCTTGTCCACTTCAGTGCCGTCCTCAAGCACTGGAAGGCACAGGATGGGGAGGAACGGGTCATAAAGGGAGACGACAAAGATATTATAACAGTCAACTAGGGAGTTTGCAAGAGTTAGTGGAAGCTGATTGAATAATTTATCTACTGTACAGTACTGAAAAACTTCCTCTTAAATAAAACTTTATACACAACTTTCTTCACCAATTATTCTCAAAATTATTTTTCTCTATAAACCTATTGCTTAAATAAAAAGTTGGCATTTCGAAAAAACAGTAAAATCATCACAAAAATTACTCGTCTCAATGACCGGTTTGGCATTTTAAGTGTGGTGATTACAAATACTGAAGATCTTTAGTGCTTGAGCTGCCCCCTCATTATCACTGCTTACCTTCATTCATAACGAGTGCTACCCTCCATTTTTGGTTTTTTGTTAATCCATTGCAAGCTTTGAGGTTATACTGTAATGTATACATAACAAACGTTAGGTTACAGAAATAGTGAGACTATCGTAGTGAAGACAAGTAGTATATACAGTAAACCATCTTATCATTCGAACCCGTATGATTCAAACTTTGGATAATTCGACCTGTTTCAGGCCAGCTCAAAAATTTCAACAACTTTCTATAATTCGAACAGAAGTTAAATTATCCGAGCCTGACAAGTATGAGTCCGACCTTTTCCATGCGGTGCGTTCCGCGGCTGCCCAGCGTGATACGATAATCATCGTATAAATATGATAAATTGGTGCTTGGTACGATGAACGATAACGTCCTTACGAAATACGATAATTATATATAATTTATGATTACCGCTGCCGTGCAGTGCTTTCTCTTTAGGGTAAAATAACCTATTTCTAAGGTATTTTGAGCATCTGTAGGGTAGCATTTTGGGATTTTAGGGTAATGCTAAAAGTTTAATTTAATAACATGTTTGTGATTCTTGAGAGTAATCTGACTCAAAAGCAGTTATAGGTGATCAAAGCAGGTATAGATCCATATGTAAACAGTGATGAAGCTATGCTATATATACAGTAAACCCTCTCGTATTCGGACTTCAACATTATTCGGACCTTCTCTTTTTTTTCTTTTTTTTTTACAGTACGGCAGGGCGGCAAGAATTTATGTAAAAGCCCTGAATATCATATTGCATTTTAAAATTGCATTATTTCATTATTGCATCCCTAAATGTTATTTACGTCAAAAAAATAGAATTATTATCTACAGATATTTTGATTATTTTTTCTCAGATATGTACCCTACAGATTTTTTGCCCGAGTTTCTCAGATTGATGTAAATTTTGTCTAGCAACACTGCTTTTTAGTCTCGCCCGTTTTCTTATGGTAAACACCTCATTACCCGGTCTGTGTTAGGACAATGGCGCACTTTTGTGGTCCAGAGTTTGTGGCTTTTGAGGCTGTTCCTGGCCTTAATTTTCATTTTTGTTTTTTCTCTCCCCAAATCCTCGCATTATTCGGATCCTTGCATTACTCGGACCACTCCTTGGCCCAATTAGTCCGAATACGAGAGGGTTTACTGTATACATAAAACATGGCGTAGTAAAATTTCAACATACGATTATACGTATGTCCATTTGATGAATCTGGGGTAATTGTCCAATTTTAGGGCACTTCACGAAGAGGGGTTAGGGTAAAAGAATATTTACTCGTGGAAGCCAAGTGGCTGCCTCAAAGTTTGTGCGACTTTCGTCCTGGCAACACCTCGCCACGGAGTGCTCGCTCATACAACCACGTGTTCTTTTGTTGCCTCCCTAACCTCGAAGTTAGATTATTTTGTGCAACGTGATGGCCTCCAAGGATAAGGCGGTGCCGTCTACTTCCTCTGGGAAAAGGAAGTATGTACAAGATTCTGAGTGTGGCAGAGAAACTCAAAGTGATAGAAGCTCATGAGAGTGGCGTCAGCCTGAGTGCAACTCGTGGCCCAGTACAACCTCAAGAAAACTACCCTTCATGGCATCCTGAAGAATAAGGAGCAAACAAGGAAGGTGATGAAGACTGTAGAAGGAGGTAAGATAGGAAACCATCTAACTAGGTAACCATCGGATAATTCGGACTTTCGGATAATTCGACCCAGGTCTCCTACCAATTAGTTCAAATTATAGAGGGTTAGCAAGAAACATCCTAGATTTGAATTTTTTAAACTGTTAAGAACAGATCAAGAAACAGGTCAACATAAGCTTGACATAAAGCTAGCATACTACACTACAATGATACAACTTAAATAACATAAAACTAAGTACAATGACACACATGCACTCACCACAAAGTAGTCCCCATCATTCTGTTCACCAGCTCCAACAGCTTCATCAAATTCTCTGAAGTGATGGTTGGGAGGCAGCAGCTCCCTGACAAGATCCATATTAACTCTCTTGAGATAGCGAATATGGATCTCAATGGCTGCCATGCTGGTTTTCCCTGTGAGGATGCAAAGCTTGATTCACACTGGTATTTTTAACTTATTGTTTTAAACAGATCTCTTCCATCAGTACGGAGGCTCGAGAGTGATATACAAGGTTTGAATTGTTGGACAAAACTCAACAAATATTTAGATATCAATACAATATCAGTCATGCTAATTCAGATAAGTCTTCAGAAATGCTACAAGAAATTTTTGTGGGGGATGTCAAACTGTAATAGAACTGATATGAAATTAATCAAAATATCATGGTTATTCTATAAGCAAACTAAGAACACAAGATGGTACACTCATAGGTAATGCAAGAGAAACTGCCAATGAAGTTTTATAAATCAGTGTTTACATAGGAGCATGAAAGGAGTTAAAAAGCAGCTGACTTTCATCAACAGGCTGCTGACAAGGGCAAGTTCATGAGCCATTTACGTACCTCTCTGAAAATCACTTGGAACTTTTGACGTCAATCCTAATTTAACCAAATGTCGCAAAGAAATTTTTTTAGAAAAAATAGATTTGGGTTCCATTTAAGTTAATGGTCAGGTTTTATTAATTTAGGTTAGAATATAGATTCTAAAGGTACATAATGTCGGTCTCTCAGGCAGGCCGGCAGCCAGCCATGGTGGCACATTTCTCACTCTTAATAGAAATGGGTAAATTTTTACTTGTTCCAGTTCAACTGCAGTTTAATACAATATGAGGCACATAGTTATAACAATCCTCAACATGTAGATCTGACCATTTGCAGTATTTCTAACCCCTACAACAGCCGTCGGAAATTAAAAACAACACATGCGGGGTGTGGGGGGGGACAAAAAAACCTCCAGCGAGGTTAGGACACGTAATCAATGCCCAGGTTAGGTTAGTGAATTAGCAGGGGGGTCTAGGTCTAGGCCCCCCCCCCCCAGTTATGTTAGGAAAGTATTGGTCAGTAGGGAGCATTGTACTAAACTGCAGTTTTACCCTGATTCCTAGTGAAATTATGTATCACATTTTTGGTTTCCCGAAGTTAATAACTGCACTAAATGCTGTAGTAGAAATTATAGTCCTTAAGGTAAAACTGCAGTTTAACACAATACATGGATATTGAATACGTAACCTGCTCTATTTGGGAGGGTGAAGACCCCCCCCCCACACACACACACACACACTAGTTTACTAACCTAACCTGGACATTGACCCCCCCCCCCCCCCGAATCCCCTTATGTTATTATTCATTTCCGACGGCTGATGTAGGAGTTAGAAATACTGCAAATGGTCAGATTTACGGTTCATTTGCAGAAAGGGGTTCTCAAAATGTACGCCATTTTTGGACCGCAAAAATCCCGAGCCTTGAAGGAGGCTCGAACGCGGGGCCACAGATTAGAGTGCCGTGAAGTTACCCACCGACTCAGCAATTCAATGTTTCTCTTTTCCCTAATCACTTTTCTTCTATGACGTTTTTTGGGCCAGGGCTTAATAACAGAGTTACGGGTACGCTGTAAGATAGTAGCAGCAGTGAGAGGAAGGCCGGAATCTGGCGTGCGGAACTTTCTCGCGCTTACACTGACACCTAGTGGCTTGGGTACATTTCTTACTATGGTAGAAAGGCCCCAAGAATTATTTTAATTCAGTTTAGGTTTTGTTGAGGTTAGGTTAGGTTACGTTTTTAAAGGATTTTTTTTCTTCTGGTGTTCTTTGATATGATTCTAATGATTTTGGGATACATTTATGGGGCAAAGCACTTGTTTATGAGTCCTCCTCCCACAAACTTTGGGGATCTGTGGGAAACTGGGTTTTTTGGGTAGGGGAACATCAGAACGAAATATTTGCAGTATTAATGAGGTCCAAAATCAATCAAAGCACACCAAAAACACCAGAAAAACTAATTTTCTTTCTAAAAATCTAACTTAATCTAAACCACCTAACCTAAGCTGAATTTAAATAAGGTAAAACTGCAGTTTAATACAATACTATCTAGTGACCAATATTCTCCTTACGTAGTTCTAGTTAGATCACAACCTAACATGGGCATTGTTTAAATAACCTAACCTCGCAGGGGGGTATCGCCCCCGCCTTGTTATTTTTCATTTCTGACGGCTGTTGTAGAGGTTAGATATACTGAAAATAGTCAGATCTACAAGTTGAGGACAATTATAACTACGTGCCTTGTGATGTATTAAACTGCAGCTAAAAACAGCTAAAAAATGGGTAAAAATTCAGTAGTGTGCATTCACCGATTTCAAGGCTGAAACTTAGTTTTCCTGAATAGTTTTGATGTGTTTTAATTAATCTGGCACTCGTTTTTGTCGGATTTTTTTTTTATTTACAGGTGTGGGGGGTGCCCGCCCCACCCCGCCCCGCAAACCTTGCTCCGCTTCGCACTGCCGTATAGTATTGATAATTTTCTTTTTTTCTTGATATCACCTGTTACTGAACCATACACTACCTCTCACCTAACTTAACCGTTTTTGGCAGAAATAACGGTAAATTTTCGGCAGTACCTACCACATGTAACGCCAATACGCCATTATTATTCAATTGTGCCATGGCATATGGCCTTCAAAATACTCAGAATGGAAAAATTTAGGTTATAATGGACAAGGACTCGTTTTCAGAGACACCGACTATTTTTTCTTTGCCTACAATAGGTGCTTTTAATGGAGATAGTTTTATTTTGCGCAAACCCTTAGTAAAAAAAATATTTCACCTAATTTTTTGGTACCGTTTCCATTAAAAACAGTTTCTCCATCAGAAAAAGCACTAAAACTTTGCCGGGAAAAATTTGTTAGGGTCTTATAGGTTTTAATGAAACCTAACCAAACTTATAGGTTTTAACCTATATGGTTTGGTTAGGTTAGGTTAGGTTTCATTAAAGTCTTTAAGCTTAGGTTAGGTTTCATTAAAACCTATAAGGTTAGGTTAGGTTTCATTAAAACCTATAAGACCCTGACAAATTTTTCCAAGCCAAGTTTTAGTGATTTTTCTGATGGAGATAGTGTGTTTTTAATGGAAACGGTACCATAAAATTCGTGAGTTTTTTTTTTTTTTTTTTTTTTTTTTTTTTTTTTTTTGTATAGGTTTGCGCAAAATAAAACTATCTCCATTAGAAAAAGCACCTATTGTAGGCCAGGAAAAAAATAGACGGTGTCTCTGAAAACGACCGCGAAGTCCTCGTCCATTATTACCAAAATCTACACGATGATGTAGGTAAGAATCCTAGGACTTATCAAAGCCCATTGCCGAAATAATACCAAAAAATGTAACCAAGACACTAGGCGTCAGTGTCAGCCCGAGCATGTCCTACACACAATTAGCAGGTTGAGGATTGCTATCACTACATGCCATGCTAATCGCTGCCAACTTTATAAAAAAAACAGGCTTTCAAAATATCCACCAGTAACTAAAGAGGACACTTTTATCCCCTATTTAAGTAAAGCTGTGACAGAAGACAAACAGAACACTTTTACACCCCGGGTAATCAAATGCTGGAACAATCATACCGAGCACATTGAGTTGAAAAGATATGGCACCATTCGTGGTATTGCTTTACTTACCTAAGTAGTCCTTTAAAGATGTGTGAGGAAGAGTCACGCGATATATGTCCACGACGAACTAAAAGAAGTGTTCCACCATCCGAGGTTCGCCGCGCTGGTCTCACCCGCGACGTAGCCTCATGCAGTCATTTTTTAAGCCCCCATCCCCTCCGGCCCTCCTACCAGGGGCCAGATCCAGCAAAAAAGTGTAAGTATGGTGTAAATTCTACTCCGACGCAACCCTCGCCCCCCTCTTGCGCCGAGGCTGTTTGAATAATCCGCCGAGATGGACTTACGCCGGGCGTAAGGAGGAGTATCTCGGAGTATCTCCACAGAGACAGCTGATTGGCTGGCGAATACATTGACGTCATCCTCGCTAATAGCGAATCACAGCAGTGTTTATATTATCTATTCAGATCTATCAGCCAGTCACAAGGCTGTCACGAGATAAATAATGTTTACAAACATTAATCAGCTGATTACTCAGCTGGCATCTGGGTTGACACAACAAATCGATGTATCATGTTTAAAGCGATAAGGAAGGGTTTGATGATGATGATTGAAGAATTTTGTCAGTTATTGACGCAGCTGAGATGGATCTCTGCTGTAACCAGACAGCTCTCTCGCAGACTACCCCGAGCAGAGAGCTGTCTGCTAGTGCTTATAGTGTTGGCCGAAGCCAGCACCCCGGGAGGCAGGTTACAAACCCCCGGCTAACACCTGGTACCCATTCACTGCTGGGTGGACAGGGGCTCGGGTTTTAAGGAAACAGCCCAACTGTTTCCGCTCCACCCGGGGATCGAACCCGGGACTTCTCGGTTGTGAACCGAGTGTGCTTCCCCTACACTAAGGGGATACAGTTGATTCGGGCCGCCAGTTGAATCAGGCCGCCTATATTAAATGCATACTGGACGAGAGTTTCGCGGTCGTTTTCAGAGACACCGACTATTTTTTCTTGGCCTACAATAGGTGCTTGTTCTAACGGAGTTTTATTTTGCACAAAAAAACAAAACAACAAAAATTAAACTTAACCTAACCTTATAGGTTTTAATGAAACCTAACCTAACCTTATAGGTTTTAATGAAACCTAACCTAACCTTAAAGGTTTTAATGAAACCTAACCTAACCTTATAGGTTTTAATGAAACCTAACCTAACCTTAACCACAAAGTATACTTTTTTTTTTTTTTTTATGGGTTTGCGCAAAATAAAACTATCTCCATTAGAACAAGCCCCTATTGTAGGCCAAGAAAGAAAAATCGGGTGTCTCTGAAAACGACCGTTAAACTGCCCTGTCTGCTGGGTATGCATGCTACTATAGGCGGCCCGAATCAACGGTACCCCACTAAGGAGTACCATTGACAGTACAGATTGACCAGAAATAAACAATTTGGAGGCAATAATTTAAGGTGCAGACATCCTGATTGACTTTTAATAAATATTTCTAGGGCAATAATGGGCCAGCCATCCTGATTAACCTAATAATTCAGGGACAAAAAGGGGCAGACATCATGGTTGACCATATAATCATATAATTCAAGGGCGTTAAGAGGCAGACATTCTGAGTGACCTAATCGTATCATTCAGGGATAATGAGAAACGGTACCTGGTACTCTCGTCTACCGAAATTCTCGTCCTGACACTATCCGGGTGTAATGCCCGGTATTCGGAAGAGATAGGATGGGAATTCCTATCATACAATTCCCGGGTTATGTCCGTAAGAAGAAAAAAAGGTTTCAATCTCCATAGGTTGTTCTGGGGGCAAGTTGTCACCTCGACCCAGCATATGGAGGAAAAGGGTATTCCTATTATATTAAGGTCAATTCAATCTTTTCGTTTCTCGTAAAATTTATCCTCTTTCTTTCTATCTCCCACTTCTATCTCCCCCCCCACCCCTCCCTCCCCCATACACTCAGGATACGAGTCCAAATTCGTGGGACACTTATTTCGCGATCATCGGTAACTGGTAGATTCAAAAACAATCCTCCTTTCCTCACCCTCCTATCAGATCAAGGAACACTCTTAGATTCTTAATGTCCTTCAAAATAGTCACCATAGTGAAAGATCACGTTCATAAATGAGTGGGTTAGTTGTGTTATTCGCTAAATTGAGAGTCGACCAAATTTCTATCCCGTTTTCCCTACCTCGTCACTCTGAAACACATGTTCGAAGGCTACCCACAAAGGGAGAATATCTTTCCCTGGATATTAGAGTAAACATATTAAATTCTTCTATATCAAAGTAAAAGAACTATTATAGGCAGCCATTTCATATGTATACTTGTTTCATTAGTTAATTAGAGTCATTCGAGTTCTGATAATCCCTTCAGGAGAGGCCGTTTCATAGGATCCGAACATTCCCCTTTTTCCCGCCACTCATCCCAACCTCGCCTTAGTTACCACGAGGGAGCCAGTCGTCTCTCCACTCCTTTCAAGGTAAGACATGCGGTACCTCACTCCTATTCCCCTCCCATTATTCTTGTTATAATATATCTATCTATATTCTCATATATAGGTACCGTTGTTCGGTTTCATTAACGCATAGGAGGCCTGCCCCCCATCCTTATAAGTGTTATTAACAGTCGTCTCTCCACTCCTTTCAAGGCTTCGACGGACGTCTCAGTCTGACGAAAAACCCCGTCACATGGTTTTAAGTGAACGCAAACAACATTATTACTCTTATATTCCCCCCTTTTATTCTCCATGTATACCTATAAGTATTCAGCGGTATGTTACATACGTAAATGAAAATTCACTAATAGGATTCAGTGAGGGAGGTTATGCTCTCAAGAGCTTTCCTGTGTCAGATTGGAGAGCTTTCCTTTGTCAGATTGGAGAGCTTTCCTGTGTCAGGGTGGAGAGCTTTCCTGTGTCAGATTGGAGAGCTTTTCTGTGTCAGATTGGAGAGTTTTCCTGTGCCGGGTTAGAGAGCTTTCCTGTGTCGGATTAGAGCTTATATGTGTGTCTGAAATCTCAAACAAGAGAAATAATATTTCATGATGAATAAATAGGATGATATTTCAAATATAGTTCTTGTGTTATTTAGTAGAAACCTCAGGTGATTATTCTGTGTTAGGACAATACTTCCCCACACTTCCAAAAAGAGTTTTCAGCCTTACTCGGTGTAATTCTAAGTATCAACTCCGACTACCAAATAAATCATATATATATATATATTCAAACGTGCTCAGGGAGTAAACCAGAGAACTACTCGCTTGAGCTGGTGGCAGCATTTCCCCTTAAACCTTAACTCCTACCCCTTCCCCTTAAGTTCATTCCCATTTCAGTACTCTCCGCAGCGAGAAGTGTTCGTACTATAATTAAATAGTGAAGTCATAAGACAAATTTCAATTCTCAATTCAGTTATAATCAATGTAAAATCCTAACAAGTTAATATCATTCAATATAAAGGTGTCAGCAAACAACCTACAAAAATCCTGGCACCACACGGGAACTCTCGCCGAAGGTAATGGTTAGGTTAGTAGGATATTAAGGGAAAGATACCGGTAAAAATGAACGAGGACTGCGTGGTCATTTTATGAAACACTAACTAGATTTTCCTTGCCTAAAATTAGTGCTTTTGGTAAAAATGGACGAGGACTGCACGGTCATTTTCTGAGACACTTGACTAGATTTTCCTTGCCTAAAATTAGTGCTTTTGGTAAAAATGGACGAGGACTGCGCGGTCATTTTCTGAGACACTGACTAGTTTTTCCGGTAAATTTCTAGTGTTTGCCCATACTCTCCCACTAACGCCCAAGCAAGTTTGGGCACCTGTGGGAATGCGGGGTTTTCGGGTGGGGAGCAAATAATGCGTCGGAGACACGTAATTTAAGAATTGTGTAGAGGAGACAAACTCCCTAGATCTAAAGTCATTTCCTTATATCTAGAGAAATTTGCCTAACCAAAATTAACCTAACCTAGCGGGGGGCTTGACCCACCGATAAACTAACCTAACCTAACCTAAATCTAACCTAACCTAACCTAACCAGATCTAACCTAACCTAACCAAATATAACCTACCCTAATCAATAATACCCTAACCAAACCTATATGGTTGGGGGGCCTCTGGAAGGGGAGATTGTGTCTGTATGAGTATTAGTCTAAAGCCCCGTCCACACTACCACTCACCACCGTCAGTGCTTGCCGTCGGGAAGCGCCGTTGCCAGGGTTGTGTCCACACGAACGGTTTTGTTCGGCGTTCAGCGCGCTTCCTGATTTCAAAGTGAGAGTCATGTTTTCTGCATATCGTGTACTCTCACTCGAGATTATGAAATAACCACAGGAGGTTTAGAAAAACTGACCCAACTATCATCTTCATGACACATTTCTGCATATCATAAGCAAGAAAAATATACGAAAACCTTTTTGTGTATTCTAAAAAATATAGCAAAAAGAAAGTGTATAAACATTTTTCTCACTTTTTTGTCTTCAACTCGCTGCAATTTCCCGACCATTTCTCCCATTTAATTTTTTATCACATACTCGTAATCAGCTGACTTTCTTGGTTCTGATGGTATACGGTACATAGCAATACAAAAATATCTAGATAGTGAAAACTGCCGATAACTTGAAGCATGTGTTTGGCGCTGACCCGTGAGTGACGGGCATGCCCGCCCAATATTAAACCTGCTGAATGTTGGCGGGCAGCGCCGACGGTTACATTTTGCTCGTCGGCATCGTGTCCACACTGCCACTTTTGAGTGACGAACACTGTTCGACGGCAAGCGCCGATGGTGGTGAGTGGTAGTGTGAACGGGGCTTAAGACAACTATATCATTTCTACAATATGTATATAAGTTTGGTAAAATTCTAGTGTTTGCCCATACTCTCCCACTTCCCCCAAACACGTTTGGGCACCTGTGGGAATGCGGGGTTTTCGGGTGGGGAACAAATTATGCGTCGGAAACACGTAATTTAAGAGTTGTTTAGGGTGTTTAAATTCCCTAGATCTAGGGTAATTTCCTTATATCTAGAGAAATTTGCCTAACCAAAATTAACCTAACCTAGGGGGGGGCTTGACCCACCGATAACCTAACCAAACCTAACCTAACCAAATCTAACCTAACCTAACCTAATCTAACCTAACCTAACCCCCCCCCCTCTAACCTCCTACTCCTAGCGGGGGGGGGGGGGGGTTGGGGGGGTTCTCAACACTTCAGTCATCATTCTGTGAGGATCGTCAGGTTCACACGTCTCTGGACTCAGAAGAAATCCAATGAATTTTCCCTAAATCTAGAGCATTTTTTTTATTTCCATAACTCAAAAAGTATGTGGTTGCGACGCATATTTTGTACCCCAGCCATATATCCTGCATTCCCCCAGATCCCCAAGCTTGTTTTGAGGGAGAGGGGGGAGTATGGGCAAACACTAGAATAATACCATAAGTTTTAAAGGTTATGCGGAAGTGCATTAATACTGTACAGTATACTAAACAAAAAATAATATAGAAAACGCATGTGGTAATGGCGGTAGTGACCGCGCAGTTATCGTCTATTATAACTGAAACACCAACCGAGAAGTCTTGCCGACATAAAAGTTTTCGGCGAGTTCCACTTGTAATAGGTGCAAATGAAAGAATAAAAGGTATTTCGTTATTGGACAAGTTTTTCGCTTGTCCCAAAATAATTTAAAACTACACTTCAATACAATACATGGACATTGGTTACGTAACATGTCAAAACCCCAGACTCCCCCAATCACTAAACTAACCCCCGATATTCGGTCCCTGAATTCACAAACACGGGTAAAAGCTGTTTAAATATATAGATTGGGTACTGTTATGTTAATAAATAAACTTGTAACTGTCGCTTAATAGGAACTCTCGCCGACGTAAAAAAAATGGAACATTCTCCGACGGTGGCGAGCATTCCTTCCGTTCGGGGACTGTACCATTAAAGGCTAGCAAACGTGACCTAACTACCATTCAGGGGCAATGAGGGTCAAGCGTCCTGAGTGACCTAACCATAGTGCAAGGTCACTGAGGGGCAGGCATCAGAACAAAAGTCATTCTCAAAAACGTCCAAATTACGATATAGTGAAACAACATTAATCTAGCCGCGGGATGCCAGGCTCGCCTCGTCCCACAACAATTCTGCCCACAGGACTCTGCTAGTGGTCTAAAAAACTGGTGCTGCCCAATAACGAACTAATACAAAAAAAAACACCGAAGGCAGTACCTACACGGCTGAGGCGGCCTCCCACCAAGGCTTGTATCTCTTAAACATTTGTAAACACACGCCGCTGCCGACTACCAATAGGCTTATATTTCAATCCTTACCTCGGTGGTAACGTCTATTAGGCATAATAAATGAAATTTTATTTATATATATGAGATACACCTTCTCTACACCTCATCGAGGTGGTGTAAATCTACGCCATAATATTGGCCCTGTGACGTCACGGAAATGGAGTAAGTACGCTTGCTGGATCCAGCCAGGGAGGGTTGGCGCAGACTTGCACCGAGGGGTAAAGCGTGGCCACCGAGATGTCTCTCGGTGGTCTCGGGTAAAGTCTGGCGTTGTGACGTCATCGATTTGGAGCAGATGTAGCTCCTGATCCAAGAAAGTTTTCGAAAGAGGAGTATCTCAGACTTACACTGACATACACCGGCGTATGTGTTTGCTGGATCTGGCCCCAGGGTTGTGAACTTTTGTAGCCCACATTATCGTACCGAGCCACCAAATTATCGTATTTTCAGATAGATTATAATTATCGTACAACCTTAGCTAAAATAATATAGTCAGTAGATAACTATAACATACATCATTGAATTCAGCATTCCACATATAAAAATATTTTCTCTTCACCAAAATATATAATATTCCAATCATGACAAAATTCCATGTTAATTTATATTTTCCAAAATAAATTAAATTAAATAAAACAAACATTTATTTAGTAACACATATAATGACTCAAAAGAAGCTGAATTCGAGAACTACATAGCTATCATCCTCAAAAGAAAAGAGGAATTCCTGTTCCAACCCCTATTCTTTTATCCCCTGTGTCAGCTGGCGCTTATAATGATAGTGTGTCAGTTGTCATCGACCAACTATCATGCGTAGGGATGAAAATAACAATCTCCCTTTTCCCTTACATACTGCGCTGCGTAGTGAACCAAGTATGCTTTCCGTCAGAAGTCAGTTTCTTACCTTTGTCTTGGTAAGGTTAACCATGCTAAATACCCCTCACAATCTGCGTTCCAATGCGGCAAGCAACGGTCTAAGTCCATGTCATGCAAAGGACCAAAAGTCAAACTTAAAACTCTCTACCTCTCTTTTGTGGAAGTTGACAGCCAGTTTTCTTTTTTTTGTGCGATGATAATTTTTGTATGACTGTAATGTAATTATATTTGTGAGCCAATTATTGTATTTTCGTGTACGATTCTCAACCATGCATCGTACATCGTACGGATAGTCAAATTATCGTACAAATACGATAATTATCGTACAGTTTACAACCCTGCATCCCATCCGATCCGATCCGATGGTGTTTGGGGTAGAGATCACAGAGTTATACACTAGAGCGCACATCCCCTACCCCAGTGGGTAGGCGGAGTGAAGCAAGCGGGGTCGGGTGGTGGACATGCAACCATGATACTCTACGATATTTTGTCAGACGAACAAATTTTACGTTGTCATTTTTTACCAACTGCTTTTTTTTGCATTGGTATGTGTCACATACCAACGGAATCAGGAAAATGTGTTGATTCCAAGACAGTGAATGGAAATTCAATGCAAGCAAAATTATAGAAATAATAGCGAGTTGAAGCAAAAAAGTGAGAGAAAATGTTTATGCACTATTTTATTTTACGCTCATTATCTTATTCTAGGTATGACTTACTGTAATTAATTTATGCTCATGATATGCAGCAATGTCTCGTGAACTCGATGGTAGGTTCAGTATTTTCTAAATATCATCTGGTAGCTTGATAACATCGGACATACCTGTGTGATGTCAAGCATCTCCCTCTAATTTGTGACTGGGAGGTGAGAGTAATAAACCCTGGGCGAGGGAAATAGTACCGACTAGGCTGCGGAAGCGACGCTCACCACGGCGAAAAGCTGTTCCGTCGCAAGTTTTCTGTTCATGGCAATTTTTTACCATCTACTTATTGTTGCATTGGTACGTGTCATATACCAGCAGAATCAGACAAATATGCTGATTCCGAGACAGTGAATGAAAATTCAATGCAAGCAAAATTACTGGAATAATAGGGAGTTGAAGCAAGGAAGGTGAAAAAAAATGTTTATGCACTATTTTATTTTGCTGTCATTATCTTATTCTAGGTATAGCTTATTGTATTAAATTAATATTCATGATGTGGAGTAATGTCTTGTGAAGACGATGATAGGTTCAGTTATTCTAGATATCATCTGGTAGTTTGATAATATCGTGTAAGAGTACAACATGTCGTGTGGGCCAGAGCATCATCTGTGGCCGCAGAGTATCATGGTTTGATGGCGGCCGAGCCACTCAAGTTGCCTCAGCTAATGCCCCCCTATGCGATCTCTAGTGTATAACTCTGTGGTAGAGATAGATACCCTAGTTTGGGGTATAGTGCCTTATCAACGGCACCCCTGCGTTGGTTTACTGCAACTTTATTCCTTTTGTTGCTTGTGGTGTTACTGCTGGGTATTAAGTTCTTTTAACCTATTTCCTCTCTTCCTCCAAAAGGTGAACAAGACATCTCTGGTGAATTCTATTTCTTGTGGGTTTTCAAAGTTGAATAATACGTTTCCTATTATTTCATTTATATTTTCATTATACGGCTGCTGTAATTTCTGTAATTTATTTTTTCCATATTGTAAGTATTTTCCCGGACATTGTAGTAAAAAGTGTTCTAGGTCTTCATTCTGTGCCCCACTGGGCACTTTGTGTCGCCATCTGTGTGTCTCCTGTCCTGCAGTTCAAGGCTGTTAGTTCTGAGTTTAAAGAGTAATGTTGACTCTGGCCTATTATCATACATTTTTTCCATTCCTCCCATATGTTTCTTGTATTCTCTATATATAACCAGGCTTGATTTTTTTCCATTTTTTCCTTCCGCTGTTTTGTATCCCATGCCTCTATCTTCTTATACAATCTCTCTTTTCATTCTTCCCAATTCCTCAAGACTACTTCCAATTTCCATCATATATGACTTGCAATTTTTCATCCATTTATCTTTTTGATCATCTTTTGTCTCCTCCATTACTCTTCTTATCAATTAATTTCTTTCTTCCTTCATCACTCCATTTACATATCCCAACCTTGCCTTCATGATTCTGGTCTTGACCAGAGATGCTCCTATTTCCCTCTCATGCCTGCCAGTGTTGCGTAGCCTCTTGCTTCCAGAATTGTCCTGTGCACTGTGTTTTCTATTCTTTGTAATTTTTCCATCTCCTCTTGGTTGTAATTTATTACTGCTCCTAATTTATTACTAGGAGAGAGAGCGGGGCCGCGGCGGCGATTTATTTAGTTAACGCTAATTTATGGATGGTACTACTGCATTTATCAGACAATTAAATATATCAATGGAAAGCTAATAAAATTCTGCTTCTATTGATATATTCCATCTTATAAGTTGTCCAACAAAGTTTTACATGACGACGAGTTTAAGTGAATGCATATTTCTTAAGTCTGATAATGACCTCTATTTAATGTGTTTTACTGTGTTTTATGTGATAATCTTATAGAACAAACATTTCCGAAGATAACAGTATATCCTTTATACATGTATAACATGATATACTGCGGGGTCATGCCCTGAGAACTTCCGCGGGTCTTGGGTGAACGAAGAGGCCCTGGCACTAAGATGACGCCCAGTAGCGTTTAACATAGGGCCTATATATGGCGGTACCCTCTTATTACAGAGACCGTAGGGGAGGCTGTGTAGTGGTCAAAGCGCGCGCACGCACACGCACACACACGCACGCACACACACACACACACACACACACACACACACACACAACACACACACACACACACACACATATCCACCTCAGTAACAATAACAGAACCATGACAAACCTGTAAAGTATTTAGTAATTATATATCAAACGTTATAATCATTTTTATTACTAAGAAGCAGAGGGCAGAAGTGTCCTTGAAACATGCGCCAGAGAGAATGCACTCCCTCCGTCACTCCGAAACCCCGCCCCCTTTCCACCAGCAACGTTTCAGTTTGATATGAAAAGTCACTTATGTTTTAATTAATTGAGAAGACGTACAATTTGAGGAATAATTATCTAATGCAAGCGTATTAGCTACATATGCGCTTTTATGGGAACGCATTTGGCTCTGCACTGTTTTGTGTGTCCGTAGCTACTATCGTGGACATTGATTGCTTTCAGGCCACTCAAACCCACCCTCTCGCTTGAAGAATGTGTGTGTGTGTGCATACATCACCATCATCACTAACAGTGGCGTACCCAGAAAATTGAAAAGGGGGGGCCAAAATATATATATATATATATATATATATTATAATATATATATATATATATATATATATATATATATATATATATATAAGCGAAAGTGTGTGTGTCTGTCTGTCTGTCTGTCCGCGATAGGTGCCGCCCCCCGTGGCGGAATCCCATCATATGTCACAGTTTTGGAACCAGCTTGACCAGGGAAAGGTTTTAAGCCCACTTATGAGATGATCCGATCAATTTATTTTTTTTTTTTTTTTAGCAGCCTATTAGCGAGAATTGTGAAAAAAAATGTGGGTTGCGAGAATTGAGGAAACCTTGATGTAGGGTGATGGGTAATGGGTGAGTGAATGGGTGGGGTGATGGGTAATGGGTGAGTGAATGGGTGTGTGGTGATGGGTAATGGGTGAGTGAATGGGTGGGGGGTGATGGGTAATGGGTGAGTGAATGGGTGGGGGGAATACATACATTTCTACATCCATGATTTCAGGAAAGTTAGAAGGGGCTATCTGGAGAATCTGTGTTTGATGGGCCGAAGGCCCACCAAACACAGGTGGTGGGCCGAGCCCACCAATAGCCCTAATGGGTGAGTGAGTGGGTGGGGGCTGATGGGTAATGGGTGAGTGAATGGGTTGGGGGTGATGTGAATGGGTTGGCGTTAATACATACATTTCTACATCCATGATTTCAGGAAAGCTAGAAGGGGCTATCTGGAGAGTGTGTTTTGGTGGGCCGAGGGCCCACCAATATATTATATATATATATATATATATATATATATATATATATATAATATATATATATATATATATATATATATAATATATATATATATATATATATATATATATATTTTTTTTTTTTTTTTTTTTTTTTTTTTTTATCTATCATTATCTATATCTATATTTATATATACATATAAATATATATATATATTATTATTATATTTTTTCGCAAACGGGGGGCATTCCCCCCCCCCCCCCCACCCCCGTCGGTACGCCACTGATCACTAACACCACAACTATATACCTTTTGGAGACAACTATACGGAAGGATTAATAGTCAGAGATAGTCCTCCTGTTCCGTCTGGCTAGCTAGCTTGGACTTGATACAGAATATGATAGATATGAATTATTTGCGTCCATCTTGCTAGAAAATTACTATATCTGAGTTATTTTGTTGTTTGGAGTTTATGTTCATCTCTAGGTCCATTTTTTAGTGGACGTAGAGACCTTTTTTAGTGGTTTATCTCGCTACCTGTATACATGTACATTAAAAGAGGTGTTCCTTGCCCGTGCTATAGGTGTGAGGGTCTTCAGCAGCACCACCAATGAAAGGACACGTATCCATGTGCCTGTTAGCATACATGACTGATGTTTTTTAGCTTCAACATGAAAATTCAGCGAAAAAGATTATTTGTTGTCGGCCACTCAAATAATTCGGAGCGGTCAAAATTATCTGTACGGAGCCATTAAAATGATCTGTAGGTACCAGAGGATCATGGAAGGCTTAGAATCGTTAGTTTTTCTTAAAGATGCTATACAGTAGAATCTCTCCCAGAAAGGCGAGGAGTGCGAAGCTGCAGCCCAGGAACAACATGTAAAAGGCGCCTTGGACGTGGTCGAGCCCGAGAACCACCGTCCTCTCATCGACCTGAAGGAAAGAGATCATGGACTTGTTTTAGACACGTGAATCCATAGGCAATAGTTGAACAAGTTGATACATAGGTAGACAGACGGGTGAATTGATAGATCGATATATGATTAGATGGAAAATTAATCCATAGATAAACAAATAGATAAGGGACATAGATAAAATAAGTAGGTAGATGGGAACTGAAGTAGATTTTTAAACACGCTTCATAATTGGTCATCAAATATTCTCTATTAACATACAAACATATAGGCTACATCAATATTTTCCTTATGTCGGTAAGAGGCCGTTCAAAAATTACTTAAGGCCTAAGGGGGGGAGGGGGGTATGGTGACGTGTGATGAGTATGGTAGTGGGAACGGGGGGAGGGGGGTATGGTGACGTGGTATGAGTATAAGAACATAAGAAGAAGAAAATAAGGAAGCTACAAGAGGCCGCGAGGCCTACACGTGGTAGTTCCTGTTACACGTATACTACACGTGGTAGTATGGTAGTGGGAGGGGGAGGGTTCTGCCATGTGTTACATCACTTCTGATTTTTTTAAGAATAACCTAAATATGATAATTTCCAGGTACTTAGACTACTTATATTACTGTATTTGGAAATAACTGGAAACCTACTAATTGGAGGGGGGCAGTGGCGTACCGAGGGGGGGGGGCAGTGGCGTACCGAGGGGGGGGGGGCATGCGGCCATGCCCCCCCCCTTTGCTGGTGTATTGCTGGTGTTACATAGTTTTCTAGGGGGGTCTGGACATGTGTTAAAAGGCGTGACAAGGGGGCAGGGGGGGTAAAAAAAATTACAAAAAAAGTTACGTAATTTTTTTAATGGCCCCTAAGAATCACCAAGTACGTATATAACCAAACTGGGCATTTAAAGTTACTAAGGATCCTAACTTGAAGCTCTGCCAGTCTGATATACGCATGTAGCCTCTTACTTGTGCTGCAATAGTTCCTATCTGGTTCCGGGTGATCGTTTCGCGGTTCTTCCTGATGCGTTGCCTCACCACCTCCTCGGTCCACTGGTGGATGATGCCCGCGTCTTCCAGGCGACCTATCAGCTTGGCAAAGCGGTGGAAGAACGGGGCTCCTCTCCTGGGAACGTGAAAGTGACAAGGATCACTGTGGTCATCTGTCCTAATTTCACGTAGCCTATGTCCAATTTCTGCTTATTCATTTTTTTTTTATGAATATTGTAGAAGTTGTATTGTAGTATTGTAGACACATTGCAGAAAATAATATCACAGAAGAACAGATAGCAAAGTGATAGCGAAATGAAACCAGCAAAGAGTGATAACAAGTTGTAAGACACTGCACAATGACGCACATTCAGCAGATGTTTTAAGTTTTGATTAATCAGTAATTGGATTTTAGGTTCCTTGTGATTCACACCTTACACACACACACACACACACACACACACACACACACACACACACACAACACACACACACACACACACACACACACACACACACACACACACACACACAAATGCATGTGTGTATCGTATGTAGTGTATGTTGCATGTTACACCGCCTGAACGGCATAGTGGATTAGAGCGTCCCGCGCTTTTCTGTGGTCAGGTGTTCGATCCCCGGCCCCGCTCGTTCCCGGGTTTTTTCCCGTTGAGAAATTCGGGCGGTTGATGTAGCTATAGTATTAATAACAGGAACTACCTCGTGTAGGTCTCGCGGCCTCTTGTAGCTTCCTTATTTTCTTATGTTCTTATGTTTTTAAGACCACAGAGTGGCCTGGCACTCTTTAAACCACTGTGCCTCGCGGCGGGGGGGGGGGGGGGGAGTGCGACTACATTATAGTTATTTGCGGAATCTGACCTCATTACGAATCCCAAGGACGCCAATACCGGAATGCCCTTTTTGCCGATGTAATACGGCGTTCGTCCGTGGGCGTCCGTGAACCGAGACGCGATGACCACAGAGATATACTTCGATAATGTGATCGTTGCATGTCTTCCCTCAAGTATCTTTTTTAAACCGACATCTGTATCCAGCACCTGAAATAGTGCATGCCATTACTCTGGGTACGTCAGTCTCAGCGTCATATCATTCAAATGTTAAATACAATGGATTTTTGCCATAAGTAATAAATAATACACAACCCACCTCCATTTTAGACACCACGTCCTGCACAACAGGATGATTATGTTGCATGTAGTACTGATACACAACCCCTTTGAAATATTGTTTGTCTATACTCCAGCTCCAGTCCTTCTGGTTTCTTAACTCTTCTAAGGTTTCTATGGGTTTCGTTGTGCTCTGGACTGTGAGACGAGAGGTGAGGGAGGATCGAAAACCCGTCACAATTACCACGGAGAACACCAGCCACCAACCCACCAACATCTGAAAAGAACAAAGTCTGTGAACAAGCACAAGCCAGTCACTTTCATCATCGTGATAATGTTGAACCAGTGAGTGGTTGTGGTGGCGATCACTGAAGGACAACACTGACTTTTATAAGATGAGCTACCTGTCCTGAAAGGGTGACGGAGGGAACTCGAGGCGGCTGTTCAAGCAGGGCGCCCCACCCATACAACAATGATGTCACAAACGACACGCCTCGTCGCCCTGTTACACGACTACATGCCAGCTGCAGCAGCCATAACGTGACTCCCCACACCACCAGGCCCGCCGCCACGCTCGCCCACACCTCGCCTGCCAGGGTAGTACATCGAAAACATGCGCTGGTATGAGTTATGTTCAGTGACACGTATTCCAATGCCTGTTTGTTGATATTTATTGCGTAATTTGATGCATATTTTACATTGGCATATATGTATGATATTGCATTGCGAGGTATTGCAAGCCACATTTAAAACCTCAACAGAATGTATTGTCACGTACCCGAGAATGGGGTGATGAGCGCCATGTCGTTAGATAGCGGAGATTGTTTGAGTGTGATGAGCCTCATTGTGTCCCCCTGGTAAACTTTTAATGGCTGCAGGAATTTATTGCGCTCCGGGCTGGGTGCCGAGGCGCAGGCAATGTCTGTTTCCTCGCGCTGCAACTGTCCCATCATACCAGAGAACACCCCGTCCCTCTCGATGCCCCAAGACCCGGTGGGCTCATCACGAACTATATACCTGGAGAACAGCTTACTGATTTGATATCTAAATCTTTACAATAACCTTACATGTCCCAATCAATATCTAAGACAATAACATGCAAATTCCGATTACTCAAGTGCAATATGGAAAAAAATGTAAAATAAATCAGAATTGACGTTCACTGCTAAGTAAGCATTGTGTACATACGTGAAATTTAGTTTTGAAGAAAGTGTCGTAATGGTTCGTGCATCTACGGAGTCTGTCAGTTGTACTATTGAGCCAGGTGGGCCGTTGCCTCTATCAAAGTCAGTGTAAGGAAACGAGACCACAACAACTATGCTGAACGTGTGGCCAAACAAATCCTGGAACTGATCTGAAAAGAAACATTTATCTTGATTCACTAATCCAAATGCCTGATTTTTTTTTTCTCTCTCTCTCTCTCTCTCTCTCTCGCTCTCGCTCTCGCTCTCGCTCTCTCTCTCTCTCTCTCTCTCTCTCTCTCTCTCTCTCTCTCTCTCTCTCTCTCTCTCTCTCTCTCTCTCTCTCTCTCTCTCTCTGGTTTTTTCCCTGTCTGTTAGTCTTGTCCTCTTATATGTTGGTCAATGAATAAATTCATTGACTTGTATTAATCTATCTCTGTTTCTCTATCTTGCTACTTGTTTCTTTCAACGAAATATTTATCTATCTATAGCCTATATTATGGCATGTTTTACCACTTTTGTTGTTGTTGTTTCCCTATGAATGAGTTATGTGGTACGTACAGATCTTTCACGGGGGATGGGACCTATGCGATGCCCTATACAAACATACGGTTGGCGTCTACCAAAGCGAAAAGAATGGTTGAAAATAGCACTGAACACTTCATAATAACTGAGGCTCATGCCCGTATACCTAAAACCCAGCCTATGCAATTATTGACAGTGTGATCCTCGTAAACCGTGTTGCCTTGTGAAGACAAATCGTTAAGCCGCGTGCTATAGCTATAGTGCGAACACTCCTAAATGGCGGCTATATAATAAGATGCGGTCAGGCTGGGCTTGTGTACCTGTGTACCTTAGACCTGTGTACAGTGGTGCCTATTTACCAAACATGCGATGCGTACCCTCTGTGATATAATGTAAAGGGCATCACAAATACGATAAACACATACCAATACAATGTTAACGTAACATGGCAATGCTGTACACAGGTGTTGGCCCAGCCTGCCCGCACCCTATAGAAGTGGTCGCACTATTGCCCGTATTCGTAGTCACATACCATCATTGTACGTGGTCATTGTTCACTTTTTGTCTTGTCCTAATTAAATCAATATGTCATGCCAGCTCTGTTGTGATTGCAATAGGAGTACTGTATGATTGCTCTAGTACTTTCCATGTCAGCTACAAGATCAAGTGAATAATTTTGACTGAGTAGAAATGGAACAAAATCATAGCAATTACCACGAGCAATCATGGTATGTGACTACGAATACGGGCATATGTATAGTCTATCTTCGAAGACTTATTTCGCAGAGAAGGAATCATCTTTATTACCTTACGATGAACGACCTAATTTCGCATGTCTTTTGTATGG
>JACEEZ010014416.1:60000-130000 GCA_016584305.1 Chionoecetes opilio
TATAATATATATATATATATTTATATATTATATATATATATATTATATATATATATATATATATATATATATATATATATATATAAACCGTACTAAAACTCACTCACCATATACATATACGGTGTGTGAGTGTGTGGATGTCGGACTATGATAAAGATAAGCAATGGGCTCGAACAGTCATTTGGATGATAGTCCCGTGTCCTGTATCGTGACACAGGTACGCAGTGATTGCAGTGTGGGGGATGATGCACTGTTTTGTATAAGCCAGTAATGCGCACGAGGGCACGATACGCAGGCATACACAAGGGCGGCTGTGTGTATACCCAGCTTTAAATCTGAATAGGGAATCTTTTCAGTTTATCAGAACATCCATGAACTGGGAAAGTGCTTCAATTATATATACCATTACTGTGAATGCAGATATTAACTTACATGTAGAAAGATGAACATAATAATGTGTAAGCTGATGTGGACCACTGGCGGATTTAGGGGGCGGGGGCCACCGGGGCCATGGCCTCCACAAAAGGGAAGTATCGTGTATAGTTTATTTTATTTATGATGGTCAAAATGCACTAAGGAGGCCACGCCCCTTGCCCCCCCCCCCACTCCATTTTCTACGGGGCAGCTGAGTGGTGCACTCTATGAACTTAAGAACATAAGGAAGCTACAAGAGGCCTGCACGTGGTAGTTCCTGTTTCTTATTAACACTACCTACATCCACCTTTCATCCCCATCCATGAAATTGTCTATAAGCCTCCTTTTATAAATCCTTTATTATTTATAGTCCTTTTACAACTCCATATTGACTCCGCACTAACTACCTGCAATGACTGAGTCCAATCCAATCATTCACCACCCTATTTGTGAATCTGTTTCTCCCTATTTTTTTTTTTTAATCTACGCTTTTCCAGTTTGAATCCGTTACTTCTTTCTTGTTCTGTACCCTGATTACTAGCCGTAAGAACTTTTCCTATACATCTCCTTTATTGTATCCCTTTAACCACTTAAAAACTTCATTCAGATCGCCCCTTACTCTCCGCCTCTCGTGTGAGTGTAAATTTAATAGCTTCAATCTCATCTCATAACTAAAGTTATGCATCCCCTGTATCATTTTAGTCATCCTTCTCTGGGGAAAAAATGTAGACCGCATATATTATAGTCTAGGTGAGGTCTGACTAGAGCCAAATAAAGCTTTAGAATAACCTCAGCACTTGTCCTTTTAACACTCCTGGCAATGAATCCTAAAACCTTATTAGCTCGATTTTCAGCCTCAATACGTTAATTGTTACTTAGGACGGAGGTCGGATCTTATAACCGCATACCCAAATCTTTCTCGTCTTCTGATCTTTTCTGTGATACATTGCGTATAGTGTACTTATTACCAGGATTTTCTTTACCAACATTAATTACGCTACACTTGTCAAGTGAAGATGGCTCTGCTCAGTGCACACGCTATTGTGTAGTGAGGACGGTGTGTTTGGTCGTGATGATGATACGAGTAATCTGTAGCTACACATGTCGAAAATTATGAGTGCACCAATCAGCTGCCCCGTAGAAAACGAGGGGGAGACAGTGGGCGTGTCTTCTATAATACACAAGTACTTGTGGGCCCTTCGGACCCATGTATTGATGTTTGTAGTAGCAGTATATAATTATTTGACAACATGTGATTGCAAACTCCAATCGTGTTGTTGCTGTCGTTGGTCACTGGTGAAAGTGCCTCGGGGTAGACCACGTTCCGTGTGATTCCAACACACACACTCACACACGCACACAAACGTTAAGTCCATAAGTCTACTGAGTTTGGAATGCGGCAAGACGTTACCGCAGAGTTTTCCTGTAATCATAATACTCCTAAAAGTGTTTTTACCCCAAAACCCCCCTTCAAAAGTATTCAATCGACATGGGACCAAGCTGCTTAACTTTTACGATTTATTTGCGATTTTTTGAGCCTACTCTCATCAAAATTGAATTACAGTTTCGGCTACCCAAAACAGACAGACACACACGGCTACTCCTATAGTACATTAGATGATCTATTATAGTCATCGCCGACGCCATGCACACCATTTCCATGCAACTATACGTGTCCTTTTCCACCAGAATAATCTTTTGCACTACGCATATAAGTAGGTGTGTGCACTTGTACAGGGCAGGCATAGGGCTATATACGCTAATGGTTGCTTCAGGTCATCAGCCACTTGGCCGTATCCCCCCCCCCCCCCATAGCTTTTCCGAAAATCCGCTAGTGTATAGTGTATGTACCCGTCATAGCTTGCAATGCACTACCTGTCATTCTCGTTTTGAATGCGCAACTCATGGTTTTTTTTATGTTAATCCGTGCTTTCAGGAGCTGAGGTATGACCAGTTGCATGTGTGAAATGTTTTGTGGTTCTGTGTGCGTGCCTATCCTATGTCACATTGCACGCTTACCGTCACTGAAAACATCTTGACCATTTTCCTCCTTCGACGTTGGGAAGTTCAATAGATTACAGGAGAAATAGTCTAAAAATTCTAGTTTTGTCACGTCTGAAAACACGGCAAGGATATTTGAATGTGGGTGCAGCTTGTCTAATCGATTATGTTCCTGAATAAAACCTAAGTCACCTATACTTATACGCAGTTGTATGCCTCGTGCATTTCCTTGCTGACGCTCAATCAATCTTCTCTTGCAATACAATTTTTTTTTTTTTCATGTCTTGGTGTAATACTTTTCTGGAAGTCAAATGGAGGTGAATGTACTTCCATATTATGTTACGATTTTCACTGAGAAGATTGTATGTTAACCTTTTGTGAATCCTTTGAATTACGTGAAACGGTGTAGTTGTTGTTCATTGATCGTTTTTATTGCCATCAATGTTGATGTACGTAGTAACCCGGATGTCACTGTGTGCCCTGTGTCCTGGGGAGGGGTAGCGGGCTCTCACCACCTGCAGAGTTATACCGTGGCCACCCGGTTATACACACTAATGCAGTGGTTCCCAACCTTTTTTCTGTTTTTTCCCCCTTCAACCAGTTTAACCATCCGGATTTCCCCCTCCATGTGGACAAGGAAAAAAGTAGCCAAAACACAAAATGTACTTGCTTAATAACAAGTATATATATATAAATCTCTCTCTTCTCTCTCTCTATATATATATATATATATATATATATATATACATATATATATTTATTTTTTATTTGTTATTATTATTATTATTTTTTTTTCTTTTTTTTTTTCTTTCCTATAGTATAGCGCCTGTAGGCAGTGGTGACCCAGGGCTCGGATGGTAGGCTCTGGAGGTTCACGGCTGTGATGGATGGTCCTCGCCCGTGGTGGCGCAGGCAGGATTCTTATAGTGACGCCCACAGTCTATAACTGTGGTGACGCCTGTGATTTAGAGGTTCATGCCGCCCCTCTGTGTCCTCCGATGCACTCGCAAGGTAGAGTTGATGGGCAGGGCATGTGGGTGTTCTTAGGCCACTCGACGGTCACTCGACGGTGCAGAAAGGTTTTGGGTTTCTTCGGGGATCGAACTCGGGTCACCGAGAACGCCAGTCGGAGACGCTAACCACTCCGCTACCGCCTCCCCAAAGATATAGACATTATCCTATATATATATTATATATATATATATATATATATATATATATATATATATATATATATATATATATATATATATATAATATATATATATATACTCAAAGAAAAGTCAACAGCCGCATTCTAAGACATTTATTTTTCTGTCGACTAAATGCTACCGTAGATAACAGTAAAGTCGCCAGGACAACGTTTCTTTGTTATTTACAGACGTGTGGTGGCGTTAATACTTACATTTCTACATCCATGATTTCAAGAGAGTTAGAAGAGGCTATCTGGAAAGTCTGTGTCATTTTGTGTCTTGTTCTGCGTCATATTAGGGCTATAAATGAACAAATTATAAAAATAAAACCGAGTGGCGACGTTGTTATACCTACTACAGTAAAGTCGCCAGCTAGTATTTTAACCCAACAGTTGAGTCGCCACTCTGGGGAATTCAGGGAAATTAGAGGTAAATTAAAACAATATATATTAGCTGCGGAAGATGCTTGGATATAAAAAAAAAATCCTCTGCTAACGTGAAAACAAATTCTATTCAAGTTTGAAAGATCTGGCAAGTCTTGTGTCCTGCCGCCCGAAAGGTGATGAGCTACTGTCTTTTGTCGCGCGAAGAAAAACTTGAGAAGCAAAATGCGCAACAGTTATATTTGCAGATACAAAGCATAAAACAACGCTAAAACAGGGTAGATTATACAGTCATGATTTAAACTACTGTGTATCATCTTCAGTGGCACATAAAAATCATTAGTGATGCTATAATTCGTAATATTTGGCGGCTGGCGACATGACTGCAGGTGGCGACTTGACTGTTATCTACGTAATTTAGATGTCCCTCAGGATAAATTTCCCCCTTAGAATCCTGAAATTTCCCCCCAGGTTGGGAAATACTGCTCTAATGCATAACTCTGTACGGTACCGGTAGTAGTTCTCACCCACCACATACTCGATAGCTTATGCGACGGAGATGAGCACCGAGGCCACGCGCAGCACAGCGTATGCAGTGCGTATGTGCACCCATTCTATACCTATAATATTGAAAATTATGGCTACGGTAGGCTACGTAATGTGACATCTTTTCATTCCAAGTCACGCATCAAATTTATATCACTTACCGTAGATAACAGTGAAGTTGCCACCTACAGTGAAGTCGCCAGGCGCCAAATATTACGAATTATAGCATCACTACTGATTTTTATGTGCCACTGAAGATGTTACACAGTAGTTTATATCATGACTGTATAATCTACCCTGTTTCAGCGTTGTTTTATGCTTTGTATCTGCAAATATAACTTGCGCATTTTGCTTCTCACGTTTTTCTTCGCGAGATGACAGACAGTAAACAGTAGCTTTTCGGGCGACAAGACACAGACTTGCCAGATCTTTCAAACTTGAATAGAATTTATTTTCACGTTGGCAGAGGAATTTTTATATATCCAAGCATCTTCCGCAGCTAATATATATAGAGACTTGTTTTACTTTACCTCTAATTTCCCTGAATTCCTCAGAGTGGCGACTCAACTGTTGGGTTAAAATACTAGCTGGCGACTTTACTGTAGTAGGTATAGTGAGGTCGCCACTCGGTTTTATTTTTGTCATTTGTTCATTTATAGCCCTAATATGACACAGATGAAAACACAAAATGACACAGACTTTCCAGATAGCCCCTTCTAACTTTCCTGAAATCATGGATGTACAAATGTAAGTATTAACGCCACCACACGTCTGTAAATAACAAAGAAACGTAGAACTGGCGACTTCACTGTTATTTACGGTAGCAATTACGACTTGAGTGTCATTGACGGTACAGTATATAAATCTTATTATACCAGAATGTGAATCAGTAAAAAATTTAGATAAAGTGATGAATTAATGTGGAAAACCTTAGAATTATATGTAGATCTGCTTTACTACAGACTATAATGTAATTCCTTTGTTATCTTTTGAAGATATCAAAGCCAAGTATTCTCTTTAGTAATATTTTAAGCTGAAAGCTCACCATTAAGCGGAAATAATAGAAAGGAAAATGCTGTTGTCGTGACTTGTGTCTGCTCTGTTGGTATGCTTGATAAACAATGGCGGACAGGACGCCAGCTGGGGTAAGTGATTCAGATATGTGTTTGTATTTTTGGCTTTTTTAGCGATATAAAGTTATCGTTGGGTCCTGAAAGAAGAAGCAGCATTTTACTTGCAACATAGAACCTATTTTATGGGATTGAAGGTATACAGCGCTGGAGGAATGTCGCAACGGCTTACATACGTATCCTGCTAATATACCCATCCCGACAGTAGCCTACCTGCTGTCAGGCTCGTCACAGCCTCCCTCTCTCCGTATAAGGTCCCTATATACCATTTACATACCCTCTTGTCCTTACTTACCGGGTACATTATTTGAACTTTTTGTTTGCAAAGCACTGCCATGTTTAACTTTACTCCAACCACATGATATACCCCTATTAAGGGTGTATCATACCTACCTATAATTATATATTCTCTTAATAGGGATTATCAAATAGGGCATTAATATCACAGATATATTTCACCCTGTTTCCTTATAAAAGCATTTTACTCCGCAACTATTAGGCCTACCGTATAGTAAAAAGTTAAAAACACAGAAGCAAATTTGTTCAGCTTGATGTGTTATACCAATGCCGGAAACAGAAATCTCTAGTAGATTTTGAGATATTTAATAGTATGTCAAAAATACACCAATACAATTTTCTCACTTATTTAAACTAGATTAATTTTGCCATGGCTCATTAGAAAGGCCTGTTCAGCCTCTATCTTCACACTATCCTACTAGTATTTTCCTGTAAACCTCATAGTTTTGGAGTTATTTAAGAAAATATGATTTTTTACTGAAAATCAAAGGTGTTTTCACAAAGCATCTCTCAGGAGATTATTAGGGGTATATTATATAATTGAGTGTGCAGAGACGTAATGGATCCTGTCCAAGCCATTGAAGTAGCCATGAAATAGGGTTTTAATTTGGCTATTTAACTAAGTTTTTTTTTTAAATTGAATTGATTTCTCATTTTTCCCTTTTATTTCAGTGGTCCAATGGGTAATGGAGGAAATGGGACACTATCTGGGTATAAGGACATCCCTGCCATTACAAGACATTTGGACAGACTTGACGGCTGGAGTAAGACAGGCACCCAGTCTCCCGTCAACAAGTCATGAAAAGTAAGTTATTTGTTATTGATCAACTATTTGTGTTAGTTATTATGACATGTCTAGTCGCCTCCGTGGTGTAGTGGCTAGCGTGCCTGGCTACGAATCTGTGGGCCCTGGTTCGAATCCGGGCCAGGGCAAGTCGGCGACCAGCCAAAACAGTAAGCAAGAGTCCTTCCTTTCGGGGTTGATAAATGGGTACCTGGGGTAACCTGGGGAAGGTAACTGTGGCAACCCGGGTGTCACACTAGCCCTGTGTTCCGGGGTAACGGCTCTTCTTCCACCACAGGCTCTAAGGGCTAATGCCACGGAGATGAGCACCGAAGCGAAGGCCACGCGCTGCCTAGCGTAAGCCCCCATCTTTACCTTTTTTATTATGACGTGAGTATGTTATTAAATGATTTATCATTTATTTGAGTTATTATGCATGGTGACAATAGTGATGTGTGGGGGGTAGTGGAGTAGAAATAAACTATTCATTGCAAGGAATGTGACAAGTGGTGCCATAAAGGATGTTCGGGACTAGGAAACCAGAATAGGGTGGTAAATTTCTGCTGTCCAGTGTGTGTAAGAAGAATCAACAGAGGGGGCCCGCCAGAAGAGGAAGAGGTAGAAACTATAGACGTGAATGGTGATGTAATAGAAAAAGTGAAACAAATTTGTTATCTTGGTGATATGTTAGAGAGCGAGGGCGAAGTGGAGAGAGTAGCAACAACATGGATGAAATGGAGAGATAGCAGGACTGCTGATAAACAAGAGTATTCTGCTGAAAAACAGAGGAAGAGTATTTGAAGCATGTATAAGATCAGTTTTGCTGTATGGTTCTGAGACATGGGCTTTGACGAAGAAGTTGGAGGATGTGTTGGTTGGTTGTGATCGGAGAATGTTGAAATATATGACTGGAATCACATGGAGAGATCAAGTGTCCAGTGAAGAGGTGGCAAGAAAATGTGGATTGAAAGAGCCGAGTACAGTGCTGAGAGCAGTGCCTGATTTAGGTGTCACGGGGCCCTGGGCACTGGGGCTAGGCGGGGCCCCTAGGGCGCGGGGCACCCTATGATCTTACTAGTACGGATAATCACGTGAGCTACTATGCCTTCTAATTACGTACGTGTTTCATAATGTCATACATTAGGATTATAGTAATTATAATTAGTACAAGAATCCAAGCCAGACGTGAACATATTTGCACTTTGTCCATATTAGCTATTCCTATTTTCTATGACTGAAAAAAACAAATGCGTCAAGATAAACAGAACCGTACATGTAGCCCTAGTGATGTAAACATGCTATAGCCTATAATTATATAATCCAAGCTCCCCTATTTTGTCAATAGTGTTTTTTCCTTAGCCTAGTTATTTATGTGACAGTATACGATAGTCATAATATGAAGCGAAATATCAAATGCATCCGATTGCTTAAAGTAGCATTAAAAACTAATAGAGAAACAAGAATTTACCTTCGGAAATCAGGTGGTCAATGCACGCTAAATCCAATGTGACGCTCACACCAGCTGACTCCACTGAGGGCTGATTTCTCAGTCGTCCCCTTTCGTTGGGATCCTTACTAATGAGCGGCCATTTCCATCACCAACAACAAATCCGATTTCTCAGTCGTCTTCCGCGCTGCCGTTGGTTTCTATTGATTCCATAGATTGGAACATTTGGTAACGCCAAGTTGGGCAGCCTAGTGCCTCCCCAATGCAGCTTACTAATGCAATTATTTATGAAATACCATAAATTCATTCTTCTGTATTTATATTATACGTATTTTCTTCTGAATAAGATGAAAACATTTATCAGACAATGCATCAACACGATAGAAGGTTTTAAATGAAAGAAGGAGAAAAGCTTAGAAGAACTTGGATGGCCGTGGTAAATTCACGTCACCAGCTGTCAAGCAGACGACATATTTTTCACCGCCATCTGCCTTAAATATTTATTTTATCTGTCGTGCTATATTCTTCCAAACTTCAGTAATATTGTAGGTACAAGCGTAAGATATACAAAAATGGTTATATGTGAAGTTATAAAAAATAAAAAATAAAATTATACATATATAAATAACAAAATATGAATTATAAATTAAAGTAGAATATTATAAATAATCGTTGTCATTATTTATATGTGTGTAAATAGTAAATATTTACTGACTGGATGGAATGTTTACATTTTCCGCCACTAAGGCATACCAACAGTACCGAATCTGTCGTCTTTGGCCCATACCGAGAGTCATGATGAAGGTCGAACGACAGAGGAAGGGTAGCGTAAAAGGGATATTTTTTGGAACGAAGAGCAGCGCCGACCTTCGTCGCTGCTCTTGGTTCCGAAAAATATCCCTTTTACGCTACCCGTCCTCTCGTTCGTCGTTCGTCGCTCGACCTTCATCATGACTCTCGGTACGGGCCTTTTCGTATAATGTTGGGATCCTTACCATGTTGGGTAGCTCCGAGTTCAGATAACAACGACTGTGAAATTGGATCTCTTTGTTAGTAAGGACTGTTAACAGGTTGGTAAGGCTTTTGGTTAGGGAGCTTACCAAAGGACTGAGAAATCGGCCCTGAGACGCTGAGCCTGACACATATGGGTTTGGTGCATTAAGAAATTATTCAATATTTGGAGTTGGAAAAAATATATAACAAAACTATTTATTTTTCTTAATCCTAACCCATAATATGATGCAGTTATGTTTTTATTCAGACAGTCCTAGTGGGACGATGCGGGACGCAAATCATTTCAATTGATTTCTGGTAATTACCAGATGCGCGAGGCCCTGGGCACAGGCCTGTTGTGCCCTGCCCTAAATCCAGGCCTGGCTGAAAGTAAGGTGATTGAGGTGGTTTGGGCACGTGAAGAGGATAGAAGGTAGTGAGGCATTGGGGAGAACTGTTAGAGTGGAAGTTCCAGGTCGCCGTCCACCGGGCAGGCTAAGGAAGACATGGAGGCAGTGTGTTGAAGAGGATCTGGCAGCATTGGGCATTGAAGAAGTTGAGGCAACGGTTAGAGATAGTTGGAAGCGTATCATCAGCCATCTAACCTCATAGAATATTATGGGAAAAACTGACGCTAAACAGAAAAAAGAAAAAGGAAGGTGACAGTACACTAGGGTCCCACATAAAACGAGAAATTGGTCGATAAACGAGGTCGTTCTATGTGAAACACATAACCTATGGGAAAAATTGATATTGGTCGATCGGGCGCTGCACGAGGAGGCGAAGCCTTTGGGACTTGAGGTCTCCTGGCTTAAGACCAAGGTCCAGGTGTTTGGAGGCTTACTAGATGAAACAGTACAGTCTGTTCATGCGTGCAGTGAGGACATTGAGATCTTGGAAAGTTTTACATACCTTGGTAGTGCAGTCCATAATGACGGCGGGTCACTTCAAGAAGTCTTACGGCGGATTGGCATAGCCCACGGTGTTATGGACTCGCTCAGCAGGAGTATTTGGCGTTGTCGGTACCTGTGCAGGAGGACAAAGATCCGGATCTTCAAGTCGCTTGTGATCCCTGTCTTACTCTATGGTTGTGAGACATGGACACTAAATAGCGACTTGAAGAGACTAATCGATGCCTTTGGTAATAAGTGTCTTCGCAGAATCATGGGGTATCGCTGGGATGATTATGTGTCAAATCAGCGATTGCACCGTGAGACTGAATCAAGGCCTATTACCTGCATAGTCCGTCAGCGCCAACTTCGGCTATATGGGTATGTGGCACGCTACCCTGAAACCGATCCTTCCCATCGGGTTGTATCTGTAAGAGAATCCGGCGTGGAGGCCAAGGGGGCGCCCACAAGGCTCGTAGCTGGGGCAAGTTGATGTTTCTTGTCGAGAGCTGCTTGGTATGAGAAAGGAGCCTGCATGGGGACTCGCGCGTGGTGACCCACGGGAGTGGCGTCGTAGGGTGGGCGAGGCGACGCGCCCCCCGGCGTATGCCCCCAATGATTGATTGATTGATCGGTCCTCCCGTGCATACCCGTACATTTATACTCATTCACACCCATGCATATCAAAACATATATAAATTATAAGTTATGCATAGAAATGATGAAATTGGCATATTGTTGCTTACCTTAAATCTAATAGGGATTATGTACCGGGGGCGAGGGGTTCTGAGGGATCTTGGAGGTCACTCATCGTCACATTGGTCGGAGTTCGCCCGATCACAGCTGATAACTTGTAAACAAACCCACAACAACGAAAGTGTACCGTCGAATGAAAGCCATCAATAAATTACGATAACTGATGATATTGTGAATGGATCACAACATATATCCTTCACATGAATGGGTTTTTTTGGTAATAATGGACGAGAACTGCGCAGTCGCTCGCTACCGCCGTGCCCCACCTCATGCCACCCTCACCCCACCTCCGTGGCGACACGCCGACGCCGTGCCACTCCTCACTCCATGCCAGGGACACACAGCCTTCGTTCTGTATGATATTTCGGCGCTCTATATGAGAACTCCTCGGATTTGCCCTACTTTGATGGCGGAATCGTTCTATATGATCATATTCGTTCTCTAACAAAAAAATTGGAATTTTATTTATTTAAAAAAAAAAAAAACTTAATTTTTAAATTTTAATATTTTAGGTTGTTCGTTCTATAGGGGAAACGCTCTATGCGAACACATCTTATGCGGGACCCTTGTGTAGTTGTGTGAAACGTGTCAAAGTATCTGATCTACTACTTACCATTACTCTACCACTTTTCCTTCCTCCATAGGCCAGTACATATGTAGATGAGAAGCATTCAGTCCACATGCACGGAGAGTACTTGTGGGTCTTGGCACAGGACAGGCCCAACGATGTTCCTGATGGCAGCATACTACATAGTCAGGTGGATGTCTCTGCCTGCTTGCCTAGCTTATCACCTCTTATGATGCTCTTATGCTGCAGTACATACTGAGTGCTTTATGATATGCACCTCAGGAACTTTTCACATTCACTTTCACATTTCACAATTCACAGAAATGTTTTGGAATGTTTAGTGCAGCATTTCCCAACCTGGGGGGAAATTTATCCTGAGGGACATCTAAATTACTAGCATTTAGTCGACAGAAAGAAAATGTTCTAGAATGCGGCTATTGACTTTTCTTCAAATATATATAGATATAGAGTATAGTGTCTATATAATTGTGTCATTAAGCAAGTAAATTTTGTGTTTTGGCTACTTTTTTCCATGTCCACATGAAGGGGGAAATCCGAATGGTTGAACTACCGTAGATAACACTTTAGTCGCCAGCTGCAATAATGTCGCCAGCCGCCATATATTACGAATTATAGCATCACTACTGATTTGTATGTGCCACTGAAGATGATACACAGTAGTTTATATCATGACTGTATAATCTACCCTGTTTCAGTGTTGTTTTATGCTTTGTATCTACAAGTATATACGGTTTCAAATTTCCCTACGTGGTTTTTTTCGCGCGACGACGACGGCGGGAGGACACTCAGAACATAAACACTAACTGGCGACCTTATTGTTGGTCGCCACTCTGGTGATATTTTTATAATTTATTCATTTATAGCCATAATATGACACAGATGAAGACACAAAATAACACACACTCCAGATATCCCCTTTTAACTTTCCTGAAATCATGGATGTAGAAATGTAAGTATGAACGCAACCAGACGTCTGTAAATCGAAGAAAAAGTTGTCCTGGCAACTTTAGTGTTATCTACGGTAGTTGAAGGGGGAAACAACAGAAGAAAGGTTGGGAACCACTGGTTTAGTGTATTTTGCTAGTTGACACATACAGGGTTTGAATTATACTCATGTGATCCTGTCCCCATATCTCTATTCATCCAGTTGAATAGTGCCAACTAGTGTAAATCTTACTGGTTGGCCTACTCATAGAGCCTAAATTATTGATCTTTGCAGGGAAAGGGGATTTTGAGACCTTGGGTTGGTTGCGTTTCGGGGTTTCGGTGAAACTTTAGCTGCTGCCCTTGACATATCAAAAGCTTCTGATAGTCTGGCCCGGCACAAATTTTGTATTTCTAAACTACTCTCATTCAGTTTCTTACCCTCTCTCTATAGCTTTATCTTAAGTTTCCTTTCTAACCGTTCTATTGCAGCTACTGTAGACTGTCATTGTTCTTCTCGTAAGTCTATCAATAGTGGTGTTTGTCAGAGTTCTGTCCTATCACCCACTCTCTTTTATTCATTGATGATCTTCCAACTCAATGCCCTATCCACTCCTACGCTGATGATTCTATCCTGCATTTTTCAACGTCGTTACCTGTCAGGGTGGCTCGGTTGGTAGAGCTGTGGGCTCGCGTGCAGCGTCCCTGCATTTGGTCAGCAGTTCGAGCCCACCAGGTTCATCCTGGCGTGGTGGTGGCGCTTTGTATAGTCAATAACCTTGTCGTTGGTACTTGCCAAGTGTCTAGATAGGATCAAAGTATCTTATCTTCACCGTCGTTCATTAGACGTTCAACTCAACAGGAACTAAGTAATTCACGTTGAGATGCCATAGAGCGCCTAACTTCTGATCTTTCTATAATTTCTGATTGGGGCAAAGCAGACCTTGTTTTGTTCAATACAGTATACCCTCTCTAATTCAAACCGGATAATTCGACCTGTTTCAGGCCAGGTCGAATTTTTCAATAACTCCTAATTCGAACAGAAGTTCGAATTATCTGAGCTTTACTAGCGCGAGTCCGACCTCTTCCGTGCGGGCCGCAGCTGCCTCAGTCTTTCGCGCGCTTTCCTCCTGGCAACATCTCCCCGCAGAGTGCTGCCTCATACAGCCACGTGTTCTTTTGTTGCCTCCCTAACCTTGAAGTGGATTATTTTGTGGATTATTACTATCAGTGATGCCTGAGTGTTCAGTGTACAGTAGTACTGCATTTCAAGACTTCACAGTGTCAGCTATGTTTTAGTGAGTATAAGTACAGTAAACCCTGCTCATAAAAAGAATGTCATCAGCATTATGCCAAGTAAAGTAACATCTAACCAAATCTCTCGTTTCTTACTATAATTTTGTGTTGGCCCCAGTCAGTTTATCTTATTTTTGTACAAAAAAAAAAAAAATATATATATATATAACAACTTATCTTATATATAAATATATGTAAATCTTATTTCCTGTTTTTATATATTGACCATGGTGGGGCTCGAACCCATCCCGCCTTAGAAGTCGCGCCACCACAGGCGGGCACAGTACCACTAGATCAAACTGATATCCCGCTTGGCCAGCGGTTGTCTACCGTCAATAATATAACACTATAGTCGCCACTACACTAATGTTGCCAGGCGCCATATATTATGAATGTTAGCATCACTACAGACTTGTATGTGCCACCAAAGAGGCATGCACAGTAGTTTATATTATGTACGTGTTTCCAATGGCACATACAAGTCTGTAGTGATGCTAAAATTCCTAATATTCACTTGGTGACATCAGTGTTATCGACGGTAGGCTATTTGAACCATTACAATAGGAGGAAGAGGAATGATATGCAGAGGAAAAAAGTGATGAAAGGATGAGAAGGGGAGAAGAATACTAATGTTACATAATAATTAAGGATCAAATATATGGCCACCAAGTAGTAAGGACTTTATTTTTTAATCACAGAAAAGATCTGCTCATCATCATCTGGACTTGAAGGACTCATACAAAAGCTACTCGTCATCTCCATGATACGAGACAGAGGTTCTCAACTAAATAATGGTAACTTGAATTACACTCATAAAAAAGGAACCTATACATCCACCACACCGACATACATCTCTTTATATAATATGTATAGATGTGTAAACTATTATGTATTCAGTCCTAACCCAGCAGTAGGTGTGGGAAGTCCAGGTTGGTTCCCCCCTTGTAGAACAGGCCGGCCTCATCGTCTTGCTGCCCTTCTGTGATGGGAGCAAGTGTGATGAAAATATCAGTGTGTGCATGTTGTGCGTGTGTGTCGGTATTGGTCGTCTTCTTGATGGTTGTGGTGGTGGCGTTGATGGAAAAGGATGAGGAGCTCTACATGGGGATTGAGAGATGTTTAGGAAGCTGATGGAAGGGGGGAAAAAAATAGAGGAAAGGATAGTGAAGAATGACTGATGGAGGTAGGAAGGTAGAATATGAACAAAAGGAAATTTCTTGTTTCAATACTCTTAACACAAACCTGCCCTTGAATATTGCGTCAGAGAAGAAAGATTAAATATAATTAGGGAAGGACCAGATTACAGGTGAGAAGGAAGGTAGTTTACTAATATGTGTTTTTCAGACCACAATCTGCACTGGAACCTTTGACCAAAAAGACATCCTTTGACCAAAAAGACATCTCAAAGGGAGGGAAGAGCAAGAGGGACTGAAGCACTGCAAGGGAAGAGCAAGCATTTTCGGTAGCCCAATAACTGCAATGTGGAGAAAAGGATCGAGGAGTGACGGAAAAGAGAGATGCCTGAGGTAATTTCATAGTAATGGCCAAATTATAACCACTGAATCCTTTTTCTACTAATAATTTCATGGACAAGATTTTAAACATGATTCTGCAAAACATTAAGGACCAACATGGCATGCTTTCATGCTTTCAGTTTGTGTTGAGGCAACCTCAGGAGAAACTCCCTTTTTGAAACTTTTAGCTGAATTTTTTTAGGGTATTGTAATTTGCTGTCATTAAGCACCAGTTTTCCCTGCAATCTCAGGCTTCATCAGCTCCTCTGCACACACAACGATAAATCACCTACTGATGTTTGTGCACTCTTGCATTTATGTTCTTCATTTATGCTCCTGCAGGCTGGGGAGGTCAGTACTAGTGCTCCACTCATGACCATGAATGGTAAAAGTCCCTATGGCAATCACTTGAGGCTAGTAGCACTACATGGTTTTAGTTGTCTCACTCATGGTTTCCTGACCAAGTCTGTAAAATCTTCATTCATAAGTAATCAAGTAACAGTCTTTTGTATGAAGAGCTGCTAATTAGCCATAACTTTTCAAACGAGTATATCCCCATCATGGCCACCTTCCACTCCAGGTAAACATGATCTCTAAACAAACACTTAAATGCCATAAATACATTCAATGATGAATAGTTATTCCTATGTAGCCTCCTCAATGTTAGGTCACTATTATCATTACACTTTGGCCTGACAGCAAATACAAATATCCTCTTATGTAAAAAAGAAACTTTATGATCTCAATTTCTTTATGCAACTCATTTTTCTCATAACCATCTTTCCTTTGTTACTTGATGCTAGTTTCTTTCAACCTAGGAATGCATAACATTTTCTCAAAAAGTATTGTATGTTCTAACCCTCCAATGCATGATATCACAAGTAGTCTGGGAAGCGTTTGCTGTCACACAAGCATCATGGAAAGCAATACACCTTAACACCAATTTATCAGGCTTCAACATATGTTTTCCCCTTTATGTATCCTTTAATCTCCCTTCCTCCTTATGGATATCACCGTCTCATTTCTCTTGTAAACAAACATTTTTCATCAAATACCTTCTTAACAATTCTGAATGAGATCATAGGTATGATCTGTAGGGGGAACTCTTTTTGTCACAACACTCAAAATTTAACCAGTGCCATTAACACTGCAGCCAAAATATACATGAAGTAACCGCTAAAGGCCCGTTCACATCTCCACGACTCGCGTCGGCGAGCGGTCACGACTTGCTGAGTCATCCAGTCGGTGCTGATTGCAGCTGATTTTGGGGGAGGCTGAAGCTCCAAAATCGGCGTGGTTGACCAGGGTTGCCGTAGTTAGGCGACTAGTCCGTGATTGTCGACGATAGTCGCGGACAGTTGTGGACTAAAACTAATTTAACCCCCAATATTCGGTTACTGTCATGCGCCGACAGTCACAGCCATGCCCGTGCTGCAACTGTCACCGGATATGGCAAGCCCCTCCACCGACCGTAGTCGGCGGTTTGCCGTAGTTAGGCGACTAGTCTGCGATAGTTGCAAACTATAGGGGTATTTGAAAATTTAAAGGTCAATTTTGAGTTGGCATCATGCGCCGACAGTTGCAGCACGACGCAAACCCACGGTTGCAGCCGTGCTGCGACTGATGCAGAGTGGTTGAAGATGTGGGCAGCGCTCTGGCCATACCCCACACCACTTTTCAACCTTCGCTTTTGTAGTGAACCACGCCACCGATGTCAGTCACACTGTTGTCCACACACTTGCCCACCTTGACTAGGCCACAAATACTTATGTGCCTCCAAATGCTATTAATTGAACAAAATAACTACGACATGGTGATAACAATCGCCAAGGCACTAAAGATACTGCGGAAGCAGTATAGCACTAAAGACACTTCTCTATTTATAGTGGATAATGATGACGATAATAATAATAATAATAATCAATAAATATCTCAAAAATGTCTGCTTTTCATCTCTCTCTCCGTCCATGTCTTAACCACGCTAAAGTAACGGAAATTTCATGACAGTTAGTCGCAGCACGACTGCGACTGGTCGGCGCCAGGCTCGGACCCTTCGGCGACGAGTCCCAGCACGAAGCCGACTTTTTCCGTTAAATTTTTGAGTCGCAGACCCGCCCTGAGTGTATAGAGCATACACCACACAGTCGGGACCCCCCTCGCGCAGTTTCACGACTCCCACGACGACTGTCGGGCAGACGCAACCCACATGACGACCGGTGCCGACCACAAGTCGTGACTGGTCGCCGTCGAGTCGTGAAGATGTGAACACAAGATGTGTTACCCTAATGACAGTCTTAGGTCTGATTGCTTCTTGCTGAACAGGATGTAAAGATATCTTCACCAAATCTACAACTGATAAGACAGAACATCGAAGAAATACACGCATTCCCCCCTTACCTGAAACTCCTAAATAATGAAAGAGGAGGATTTAGTGAGCTTCCAACTATCTAGGATGGAAACTAGTCTTATTCATATCACCCTTCCTTGTGTTAAACTCCTCAATAATGAACTGGGATGATCTGTTGAGCTTCCTGCTGAACTGTGTCCCAAAAGTTTTCATCCTACAGACAATTGCAGCCCAGGGGCATGAAGACTATGGCTTTATTTAACTCCTACTTATCTTAAGTTCCTCAATCTAGTATAAAGTTTTGATCACACAGATAACTGCAGCTAGAAAACAGGAGTATCAAAGATATATCTCCTGTTTGTTTCCCACTCTAATATTAAGTACATAATAGTTTACCTAAGAAGTCAAGACACTTGGGGACAACAACACTATTACATCCCTGGTGGGGTGCTGATATTTAGAGACTGATAACATGTGCATCAGTGATACATTAAGTCTGCCCATAGTCCGAGTAGGGATGTTTTCAAATTTAGCTTAGTGTAAAAAATATTGCAGTTTCTTCTCTATTATAGTAATTATTCTGTACCAAACATGGAATCTTTCTATCTCTTTCTTCTAGGGTGTGTAAACTAGGAGATATGGAGGAGTGACTTGTCATTGTATTAGTACTACACAATGAGTCTGTATTGACCTATAATGAAACACACACACAATGATAACACACATACACAGCAACACAACACACAATATAAAGTAGTCCCTTGTAAGATGCAGACTTAAGGCAATTTTTTGAAATGTATGGAAACATGAGTTGCTACCTCTATGTGAGGTACCCAAGGACTAAGCAGGACGTGCAGTCGCACAGGTCCCACCCTTCAAAATTACACAGACGTCACACACCCACAATGCCACCCTCCCCTTGACTCGTGCACAAGGAGATTTTGCATTCCAAAGAACTTACAAAATTTACACTATATTCAAGGAAATCATCATTCTGTAAGGAGCAAACTTATAACAACGAAGATAATCTTATGCAGAGCAAGAGGTAGTGACTTAGATCAGTACGGTAGCAAACTATGCTCAAATGAAAGTAGAAACTGCATGATGTATGATGAAAATAGGATATATTGGTGCCATATGCTCTTTGTTGCATTGCACTAGGAAAATTTAAAAGAAATTATGGAAAGCCTAAACATTTTAAACTGGTTTTCCCAGGATATCAGTGTGTACACATAAATTGTCACTGCAATGACAAACATTCCCTCAAGGAATATATATAATGAGTTCAGGAACTACCACGTGTAGGCCTCACGGCCTCTTGTAGCTTCCTTATTTTCTTATGTTATTATGTAATATCTTGGCTAAGTCTCTGCTACGGTTTTGCACCAACATTGACATGACTGCAGAGACAAAAGTGAAAAGGGTGTTATCAGTGGTGGCATTTTGGTGATTCTAGTCCTTAACTGCCCATATTATTGGTCAGTTCTCTTCCAGTCTCCCAGAACCATTCAGATACTTAAATGTCCCGTGTGTCTTGCTAAGTTAGATCTAGGTGGGGTACCTAAAGAGTGGTGGTTTAGGCTTACTCTTGGACCAGGGATGCTGTATCAACACTTATAAAATGGATTTCAATGGCATGAGACACGGTTTTTGGAGACGTGGTACACAAGACCTGCCACATTAACTATATCTTATAAGGGACTACAGTACATCATTGGCATAACCCGAGCCTTTCGGGGCAGCTCCACGAGACATGACAAGAGTTTCCTTGAAACTTACGTACTTAAGTGTCAAATCACAGCGGAGTGTGTTCCAGTGACAAATTAATGTGTTTACGTACCTAATAGGCACTTTCAGCCTACATCCATGCCTGTTCAAATTTATGCTACTTGTCTATAAACTGCAAGTTATACTCCTCACATATATATCCTGTCTGCTGGTCCCACTTTTTTCAACTAGAAAAGATATATTCATGGGCATGAAACCATACAAAATTCCTGTTGGTGCCATTCTAAAACATAACATTATATAAAATCATCTCCATAACCTCAGATACTTTCTACAGACAACATCAATCCCTTCCGAGGATTACAAATGAGGACAAAGAAGACTACATCACCAACCCTGCCAGCCAGTCGATGAACTGTGCAGGATGTAACACCTCATTCAAGAATCTTAGTGTGTCTATTCTGCCAGTGCCGTGGACTGAGCCGTGGCCACCGAGAGAGGGCCCGTGTCATCGCCTACGACGTCATCAAATGCAGTGCATATGCCGCGCCACCCTCTACAGCCATTTGTTATTATAATGACCATTATATTATCATCATTGTTATTATTGTTGGCATTTACTAAATCTTTTTACTCAAGCCTGTAGTTTCTTATGCATTTCAATAGATGGTAAAAAAGGTAAAGTTGGGGGCATACGCTATGCTGCGCGTGGCCATCGGTGCTCATCTCCGTGTCATTCGCCCTTAGAGCCTGTGGTGGGTGAGGACCCGTTACCCCAGGACACAGGGCTAGTGTAACATCCGGGTTACCACAGTTACCTTCCCCAGGTTTCCCCAGGTACCCATTTATCAGTCCCGAAAGGGAGGAAGAACAGCTGGGTTGGCTGGTCACCGACTTGCCCTGGACTGGATTCGAACCAGGGCCCATAGATTCGTAGCCAGGCACCCTAACGGAGAGTGTATCCTGCCGAGTGCCCCGCACTCCTCGTCAGGATGGACAAGCCAGTCCTCGTGCCGCACGCCAGCACCACGAACACTCCTCTCTTCCGGGAACGGCGAGTGTAGCCATGCCCCTCGCCTCCAGTCTTTTTTGCCCGCAGCCTAGCGCTGCCGCATTAGGCTGCCACCAATCAACGCACTCCACCTCTGCGACATCAAAGTATCTCTCTGACAGCTCAAGCTGGAGGCCCGTGGTCCTCCCCTGCTGGAGGCCCGATAGACACAAACAAACAACAAGGCACCCTAGCCACTGCACCACGGAAGTGACAACATTTCAATAGATGAACAGAGGCAAATATGAAGAAAAGGGGAGCTTCAATTGCAATACTGAGTGTGGATAAACTATTGGGAGCCATGATGAACTAGAAAAGAATGACAGCTCTCGTATCAATTGCATTATTATGTCATAACAGCTATTACTGTCACCCCTATCTCTCTTGTACTAATGATTACCTGGTAAAGATAGTCAGTTTCATTAATACACTTTGAAGGCATAATATGCACAACATGCTTGAATTTTGAGCAGACACTTCTCAAAATGAAAGAGAAGACTTGCCTCTTCACAACTGTTGCATGCTAAGCTAACAACGCGCCACTTCTATAATCAAAGAATGATATTAAATTATTTCATCAAGGCCCGTCACTGTCAAGTCTTCCTGTGATATGAATTAGAATTTGTTCTTAATTTACATCAGAAAATTAATCATGCTGGTCCAATACAAGAATACACAGGCTGATAGTTAAAACTTCATACAATAGAATAGCTGGGTAAAATTATATATTTTCAATCTCTGAGCAGTCTGGGGCCTATAGGAGAGCAATTATACCTTTGTGGAAAATATAATTTCAGCTGAATAATCTAACTTGTTTGTTGTCATCAAGTGTAGCTGTTTGCATACAAACATCAGTGTGTGCAAATAATTGAAAGAGTTGTCCTACAGGTGTTAAAAATGACATAACCAAATGCACCACGGCATCTACACAGGAAGGTCTGTTTGTATTTGTAAGTCAAGCTTTCTCATGATGTCTAAATGATGTTCTAAGGTAAGACATTGGAGTCACTTAAATGTGTAGGAATCTTGTACTGCCCTGTAGAATGAATTTCCACATCCCTACAATCAAGTCCACCACAAGGGACAGACATGTCTTGAACTATGACTCCTCCAGTCCAGTCAGTCACAGTCTAGTTTGTACTGCACGTAGTGACGTCATGTCAGTGACACAGGCGTTCGCACAGGGCTTCTCTCTAGGTAGATCATTCAACAATATTATCCCGTTTTCACTTTAAAGTATCAAATTGTCTGTGTTAAATTATAGAAATAATGCCGTAACATTCTTTAACATCAAAGGATTAAAAAGATAGAACAAGAGCCACTGGTACAAGGATAGCAGGCTGGTGGAGAGGAGGGCCGGGAAGAGCTTGTGGCCTGACTGGCTCACCACAAGGGGGCACATTTAGCGTTGCCTCGGTTTTAAACTATGTTGTACATGTTCTTTCAATAGAATAGCCTTTATAGGCCTTTCCTGTTCACTGGAAAGCAAACTATTTTAAAGAGAATCTACAGACTGCCTTTCCAGGTCAAGTAAAGTAACTTTGACCTCTGTGTCACTTGCCTCACTCCTCCGGGCAGTGCATCATTGGCAGATCTAAAGCACCTCTGGGAGAGCATGTGTGGAGTACGATGCCCACATAAGTACAGTAGTACAATCACAGAGCTTCCTTGAAGGTGACGCATCATGAGTAAATACTAACACTTGCTATCGGATGTGAAATTGTGCCGTTTGCAATCAAGGTGATGGTGGTGACAGTGGTGGTGATGGTGATTTTAACTCTACAAATGACTTGAGTATACATATTTGTGTAGTTGAAAACAACAATCCTTCCTGTACCACACTATACACTAATTCTAAATTTCTGCCATTTTCTTGCAAGACTGACCAGTTAAGGGGAAAGCCGGAGGAAGTAAACCAATGCCCACATAAGTACTTCATATTGTGCTGCTTGCTAGTAATAAGTCTTTGTTTAGAATATATAGTGATTTTACATTTTCTCTCATTCTCTTATAAATATGTTTGGTTCAGGGGGAACTTAATAATATAATATAAATAGTCTTCCCATAAATAAGCATTCACTACTAGTCACTCTTTATCTTCCTCACATTTTCTGATACAATATTCATTTTAGGAAAACACTAGTAAAAATAAATATAAATGCCTGCTGTAAGTAAATGCCGCAGGTTGCAACAGGAACTAGCGCACCACCACCACTGTGACGAGGGAGAGTGCAGTGATGGTTGTGGTGGTGGTGGTGGTGGTGGTGGGGACTAATGACAGAGCAAGGAAATCAACCCTTTTGAGCATAGGAGCATGAGCATGATGATTGCACAATGCATCGCACGCACGCACATCCTTCCATCATCCATCGTCTTTTCCTTAACACAAAAGTAAGACTAAACCTGAATAATACTACAAATAACAGGAATAATAGAAACTTCAATACAGTAATCTCCCGTTTCTCCGTCGTGCGACGTTATCCGGCGCCAGCAATTTGCCTGTATTAAAACACTATCCGTCCATGTGATGCATTACATGCGATTATTACATTATGATGCGAGATGCACTAAACATCTTTTCGCCGGATAATTCGGTAATATACTGTTCTGGCCATTATTATTATTATTATTCTGTTATCATCATTTTGCTGGTTATAATTGGGCTTGTGGGTGCCGGAGGGGCATAGGGGGGTAGTGATGCAATATCCAGCTTTCAACGTTATCCGGCAAGGTCTTGGCTGCTATGCGCCGGATAAACGGGAGATTACTGTACCTAAAATATCAGTGAAAACAAAAGATCATGCAATGACCTATACGTATAAGGTGGCGCACAAGAAAAATATTTCTACTTTTCTTTCCATGAGTAATGAAAATATGAGTAATTTCTCCCCAAACACCTTTCAAATCCCTGACCCTTTCTACAAGCCCTACAAACAACACACCAAGAAACAAACACACTGAAGAAAAGAACTACATATAAATAACCTGTAATCAATACCAAAGCACAAAAATACTAATAAAAAAACATACAGAAATAATTAATACTAAAAATATCTTGGTATGTAATATCAACAGTGTTCCCTTGCAAAATAAGAGTGAGAGAGAGAGAGAAAGAGATAACAAAGTAACCCCATGCAGTTGTGGGAAAAAACCACAGTCATCCATATATCAATTCAAAAATTTCTCTGGTTTTCCATTTACGTATCAAATTCCATACTCCTCTCATCCTTCCTCACACACACACACGACCAACCATCAACCATCATCCGCTATTCATTTCCTCAACTGTCCACCGAGGTCAGCGCCTCCTCCGCTATGATGGCCTGGATGATGAAGCTTGGGTGGATGCTACACTCGCAGATCAGCAGACGGTCACCCAGCAGCTTGCCGCAGTAAAACCACCGCTGTCGCCTTCCCTCCATTCCCTCTTGAAGCTGCGGAATTCAAGAGATATTGTGGTGTGGAGCAGCTGCATGGGTGTCAAAAGTGTGTTGTACAAGGGGATGTCTAGTCTCTCTAGTCTAGTCTATAAACTGATGACTGTTCCTTGGAATGCCCTCAAAGGTGTGGCCATGGCAGAAAAGTTTCCATTTGGCATTTGCACCTGTCCATGCATCCCATTCTTACATCTTCCAATCCTCTCACTCTTACATTCCCTCCCTCGCTCACATACAACAGCACTCTTATATTTCCATTCAACAGGAGGTTCGTCGTCTCACACTTCCAGCATCTACATATTCTATTCTATGTATCCTTTTTGTCATCTCACTCGCATCCATCCTCTGTTGTGTGCTGTGTATACTGTGTGGGGAAAGGTGCAGGGGAAGTGTATGACATGGGGAAATTGCTTTGTGGCAGGAAATATGTGAGTTTGTATTTACCGAGCACCCTTTACCTAGTTGTAGTACAGTATACAGAATGTGAGTCAATTCATATTTTCAAGGTTCATGCCTACTTACGCACAACAGTTAAAGTTACAAGCAGTTTTTGGTTGAGCCGCTTCCATCCTCAACCCATTCCCATAACCAATACTTCCCAGAGGTGGAGCTTCTTAACATTATTGGACTTTCTATCTTTTTCTTGATTTACAGTCGTGTCCTTGTTTTGCCATCATTCCTTACAAAAGGTCTTTTCTGCCCATTTTTTTCACGTCTACATTTTTTTTTTATTCAAATTTTTTTTTTTTTTTTTTACACAAAGAACTGGCCAAGGGCACAACAAAAATGGGTAACACAAAGCCCGCTTAGTTGCCAGTCCCTATAAAGAAGACAGTAAGAGAATCAAATAAAAAGGGTGAGCCAATTTAGTTCTTTGCTTCTATTTCATGCAATGGCATAGCTAGGTTATCACTAGGTATCTATCAATGGGGGGATAGGGGCAAGGGCGTAGCCAGAGGGGGGGCCAATGGGGCTATGCCCCCCCCCCCAATTCAACACATCTACTTTAGGAGTGTATGGTATAATTTCATCAATTTTACTAGTATATTGAATATCATGCAAGGAACCAATAAATGACCCCCATAGGGCTCAATATGCTCCAATTAAGTCATATCTACAAAATAATTCTCTGGGGGGCTTACAGCGCCTCCCAGACCCCCAGCTGATAAGGCTCGCTTCGCTCCCCACCCACCCTTCAACCATCATTGGGAAGTGCCCCCCCCCCCCCCCCCCAATTATTTTTCCTGGCTACGCCCTTGGGTAGGGGCACCTGGGGATGCATAGCTGTGTATGGGGGCCCACTACGGCAAGCGGAGCTCAGGGGCATTCAGATGCCACAAACAAGGGAATTAGGGCATAGCGTCATTCACGGGTCCAAGCAGATTACGGCAGCCATGGCCAGTGGTGGGAGGAGGGGCCTCCGGATTCTGCGCCCCCCCCCCTCCCCCGTAGTTACGACACAGGCTATAGCCTATCTGACGTTTTAAGGTAGAAAGAAAACGAGGCAACAGCCATTACTTTGCAGGGAGGACTAAACAACCTCAAATCACACGTAAGCTCAGACTCCTTCCCTCTCCCACTCACAGCGTCGCCAGGATATTTTGACTGGGGTGGCCAAGGGTGAACCCAGATCTAGTGTGAGGTGGCCATGGCATAGCCATTTAAAAAAAAAAAGTTGAATTTTCATTAGACGATTGTTTCAGATCTGGGGTTGCCAATGAGATTTCAAGGGTGGCCGTGGCCCCTCCTCCCCCACCCCCTAGATCCGCCACTGCCCACTCATTCCTCTCACTCTCTCTCTCACTCCCTCCCTTTCTCTCTCTACTACCTTACGCTGCAGAAATGTAACGAAAAACAACAAAATAAAGCGTTTGGGCCAAAAATCCTCCTCTACCTCCTCCCAGCTGCCTGCACACGCGTCCTGTCCCCATGCCGGCTCGCTCTCGACTGTCGCTCGTACTGGATTACTCAAGGAACTCAACACTGCTTCGAAAGTTCGAAACACTAAACCTTTCCCTTATTTCCTTCCCACGCCCTTACATGTTGACCTTTAACCAATAACTCTTGACGTGGAACGTTATCTAAGTCTTAAATGTTAGTAAATGTGAGTTAGTAAGTGTTGGTATAGTTTTGTAGTATTTTCTTTAAAGTATAATAATTATACTGTATTGATAGGGTTCGTTAGTGCTTCGAACTCGTTAACAGCGTCGCAGAGGATTGTGGGTAGGATATAATTTTTTTTTTTTAGCTACGTAGTTTGTGGGTTGTTTAAGGACTGGATTGCTTTGTTAGCAGTGGCGTAGCTAGTATCTGTCAATGGGGGGGGGCCACCTGGGGGGTGCACTAGGCAAGCGGAGCTCAAAGGCTTCTCTGCCACATAGAGGGGTATATTCTAAGATCAGACAGTGATACAGAATACGGCAGTCATGGCCAGTGGGGGTGCACAGGATTCTCCAGGATGACTCAGGATTGGGGGCACGTGCCCCCTCCTAACTGCACCACTGATTTTGTCTACATTTTCAATCTCATACAATGATTGCTTTAACTTTCTTACCACTTGAAAGCATATCCTCTGAAACTTATTTGGATGGTTTTTTTTGTTGGGGGGGGGGGGGGGGGGGGGGGAGGGGGGGGAGGGAAGATTATCAAACCGTACTCGCATGTTCTTGCTTTTACTGATATTATTTATCTCAGTATTTCCTTTATATATGATAAGGATCCACTTCAGTCAACATGTCTCTTTTTGTCCCTCAAGCAATTACATCTACAATAGGCAATGCTTTTCTGGTAGTAGGTTGTCCTGCACCATGTTTCCCAGGTCTTTCTGTTTACTTCACCTATCTGCTTATTTCTATATTGTACATACATATACTATATTGTACTATACGTACTATATTGTACTATGTACTATACATACGTACTATATCGTATAACTGATCTAAATCTCTACAGCTTCTAACAGCAGCCCATATACAACTATTTCTTTTCATAATCTTAGCATTATCTATGGATTTTTATGCTAACTGTGTATGTATGTGATGGTGTGCATATTCAACAATATACACGGGAAGACTTTTGGGTTATGTGTGTATGTATGCACAAAGAAGGGGAGTTATGTGCCTGTGTAAAGACAGTAGAGTGAAAAATACAGTCACACCTTCAATGAGCCGGCAAAAGAAGTAAAAAAAGAAAACAAGAATAGCGTTATTGAAGAGGCTAAAAATGGTACAAGTCAGATGCATCACTCAAAAGAAAACAAAAACATAGTAAGTGAGCATCTAGGAAAGAAGGCTGACAGATGGGTTTCAGTGACTCTAAAACACTAAAACTAAATAAGCTGAAAAAAAAGAGAGGGAGTGGCGGGGAGACCAGGCAAGGAATGGATGATGGTAGTACTAGGGTGGCTGTCCAAGGCTACTTACGTCAAGCTTCTTCTTGGCGGTGGCAATGGTGTCTGTGGAGCGCACGGTGAGGCGAGTATCCACGCTGGTGGTGGAGAGCCGGACCTTCAGCACCAGCGCCTCCCCCTCCATGCTGCCCTCTGCTGAGAACAGGGCAGTAATGCACTACAGTACTACACTTACTCAACTATATAGTAGGCTCAAAGAACTACTGTGGTTTTATCAAAATCATTGCTAATATTGTGGATGAAGGCTACGAGGAAAGAATTTGCAGATATTAACACTGGATAGAAGAGGGATAGATGGTCACTTTCCAGAGTAGTGTTTTCAAGGTCATCATGGCAAAGGCACGTATATGTGATGGCACGTAAGCTCCAATCTGTACAATCTACAGTTCATGGTGAAGTGCAAAGTACCCTCACCAGGTCGAGGTGTGGGTGCTGGTTACCTTAACTTCCTTGAAAAAAATGTAGCCATGCATGCTAATAATTAATAATTCTTTGTTTGTGTTCTTAAGTGAAATGTTGCTATTCTTAATACACATACACAGACTTCCTTCATGCATGACAATGCACCCTCTCACAGGGGTAAGAGAGTCACTGAATATCTGAAGAACAAGAAAATCCATGAGAAGCCTGGTTCTTCCTCAAATATGAACTCCATAGGAAACACTTGAGACTTCTTCAGAATCACTGTACGCTATCAATGTCTCTGTCACCACCCCATGAAGGAATTAATACAACTGTGGGAAGAACTGGTGCAGGAATCTCTCTCCAACCTTCCAAAAAATATGGCATTTGCAATTAACTAAACAGAAGGTGTATGTTGTAATCATGCAAATAGAAATGGCACACGGCAGAACATTGGTGATGTCCTGTGTATCAATATTCCCTGTAATAGGTGGAAGGCTACTGGATGGAGTGAAGCTATCTACAACGATACTAGAGCACGAGTCAAAATATAAAAGGAAGGAAGAGAAAGCAAAGACAATGTAGCGGCAAGAGGTAAAGAGAAAGCAAAGACAATGTAGTGGCAAGAGGTAAAGAGAAAGCAAAGACAATGTAATGGCAAGAGGTAAAGAGAAAGCAAAGACAATGTAGCGGCAAGAGGTAAAGAGAAAGCAAAGACAATGTAATGGCAAGAGGTAAAGAGAAAGCAAAGACAATGTAATGGCAAGAGGTAAAGGTGAATCCAGACACTGCTCGATGGCCTCTTGTCCGGGGAGCGCGGAGAATGTGAGCGGAAGAGAAGCAAGTAGACAGCAAATGGTAGGAGTGCCCAGCTCATCGTAGCAGTCAGTCAAGGCACCTGGGGGGAGAGGCGAGGCTGAGGACGTGGCACGGAGGGGAAGGCAAGACTAAGGCAGATGAAAGGGACTGAGACAAGGGGAGTGAGAAGGTGAATGAAAGAATGTCTTGTCTTTGTGAAGAAGTGAGGGAATGACAGATGGAGGGATGGGGAGGAAAGGGAGATGGAAGGCGGGAGTGGTGGGTGTGTGCAAGGGTGAGGGAGTGACTTTGTGCATGTGTGAAGAAGTGAGGGAGTGAGTGTGAACGAGTTAATTGCAGCACAAGTTTATAAATATGAGTGAGTGAATGAAAGTGAAAAGTCAGTTAATTAACCAAGTGCAAAAGTCCAGTTTTCCATATACAGTATACTTGCATTGTATGAGCATTCCTTGTACGGGAATTCAATGATAAAAGATTCACAAATTTGAACCTTTCTCCTCAATAACAGCAAATTCCGTTCGATGATACAAGTTGTTGGCACAGCGATACCTCCCTTTTTATTGTTCAATAATTTCAAGTCTAGTACATATCCTTTGAATCATTTGATAGAACATCATCTTACTAATGTTATTCATAAGTTCATCTATCCTTGTTAGAAAAGAAAGTGGTGTAAAGTAGATAGTAAGCAAGTAAGGTTCAGTGACATGCTGGTAGATGAAATACTATACTGTATTACTGTACTGTACACGTATATTTTTCATTCTCAGTTTTTCTTCTTTATTTTTTGTGTGCTTCTGTAGGCGCCTAAAAGACATATTGGTAAGATCGGTGAAAGTGTTGTGACCTTATCTTTTTTAATTTCTTTCTCCAAAATCTTGCAAGTTAAATTAGGGTGTGCCTACCACGCTGAAACGTCTTGAACACACAAAAATACAGTAATTTGGTTTCAAAACATAGGATAATGTGAGCTTGACTCAATCCTGTAAGTATACATCTATGTAAATATACACACATACCAATCAAGACTTTGAGACTAAATTGCATAAAAGCAGATGTGAAAACAGAAACACATACTTAAAATTCAGAATGCTACTTATACAAAGAGTGTAACACAAACACTCACCGTTGGGAAGCGTAATGTTAGCCCCGTCAATGATGGCTTGTGCAAGGTTGTAGTCATGGCTCTCAATGGCCAGCGCTGCCGCCTTCAAGGCATCCCAGATCTCCTTACGACCCTCAAACGCCGGGGCCGTGTCCCAGAACTCCTCCCGTTTGCTGCGCACTTGACTCTCTGTCAGGGGCATGTCCGATTTCCAGCGGATCCTTTCATGTCTCAGTGAGACATTCTTCCCTGCAAGAGCATGAAAGGTTGTTTATGAAAACATTGTTCATTAAGTTAAATTGCTATAACTTTGACATGCAGTAAGTTTATTTTTATCATAATGTTAAGTTCACATAATCCTCCCATATCTCTGTATTTTTTTTCAGTGGTGAGTTAAATTCCTTCCAGATCTTTTCATGATTATAAGGCAAATTCCTGTCTGCAGCAGGATTAATGCAGGGCATCCTGATTCTCTGCAGAAGATACTAAAATAAGGAACATATCATGGTCTATCAGAAATGTCCCTTTTCTTAATCACATGATTTTCACATCAAGGGAATGTCTGAAACGCCACAATACTATCAAACCAACACATGATACTTTATTCTCACCAACTGACTCACCTCCGGGATTATGTTAACGACATGAGTTAAGGGGAGAGTTTGCTAGGGTATATGATGAAAATAGTCAAACAATTATGAAATTGAGTTATACGGTCAGCCAAATCAGGCAGAAGTCAGGCAAATCCATCTGGCCTAGAAGTGTCAAAAGGCAATATTTTTCTTCAAAATCTGAAGTTAAATGTCCTGGGCCGGGGAATTTAAATACCCACCGGGTGGGTGTGGCACGCCGCAGAGGGTGTTTGATGGTACAGTCTGTAGTCTGTCAGTCTGTCATAGTCTTGGCAGTCATTCCAGGCAGTCAGTTCAAGGTCCATTATACATTAATCAATCAATCAATCATTGGGGGCATACGCCGGGGGGCGCGTCGCCTCGCCCACCCTACGACGCCACTCCCGGGGGTCACCACGCACGAGTTCCCATGCAGGCTCCTTTCTCATACCAAGCAGCTCTCGACAAGAAACATCAACTTGCCCCAGCCACGAGCCTTGTGGGCGCCCCCTTGGCCTCCTCCACGCCGGATTGTCTCTTACAGATACAACCCGATGGGAAGGATCGGTTTCAGGGTAGCATGCCACATGCCCATATAGCCGAAGTTGGCGCTGACGGACTATGCAGGTAATAGGCCTAAATTCAGTCTCACGGTGCAATCGCTGATTTGACACGTAATCATCCCAGCGATACCCCATGATTCTGCGAAGACACTTATTACCAAAGGCATTGATTCGTCTCTTCAAGTCACTATTTAGTGTCCATGTCTCACAACCATAGAGTAAGACAGGGATCACAAGCGACTTGAAGATCCGGATCTTTGTCCTCCTGCACAGGTACCGACAACGCCAAATACTCCCACTGAGCGAGTCCATAATACCGTGGGCTATGCCAATCCACCGTAAGGCTTCTTGACGTGACCCGCCGTCATTATGGACTGCGCTACCAAGGTATGTAAAACTTTCCAAGATCTCAATGTCCTCGCCACATGCATGAACAGACTGTACTGCTTCATCTAGTAAGTCTCCAAACACCTGGACCTTGGTCTTGAGCCAGGAGACCTCAAGTCCCAAAGGCTTTGCCTCCTCGTGCAGCACCTCGAGAGCCATCACCAGGACCTCCAGCGACTCAGCAAAGATTACTGCATCATCGGCAAAAACAAGATCAGTGATCTTGGTGTTGCCGACGGATGCTCCACAATCACTTTGATCTACAACCTTGTCCAATACCCAGTCCATACAAGCGTTGAAAAGTGATGGGGCAAGGACGCACCCTTGCCTCACTCCTGTATTCACAGGAAAGAAGCTGGATACACCTGCCCCACACTTCACAGCACTCTGTGTGCTGTGAATTAATTATAATGTGTGTACACCATTAATTATACATTAATGGTGGAATATATATGAGGGCCTTACTTCAGTAACAGCATAAGCGCCACCGCAGGTGGTTTTGAGTTACTGCCAGATTCCCACTCACTGCGACAAGCCTCACTTTTGCCAAGGTCGCCTGGCCACGTGGTGTAAGAAATTATGATAAAAAATCAGTACCAAGTCTATGAGCGAGATGTTATATTCTCAAAAATGGCTCAGTTTGCGCAACTTATTTCCGTAACAGCATAAGTCCATGGGCGCCCTTTAATTCTCACCAGCCAATGAGGAGCCATTACTCGAGCTCACACCCCCTGTCTCAGCCAATCACAGCGCGGTTTTGTCAGCGTGTAGGTGCGACCAACCAATGATAACACATGCCTCAGATTCTTAGCCAATGAGCGTTGCACAACCACATGATTGTGTCTTGGTACAGGAGTACTGTTTACACACAGGCAGTCTTTTCAAAACTACCAGCCTGGTGATAAGAGATTCTTGGTTACTCGTTATTTTCAACAAGCTGAAAGAATGGCTGATAAAAGTGATACCTCATCATCTATTGAGTGTTGTGGTTGACTTAGACGAGGCCAGTACCTTGCGTGGCACAAAACGAAAGCAAAATAAAAAGAAGTGGGCTAAAAATGTTTCCAAGCTTGCATGTATTTCAGGCCAAGCTTACATTAGTCTTAAGAACATAAGAAAATAAGGAAGCTACAAGAGGCCGTGAGACCTACACGAGGTAGTTCAGTGGTTTTAACACTGGAAAAGAGGTTCCTGCCAGGAAAATAGGACCCCCATGTGCTGAACTGCTGATGGGTGTTTCAACAAACTAACGATGCCTGTGATTGAAGAACTATTTAGTAATCAGTGGAAATTTTCTTCATATGATAAACAAACTGCTTACCTACAGTCTCTCATCGAATCTGTGCCAGTGAAACATATAAGAGCTCCTATTGAAGAAAGTGCACCAAAAAGATCTCGCACACTGTTGTAACACGTACTCTATGATAACAAGAAAAAAAGTGTATGCAAGAAAGCTTTTTGTTCTGTTTTTGGTCACCCCTGGCCAGTCTTCCATAAAATCTTGAGCATTTTGTGAGTGATCATGGTACTCATCCCCATCATCTTCATTCTCATTTCCATCATTGTTTTCGAGATCTGACGGTGTAGCATCACTGTCATTATCAGTAAATAAATCACTATCTTCACGACAATCTAAGGGTTGCGGTGTCACTATCAGTATCATCGACTAGTAGGAGCCGTCCTCGTTTTGGTATACGCCTTTGTGAGCTAGAATCCGACTCTACGTGGCACCGTTTATCATCAGAATTTTGTTTATAGTCTTTTCTTGATGAAAATGCCATGTTTTTGGCTGTTTAAAGAAAGAGCACTATTATGGCAGTGAGGCACATACAGTGGCAGTGGTGAGACTGGCGATGTGAGATGCATTATGACATCTGTCAATCAGAGCTGTCTCAATCAGAGCTGGCATGCTGAGACTGCTATGCCGACCCAGCGTTGCCCTGAGCTATCTCATGTTGTGATGTTATTTGATTACGGTAATCTACATGTTTAATGTGGAAAATGTAACAGTAATGTAAAGAAGTTATAAAAAAAAAAAAAAAAAAAAAAAAAAATTTAAACAGGTGGGGGTTGGGGATTTTTTCAATGGTTGGGGGGCATTCTAGGACAAGTGGTCCAAGAAAAGAGATTTAACACCACACCGTCTCGGATTTGCATGCAAATTGGCTCCCAGGGTGCTTTTGGCCAAAAAAAACCGATTCTGCAAATTTCAGCTCTCTATCTCTTATAGTTCAAAAGTTATGGCCTCGTGAAATTTCGAAAAAATGTCAAAATGTCCTTTACTTTAACATTTTTGAAAGGTCATAGCTTCCTTATTATAAGACCTAGAACAAAATGTTTTACATGTTTTTTGCTCAGAATAAGCCAGGGAATCTTCCTAGACTTACAAAATTTTAGTAATTCAATTTGGAAAGGAAATATAAGGGTTGACCTCCTTGACCTTGACCTTTGACCTTTAAGCCCCCACCTGACAAAAAATTGTATTCACGCAAAAAATGAAGATTGACCACTTGACTATGGGTTGCAACAATAAAATTTACTAATATTAATTGGGATAAGGGGTATATTTCAAGTCAAACAGGTGTATTCAACAAATAAATGCAAAAAATGTCAACAGTTTGGAAGATTTTCACAAGTTCAATTGTGTTAGCATGCTGACAGGCAGCGATGCTCAGCAGTAGTCATTTCGTCTTCTCTGAAACAATATCTAATTCTCCTCCCCGCTTGCAACTTTGGATTAGACATAACTAGAAGAATGTCACCCCCAGGCAGCCACAATCTGTCCACTTTTGATGGAAAAGCATGGGATCCAGACTTTCCTTGGGGCCCGAGAAATGAGACAAGCAAATCTCCAAATTCATCAGACAACTCCTCTATCATTGCAAACCAAAGCTGTTTCTCATGAACGCATCCCACATATGCACCCACAACAAGTTCTCCCTCCTCCACCACAAAGTCATCTTCCAACTTGTCATCAGATTTCAGACATGATACCGAACGTCCCATTTGCTCAGTTGACACCTTGAACACCTGGAGTGTCCCAAATGGCTCCACAGGCACAAATCTGTGGTACTGCTGAGTACCTTTGACAGGCACAGCTTTCACGAAATGCTCCGCAAGGGATTCTTTTTTCAGTGCAACCATTTCTGAAGAAACATAAAAGAATTTAATTTTTTATTCAAAAGATTTTGTTACGAAATCAAACATAGCCAAGGGAGTTAGGATTTGATTTCGTAACAAAATCTTTTGAATAAAAAATTAAATTCTTTTATGTTTCTTCAGAAATGGTTGCACTGAAAAAAGAATCCCTTGCGGAGCATTTCGTGAAAGCTGTGCCTGTCAAAGGTACTCAGCAGTACCACAGATTTGTGCCTGTGGAGCCATTTGGGACACTCCAGGTGTTCAAGGTGTCAACTGAGCAAATGGGACGTTCGGTATCATGTCTGAAATCTGATGACAAGTTGGAAGATGACTTTGTGGTGGAGGAGGGAGAACTTGTTGTGGGTGCATATGTGGGATGCGTTCATGAGAAACAGCTTTGGTTTGCAATGATAGAGGAGTTGTCTGATGAATTTGGAGATTTGCTTGTCTCATTTCTCGGGCCCCAAGGAAAGTCTGGATCCCATGCTTTTCCATCAAAAGTGGACAGATTGTGGCTGCCTGGGGGTGACATTCTTCTAGTTATGTCTAATCCAAAGTTGCAAGCGGGGAGGAGAATTAGATATTGTTTCAGAGAAGACGAAATGACTACTGCTGAGCATCGCTGCCTGTCAGCATGCTAACAACACAATTGAACTTGTGAAAATCTTCCAAACTGTTGACATTTTTTGCATTTATTTGTTGAATACACCTGTTTGACTTGAAATATACCCCTTATCCCAATTAATATTAGTAAATTTTATTGTTGCAACCCATAGTCAAGTGGTCAATCTTCATTTTTTGCGTGAATACATTTTTTTGTCAGGTGGGGGCTTAAAGGTCAAAGGTCAAGGAGGTCAACCCTTATATTTCCTTTCCAAATTGAATTACTAAAATTTTGTAAGTCTAGGAAGATTCCCTGGCTTATTCTGAGCAAAAAACATGTAAAACATTTTGTTCTAGGTCTTATAATAAGGAAGCTATGACCTTTCAAAAATGTTAAGGTAAAGGACATTTTGACATTTTTTCGAAATTTCACGAGGCCATAACTTTTGAACTATAAGAGATAGAGAGCTGAAATTTGCAGAATCATTTTTTTTGGCCAAAAGCACCCTGGGAGCCAATTTTCATGCAAATCCGAGACGGTGTGGTGTTGACCCCTGGTCCACCTCTCCTGGAATGCCCCGGTTATTTTTCTGGCACAACAAAAATTATCATTTCGAGAGAAAAAAATCTGAAGGCCAAGGCGGTCAGATAAAACAAACCTGGCCTTCGTACGTTTATTAGTTGATGAGTAAAAGACGAAAAACTGTGACCCTGTTTTTCTCAAAAGTTGTTCAGTGGCGCTTATGCTGTTACGGAAATAAGGCCCTCATATATTGAGATAGTGTAGTGTTGCGGATCCTTCAGGCACCGTGGCTGAGGTGAGGATTACCATTGTGTATGAGTGCTTAGTGTGTGGCGACTGTTCAGGGTCATGACAGAAGCAAAAGGGGAAAGCAAAACTAGGGGTTCCATTTTCCCCTCCTACCTCTACCAGCACCACATGAATTGCACAACGGGCTAAAATCGGTTGGCAATCAGCGGGCTAAATAAGGCAACTTAATCGTGCTGTCAAAGATAAGACCAGGAAACACAGTGGGACACAAGAACAAACACGGGTATTATTTTACAGTAGGACCAAAGCACTCTACACAATTGGGAGTGAGGTTACTGTTTAGCTTATTGAGTTCTAAGAGACTTTCTCTCTTTGAGTTTCCCGTCGCAAATCAATAGTTTCAAAGATATAGAAGATTTTGGGGGGAGGATGAATACGTCTGCTATGTTTACAAAATGCCGGTCTGGGATTAGGTTAGAGGCGCGTTTTCGCGACGGTGCTAGACCGGTCTAGACTGACTCAGGCCGGGCCGGAGCTGTTTTCGCGAGGCGGGCAAGACCGGGCTGGAAAAGGTCGGGGCGGCCCAGGCTCGGAAGCTGGGCCGCCGCCCACCTCAGTCTGCTCTAGGGAAAACTGACGCATGCGCACTACAGTCAGCGGGGAAGACGACCAGGAGCTTCCTGTGCTGCTGCTAAGACTGATAAACACCAGCCGACTGCAAGACAAAGTAATTTCACGAAAAATTGCAATATTCACAATTTGCTGTAAATGAAATCTTGGGAAATGAGTGTAGATGATATGGGAAGTCAAGTAGCAGAGGATGACTATGAAAAATCAGGCTGAACAGTACGATATATTGCAAAATCAGGCAACATTTTGTGTAGTGATCAAATTTATCAGAACATTTTGCCATTCTGTTATTTTCAACGAAGTAGAATTGCCAGTCAGTAGTAACACAAATTATTGAGACTACATACAAATAAATATTTGGAGATACATACAGGATGTTAAAGAATATTAGAGTGGCATTTCATTACATGGACACAAATATGATGAGAAAGATAATTACTACAATGATCCGACCAAAAATGGAATATGCTGCCATTGTATCAATCAATCAATCATTGGGGGCATACGCTGGGGGGCGCATCGCCTCGCCCACCCTACGACGCCACTCCCGGGGGTCACCACGCGCGAGTTCCCATGCAGGCTCCTTTCCCATACCAAGCAGCTCTCGACAAGTATGGTCATTGCCATTGTATGGTCCCCATATAAAAAGAAGCATGTGAAAAAGTTGGAGGATACAGAGAATGGTAACAAAGATGGTACCAGAACTAGAAGAACTTTCTTATGAGGAAAGGTTGAAGGAAATAAAGTTACCAACACCCCAATACCCAGTCCATACAAGTATTGAAAAGTGATGGGGCAAGGATGCACTCTTGCCTCACTCCTGTATTTACAGAAAAAAAGCTGGATGCACCTTCCCCACACTTCACAGCACTCTCAGTCTCAGAGTACAGGCCAGTCATCAAACCAATAGTCCTTGCAGGAATTCCACGAAGTAGCAGTAGATTCCAGAGTGACTGACGATGCACTGAGTCAAAGGCTGCAACATAGGCTGCAAACATCCCGTCGAAACTCACGTCGGCATTCCACCAGGACACGAAGCGCTAGGAAATGGTCCGTTGTTGACTTACCAGGAGTGAAACTCGACTGCTGAGGTCTTTGATGCTTCAGCAGATGACTGCGGATGCACGTCAGCAATAGATGGGCAAGCACCTTGCCTGGCACTCTGAGCAGTGTAATACCGCGATAATTGTTGCAGTCCTGAGAGTTCCCTTTCCCTTTCCAGATAGGGACGGCCAGCTCCACTTTTCCAGTCAGGAAGAATGGTACCCGATTGCCACACGGCAATCAGGACAGCATACAACCCGCGGATCATGGCCTCACCCCCAGCTTTGAGGCGCTCCGCACTGGTATTACAAACACCAGCTGCCTTTCCACCCCTCAACTTTGATAACAGCCTCTCTGACTTTGTCAATGGGAGGATCGGCATCCAATGCCCGTAATTCACTGGAACGTTCAGAGCCTCTCAGGCGACCATCGATAGAAATATGGATGGTGCAATAGACTGTGACAAGAAGTGATTGCAGTAAAGATTGGTTTTATCGCCCCTGCCTTATCACGCTTACTACCTTATGAAGGAATAAACTTTTGTCATACACATCTTCCACTAACCTTCAAACCTCTTGGCAAGCTGTTACTTTGGTCAAAATCACTGACAAAATTATCTAATAAGAATAAATAAGTTGCTACTCCGCCGTCGCCATCAGGGCAGTCTAGACCGCGGGACGGGCGGCTCTCCCAGCCCTCCCTCACGGACAGCAGCGAGGGTAGGTTATGTTAAGGTTATGTTTAGGTATATTTTAAACTAAACTAAACCTAACCTTAAACTTAACCATAACCTAACCTAGCCTGGTTTCTGTGCATGAGGGAGGGGTAGTCTCTGACTGTGCTGATGGCGACGGCGGAGTTGCACCTATTTATTCTTATTACCCTAGATCATTTTTGTCTGTGATTTTGACCAAAGTAACAGCTTGCCAAGAGGTTTGAAGGTTAGTAGAAGACGTCCAGGACAAAAGATTAGTCCTTCATTAGGTAGTCAGCGAGATATGGCAGGGGCGATAAAACTAATCTTAACCGTGCTTGCAGCTATGAGTGTTCACAATATAAGAGGTTGGTTGGTTAAATAGAGGCATGGGGACAGGACACTACTATCAGGTAAATACCCACACCTCACTCTTAGTGCAATGATTCCCCAAGGTTTATGGAACTGTTGCTAATAGGAACTCTTGCCGAAACACCAACCGAGACTCTCGCCGACAATGGAACACTCGCCGACGCGAACATTTTTGGCGACAGTTCCACTTGTAATAGATGAAAAGGAAGAAAAAAGGCTATTTCATTATTGGATACAACATTTTTCGCTTGTCCAAAAACACTAAAACTGCAATTTGACATTGGTAACGTAACCTGACCTAACTGTGGAGGGGGGGGGAGGGCTGTGCCTTCCCAGACCCTTCCCAGCTCGTTCACTAACCCAACCTGGACATTGGTTTACTACCCAACCTAACCTAACCACATAACCTCGCCTAACTGTTCAGGCTATTGTTGGTATTTAATCCCTGAATGCAGAAACACGGGTTAAAGCTGATTAAATAAATATATAGAGCCCTGTAATATCAAGATCAAGAACTGGAACTGTCACCGAAAATAGGAACACTTACCGACGTGAAAAATTAGAACACTCGCCAACGTCGGCGAGAATTCCTATCGGCGACAGTTCCAGGTACCCTCCCCAGGCACACGGTGCACCAGCTGGCTGGCACCACTCAGGCCTAAACCTTATTATCTAGCCCCAAGGCCCCACACCCTGATTGCCCTTACCCGAAGGCGGTGCTGCAGATCTCCTCACCCCCCTCCCCACCCCTGGACGCCCACCTGTCAGGGGTGCGACGCCCCCTCCAGGGGAGGTGGTGCTGGGGGTGGTTTCCCTGGGGGCGCCTACACAGCCGCCCATCCCGCCCGCGGCTGTGAGGGGCTCGAGGCCAGGTCGGGCGGGGTCATCCTCACCACACCACTGCTGTTGGCTGGCCTGGGCCTGGGTACAGCGGCCCAAGACCCTGCTGTGTGCTGAGCTGTGCTGCACGAACGCCGCCCACCGCCGCCTGCTGGGGAGGAATGTCTCGTCTGGCCCCGGGGACTCCTCGGGGGATGCACGGCAGGATTATCCAGCCAGTGGGACGTCTCGATTGTTCTGTACGGTAACACTTCACTAAAACATGAGAAATATCCTCTTTTCTACCCAACACACTGTATATTAGTTCACGTGGCGCTCTTTGTACCGCTGTGCGAGAAGCAAAGGTCCTCCTGCTGGGTTATCGTCGGATGCCTTTATCTGCCTGCTATCTTATCACGGGCAACACGCCGCCCCTTGGCGAACTGTCATCACACAGTACATTTTCTATTGTTATTTGTTTTTTCAAGTTACAGTGTTCCTGCTGTGGCCACATGTGGAGGTAGACGCTAGTGCTGTCTGATTCAGGAATGCGAACAGCTGATCTTAAAGGCCACTGACAGATCGAACTTTGATGAGGTGAACCAACTTCCTGATTCGCTCGACATTCACTGCCTTGCAAGTGGAGCAAACTGGAGCATTGATTGCCCTACTATGCTTATCACTCTTTATATTATGCATGTGTGTCATGATCGTAGAATTTTACGTCATAAATTCAGATCGTCACAGTAATGTATTTCTTTAAAATAGATACAGCCTACCTAGAAATATTATATTCTCATGTCACTGCTTCAATAATAGATGCCTGCTCCGTGATTCTGTGTGTTGTATACGGCGTTACATGATATTCAACCAAGTAAGATACGACTATGGCAACTTTTCTCAGAAGTAAATAGCTCTCTATCTACGGTAGCTTACCAGCTAATATTTTTTTCTAATAGCAGCCGTAGTAGTAATAGTATATTAGCTTTCACTAAATGTGAGGCGCCACCAAAAATATTAGTCAGACAAACCATCCTTGTCTGGATTTTTTTTTCTTCTGTTCCTGTATGATCTGTCTTTGATTATCATGGGTGAGAAGCATTTGAATGGTCTGTGATTGTCAAAGCTATTTGTATGAATTATCTGGTAAAATTAAGGTGTCATCAAAGACCTTCTACACTTGTAGAGGGTCTTTGGTGTCAGGTTGGGACACGGGCGCAATTTCAGTTCTTGCCATGGGCATTGGGCCTTGTTTTCTGCAGATTCACATCTGCATGTCACCTGGGGTTCCCTGATCATAGCCATTTGTGACTTTCCTTCTGCTTTCCCTCCAGAAAACATGAGGAAGACTGTGAATAAAAAAAAAGAGACATTACGAAGTTTCTTGAGTGAATAATAATATTCTTCACACTTCGACTAGGCTATGATAGATTCAACTTCATCTGAATGTCTTCAATAATCTCTCTCCATCTGTCTTTGTTGTAATTCTCTCTTCTCTACATATTTCTTAGTGTCTACCAAGGATGATAAAGTTTTGGTAACCATTCATTACAATGCAGCAGAGCACACAAGAAATATACACAGAATATTTGTCCATAGGCCTATATCTAGAGGCTACCCTTTTGATAGTCTTTGTCCAGCACCAAAGTTGTCTTCACCCCCCCACTCCTCCCCAAGAAAAACCAGCATCACCTAACATTGTGGGGAAAACAAAGAGAACCATCCTCAAGCACAAGGATCTGCTTCTCGATCCTCCCTTGGGAAAGTGCCAGGACATTCTCATGACTACACGAGTTACACATGGCTGCAAGGCCGAATTTATAAGGGCAAAGGGCGCAATTGCCCTGGGCATCCCTGACAGAGGGGCCTCCTAGACTTCCTTTATAAAAGAATGTAATGTTTATAAAATTAGTTTTATTATTGAAACAAAATGACCATGACAATGACACATGATTTCAAGTGTGTGGGGGCATCAGATAATAGAGTCAGGGTGCCCGAGGTGCTCTCCCTTTGAAAAACTAGATAAATTGTCAAAATTCTGAGGAAAATTCACAAACAGTGTAAATCTGAAGGGATTGAGGGGCCCCCGAAGCTGAAGGGCCCCGGGGCCCCTAAGGTCTAAATCCGGCCCTGCATGGCTGGGAAGGTAATACTCGCAACAACAGACATAACTGAAGGAATGTATGAATGTTTGTTCAGTAACATTCACACCACTATCCCTTGCATCTTCTTCATTAGATTTGCCAAGCAGACTGGGTTGCTTGGGCCCTTTGCCTACAAGTCATCCACAGGTGTTATTACATGGTGGGTAGGTAGGTATAAGCAAAGTCCATATAAACACCTGCAGCTGGATTTACCTGTAACAACTATAAGGAAGTGTCTGATATTGCTTATATCGCTAAAGGTTAAATTAGAAGTGAGGCTTACGCAGAGATAAACTTGAAATAAATATCTTGACATGACATAGCATAAAAATTAAAAAAGATACGAAAGATGCCAGACCCAGAGCCTCCATGTGGTAGTCCCTGCATAATGCAGGATGTTAGTACATTACCGTACTCCCTCATTTTCAGAACACTCATCAAGGGCAAAATACAGGTGGTTGCCCCAATTGTGGATGCTGATTTGACAGATGCTCCACATTTTGATTGACTTGATAGATGGCCAGTTCATAGAAATTTAAAGAAAAATATGATGATTTACTCTCTAAAGATGGAACATTAAAAGCTTGATATAATAATTGAATATACAAATAGAAGAATAGGCAAATACTTTATAAAAAAAAAACTTATAAAGCCTTACAAATATTTTGCAATGTTTTGTAATATTATAATAAGCAGAATAATTGGGTTAGTAGAAATACTCATAATCTTAAGTCACTTTTATTACAAAGATAAAAATCTTCATCTTCAATATATTAACTTTGCTGTGTTCTCTCTGCCATCAAGACCTTTCACTTTCTTGTGCTTCTTACTTTATCACTTGATTCCTCAATTATTCCTCCAGTCATTATTTCCAATTCCAATATTTTCTTGTCTTTGGTCATCTGTGAGGCAAAGATCTTATAGGTACAAAATATATTACTCTGATATAATACTATGAATACAAACCTGTAATCAGCTGCTGCTCATACTAACAGTTTAAACAAAACATCTCAAGCACCTATTTGCTTTTTTTTTGTCAAAAGTTTACACTATTTTAACATCAAATAATTGTAATAATAGGTATTATTAATATATGTGCTAACAATGTTTAACATTTGCAAAAATACATATTTTCAATTTTGACTTATTTATACTTGTATGTAATGCTGAGTTTTACCAGCAGTGGTTAAGGCTTATGTATACATTAGGAAGACATTACTAAGCCAGATGTAATGCAAAGATTCATAAAAATAAATGTTCTGTATCAAAATTTTGCAGTCATCACAATGATTTTACTACGTATTCATTTTTCACATACAGTATATATTCAAAACTTTCATATCTAGATAAACAAAGAGATCATGGAAGTGGCGTTCAAATAATCCTTTTACTATCTCCCGATATTTCCTTCAAATCATCTGTATCAAAGTGAAATCTTACAAACAAGCATGTGATTTATACTACAACTAATCATTCAAACCAGAACATCAACCACAACCAGTGAAGGAAAACAGCAACCAAAGAAATTTTTTACACATCTTCGGTACAAGTACACTACACTGAAAGGCCAATGATTGCTGCAGACACAATGCTTTCCTTTTAGAAAAAATGCAATGCATTTCAGTTTCTAGCTATCTGTTGTGTCCACCCAACAAAGCTATAACTACATAAAAAATGATATATATATATATACAGTATAATATATATATATATATATATATATATATATATATATATATATATATATATATATATATATATATATATATATATATATATATATATAGTGTATGTATGGCAGGAAATAAGCTTGCTTGTTTCTTCATAACCAAAATTACAAGGTTTTCTAAAACATATTTTCACACTCAACGAAAGTATCTCATATCCAATATTATCATGTGTGTATTTGTGTGAGTGTGTTTGTATGTGTGTATTTACCTAAATGTAGTATACAGGAAATGAGCTACACTCGTGGGGTTATGTCTCTGTATCTCTTTTGGTTGATCAGTGTGTGGGTGTGTATGGGTTAATTTGTTTCCTAATTTTCTTTTCATTTTCCATATCAGTGTTTGTGTGTTTGTGTGTGTGTGTCATTCACCAATGGTCTTGTCCAAGCGAGTCAGTTTCGCGATCGCCAGTTTCACCCTCCTGGTGCGAGCTTGGAGCTCATTATTACCAATCTTAGGGTAATGCTGAGACCTCACACACCACACACCCCCATCCCCTTGCTCAAGGGGGACAGTACCCGCTCAAATTTCTCAGTGGAAAAATCCTCGGGAATGAGCGGGACCCGGGATTGGATTGAACACCAGACCACAGAATGGTGCTGGACACTTTGACTCACGGAGCCGTTCAGGCATGTGTGTGTGTGTGTGTGTGTGTGTGTGTGTGTGTGTGTGTGTGTGTGTGTGTGTGTGTGTGTTATAGCTCCAGTATGAAAAATCTCAATTATTAATTCTATAAAGTAGTGCATCATAAGCGAAACACTTTCAGATGAAAGCAGATTTGCAAAGTCAAAAGATACTCAAGATTTTCTAATGTACAGATGCATTAACATATATACTAAGAATGATAATGGAAAGCCTTTCTCTTAATGTGAATCATAAATGCTGATAATGAAAATGATCATGAGGAATTATATAAAATCTTTTGAAAAACTAGTATTTGGTAATGTAATGATAATGTTGATGATAAGGGAAGTGTTCATGAAACTTGCAGTAGCTACCAATTAGCATTCATATATGATACTTAAAGTCTATAATGTACAATATCTCTACTTCTACAACAAAATAATCCATCTTCCACAAGTCTCTAATTAACATCACTATACACTGCAATGTCTATGTCTTTTCACATGTCACAGGACTCTTTTTTTTTCTTTTTTTTCACATCAGAAGAACTACTGGCAGTAATTCCTATCACTTGAAGGAATGCCATATAAGTCACTTCAAAGTTCCAAGAAAGAACCCTGTCATTTCACAGTACATCTTCCTCTTTCAAGCACCATACCAGGAGTACTGGTTTGCTCTCTATATATAAACACATATAGTATATACACATATGCATTTCTTTTAAAGTAAACTAGGATGAGATTTTTCCAAGTGTGTATAATAGTAATTTTTTTAAATTAGTATTATTCACCTTTAAGTTTTAGTTTCTGTATGTATTATTTATAAACAGAATAGATTTTGACAGTCATTTCTTTTGATACTCTTAATTTGATAACCATGATAATTATGTCTAATCAAAATTAAGATTAAATGCAAAATTCTTATATCACAGACCATCAATTTCATATCTTAACCATACAGTAAGGTCTCGCATTTGGCGTGCTCAGATTTGGCAAATTTGCATTTTGCGACCCAAATAAATTGCTACCTTAATTCTCATTTGGCGACCATATTTTCACAGCCAGCTTTCACATTTACTTTCCCTCCCCAGACACCACTAAATCGTTATTGGCTATCACATTCTTGCATTTGGTAAATATTTTTCACTAGAAAACGCCCTCTAGCTGTTGGTGTAATTCCCTGTTAAATTTTTTACTATAATTTATTATGATCCCAGTTCTCATCTGTCTGGTTGCCACTTTGATGATGTCGTGATAGCTGATGAAACTTTTCAAATAGTCACGGTTGCAGTATTTTATAGAGGACTGCTTTACATATAGAAAGCCATCTGTAGTTATTTTTAATCTTATCTCTGATGATCACTAATAAAAAAAATATGTAGTTTTAAACCACCATATAAGCATAAATGGGTTGATTTACCCAGGGCTCTGCTACCAATTAACACTTTAACTTTATTGTTATTATTATTCACATTTGGCAAATTCGCATTTAGCGAGCTTTTTCTGGCACCAATTAAGTCGCCAAATGAAAAACCTCCTGCATTATTATCATGGCAGTTTTTTTTTTTCTTTTTTCTGCAAAATACTTTGGGCACTAGTTTTCAAAACTTCTAAATAAAGACTGATGATTTTGAAATAGTGACATGAATTTTGTTTCATGTATGTAGTGATTTGTTTTTATTAAAATGGTTTATTAAGGGTTGATGATAATACTGCTGCAGGTTCTTTTTTGATAGATGTTAAGTTGTAAAATAATTATAAACAATAAATCTTACATCACAGAAAATTATTTTCTGATTATACTTTCTCAAGAGTGATGGAAATGGGGCTTTTCAGCGTGTGGGTGAAGGCTAGTTTTCGAAGACCTTTTGTAATCTAACAAAATACACTTGTGCTGTCATTGTCAGCATAGACATATATGAAAAAGTCTGCTTCTGTAAAGTAAAACAGTAGTGGCGGATCATGATTAAATAATTATATTTGCTTTTAGCAGATATGGCGAGTGAATTATTCTTCAGAGAAAAAAAAAGAAAAAAAAGACTACTTATGGATGTAGTGATGCATCAGTCAATTTTCTGAAGTATTGGTTTTGACAGCTTCTCTTTAGGTGATACTGATGACAGTTTTGTACTGGGCACATTTCCAGTTTTAGATGAGCTTGTTATCCTTAGCTATAAACCTGTGGAATAACTCCTGACCGTTTTCACTGTAGTAATCTAACTCGCTTTGAAAATTTGTCATGAATAAGACTGGTTTACATCTTGACTCCATCACACTAATGAGTAGAGCGGCTGGTGCAAACATTCATAACAAGGCTTCTAAATTAGGTGGCCCATGACAGTACGAACATGTCTCATTATAACACATACTATGTAACAATGTGATGGTGTTTGCATATGCTATAATATTAGTACTTGTGTCTGTGTCATTGCTGTCATGATAGTGTGAAGATGAAATCAATTTTTAGTAACTTATCATTAGTCTCTTCACAACGCTGTAATGAAGTGAGGCTTTACTTAAGTATCAACAGTAGGATTGGCACAGCACTGGCGATTTAAAAGTGATGAAAAAGTAGTATTGTGATCGATTATCTGGGTAATGAGCATTGGTATTACTACATCCCTACTTAAACTGATGGAAAATACTGTCAAAATGTTTGTAGAAGTTACAGTAAGCAAAACAGTCAATGAACCAGAATAAATTTGATTAGCTAAGTTTGTTACATATTAAAGAGACAAAAGTGTAGTATTCCATAAACATACAAGCAACAGCAACATATCTTTTGGATACCAATTTTTAGATTTAACGTGTTTATCAGATCAATAATTGGAATTTTTCATCCCACTGCATCTCATACTGGTGGTGGTGTGCACGGCAGCCAGGCGTGTTTACAAGATTGCCTCTTCTATTAAAAACTACTCGAGGCTGTTAAAAATAGGAAGTTGCATCACTCAGGATAAGCTTACTTCCAGATTACCTATATAAAAATATGCTCTGGTTTCTACAATGAAAAGAGGAATAGGAATGTTTTGCTTTGGTTCCTTTACAGGGAAAAGGTGAATACGAACATTAGGCTACAATGATGTAAGTCTGCCCAAAGTTGTATATACCAATATATAAACCACTGCTAAAGGATTCATTACTAGCCACAAATTAGTGATAGTATATATCTTGAATATCAACAAATATGAGCTACATAAATCATTTGACAATAACCAAATTTTGTGGATTATTATACAAATATTAATGTTTTTATTACGATTTCTTTTCACTGCCTACATTCATACAACAAAATACTATCACTTTGTTAATTTAGTCATGTGTTAAATACACCTATGTGTCTATTAACACGGGAATTACATAGGACAGACTGTGTAAATATCTAGGGTTGCTGTCCTCTCCAGTGAGTCTGGAGACAAGTGTTTCATAGGTTGTTGTACTACTAAGGGACAGGAATTTCTGCAGAGGTGAAAGGAACCATATGTATTATCATGAACATTTGATAGAGATGAACCTTAAAGCAAACGGGTCATGGAATCACAGAGGAACTATATATATCACAATGGCATATTTCCAAGGCCGCACCATCCACACCACCAATAACAGAGAAACATTTGGGACTCAAGTCACTCCTGGATGGGCCGAGGGAAGGATGAGTCCCGTACCTCAGACTGGGGATTGCTTTGTGGAATTGGATTTCTACGAGACTTTTGCTTCCCAAATATAAAAACTGATAGCTTTTCTGATTGGATTTAAGATTAGATTTTAAACCAAGCACCCATTCACGTCAGCGCTTTGTGCATGTTTCTGCAACTAGGACAGATATATAGAAGTATATACAAATAATATAACAGTACACTCAACTTAAGAGAAAATATTTCTTGCCAGATAAAAGATTATTAGAACTTTTAGTACCGCATTTTCTTAAATAGATAAGATTCTTAGTGTATGGAAATGTGAAGTATCATAATGTCTGGAATTTAGTGCCACTACAAGCAAATTTTCAAAGAATTCTTTTCTCACATATCTTTTCTTGGCTGGCATAATTTTCCATTCAATCTTAATAGTCAGAGAAAACTTCAATTATAATTGCAAAGTTTGCATACGTTTATGCAGTAAATAATTGACATTCCTCGAAAAATAAATAATCCATTGAATGACAACATAACTTGTGCTGCATTTTTTTTTTGCAATAATCCAGCAACAAATGAGTTTTTCTTTGCTTATCAAGCTTTTCCTTGTGTGGACGGTTTAGAAAGTAATAATATATATATATATATATATATATATATATATATATATATATATATATATATATATATATATATATATATATATATATATATATATATATATATATATATATATATATACACACGTTTTTTTGTTGTGTTGGGGCAAAATACGTTAAAACATATGTGCACATCATATCGTGTTCATCAAGAGAGCTCCAGTCTGTGGTTCAATCTTGCACCCTCGTGGCCACCACAACACTTTCCACCAGGCATTCAGTGACCCACATAGATTGAGGTTCAGGCACGATCAAGGCCTCATCTTGGGTATACTGATAATCTAGATCTGAGGCTTGAACTTCAATCAAGGTTCAAAATCAAATTTGTTCCATGAGGTTACTGTAGTTTCCCTGCATCCTCAGAAAAGTCACTGTATGCATAAGTATATGCAATATTCAAATATATCACTGCTCTTTCTGGATAATCCAGAATCTTGGTACATATAATGATCATCCCATTTTTCTCTATTTGTATCTCCATTGCACTCTGCCGAGTCTAATGTTACATGAAAATTATTTAGGTATGATGCATGCTTATAATTTTGATCCAAGTCATCAAGAAGGGTTTGGTTGATGTTTTCTTTCACACCAACAAGAACAATAATGTGATGAAGACTATTTCACTATGAAAAATAAAAGGAAAAAATTTAGTTGTGGAATTTTCATAAGAGAGGTAGTCCTTGTTAGACACGTCTGTAATATTTTGCATATTGTTAAGATTATGAAAGATGACTATTTGTGAGTTTATGTCATTTATAACAATAAATAATTGAAAAAATAATCTACTTAACTTTTGAGTCAACCACAATAAAGACAAGAATAAATGGAGACTCTTCTGTCAGCCATTCCCTTGGGGAAGTTCCCCTTGGGCATGAGCGCCAGAGATAGTAGTAGTAGTAGTAGTAGTAGTCAACCACAAGTAGGCTATGTGTAACAATTTTACGTAACACAGAAAGTTGCATGGTCTTTGCTGCACAGCTAAATAAGTGATCATCCTATAAAGCATGACTTGTTGCAAAATAATAAATGTTTTCACCAATCCCACTCTACTGATTACTTACTAATAAAGTATTCATTCATAATGAAAATTTAAACAGGGACATACACTAGCACATAAACTCATGATTCTTATTGCAAGGTACTTTTTCCAAAGAAATATTTTGTCAATATTCAATTTCAAAATATAGTTTCAAATAATACAAGAAAAAAACCTCAAAATGCAAAATTCTCTAAGATGTTAAATAACTTAGAAACCATGATGCTTAATCATACACAAATACGGGAGACGATGTGGAAAACACAAGTTCATAGTGAGAGAAAAAGGCTTCAACAACATAATGTTGAGGAATAAATCAAAGCAACATGTGTGAGCACTTGACTGCCGTGCACCCACCACAGCACAACGGTATTTACAACACTTCAGGACGATCACTGCACAATATTTTGTGTTCCTATTGCTAAATTAACTTAATGGAATTTCAGTTAATACTTGGCCCCCCTTACCAGATTTTCTGTGTGAAAAATCAGCATTATAGGACTTGTGTATCATCATTATTGTTGATTTCTTCCATCTCTTCCTCCTCGTCCTCCTCCTCCTCCTCCTCCTCTTCCTCTTCTTCTTCCTCTTCTTCTTCCTCTTCATCATCATCAGGATGTCCTTCCTGATTAACAAATGCTTCTAAAAATCTGAAGAAAAAAAACGTTTGAATTACTAGTCAACTTCAGTGGTTGGCATTGGTGAACTTCTGCTGTGAAGAGCATACATTTTTTTTTAAAGTAAAGATACATTTGAAACTATACGAGATCAGTTTATGACCCTCTAGCTAGTGACAGGCTACGACTACACAATCCTCATGAAAAATGAAGATCTAAAATAAGAATGGGGTACAAAGAAGGGAATATTTAGGATGTCTCTGGAATGAATATACTCCAGAAATGTATCTACAAGGCCGAAAGACCAGGAGAGTCAAGGCCCGCACAGATCCATGAGAGCCCTGGTGATCACTATGGCTTGACAGGCACAGTGCCGTGTACTCTAAGCGTCCTGTCAAGGGTTCAATGACCGGCCATCCCCTCTCCTGGATGTACTTTAGATCGATTTCTCGGATTTTCAAACCAAGAGACATTACATAAGGACTGAGGGTGAGCTAAGGATCCTCAGACAAGATGCACATACCTGCACTGCTTGTGTGACCTACTAAGCATGGAGCCTGCCTTTAAAAATGGTGGTAGTAATAACGATAAGAATATGGAAACAGACATACTACATCATAACTTGAATGACAAATTATATAATAGCTTTGAGGTAATTTCTTGTGTCTGTGGCTAATAAAAAAAACATTTCTGGTCCCTTATTCTGCTTCTTTCTTAATTTTTCCAGTCAATAAAAAGTTTACAGACAGATGGAACAAATGCAAGAGTCTAATATATGTTAAACACTGAATCCGTTGAACACTCACTTGTATGGTTTTTCGTCTCCCCGCATATCACACACGGTGTTGGTGAGCGCCATGATGTAGTGCTTCGCCAGCGTCAGCGTCTCAATCTTGCTCAGCCGCCGATCCATCTTGACGTGAGGAATGACTTCTCGGAGCTCCTTTCAGATCAAGTAGAAATAAGTGTGCTATTAATAACTAGTTCTGACTCATTTTTAAGGGACAATTATCAACAATTATACATATTCTGAAAAACCATCCAATGCAAAGTATGTCTAAGTTGTGATCAACAGTATTCTTTGCAGATTATTTGGGATAACTATTATTCCAAGATATCTATCAAAATATAATCACTGAAGATGCTAACAGAATTTCCTACACCCGACACTTGAGAGAGTGCATTGTCCTCTAAATAGTTCATCACCACTACCTAGCTGAAAATATTGAACCAAAGAAATCATAAATCTTAGATCTGTTATGCATGAGATGCCAGATCCTTTGTAGGCAATCAGGCTTGCCATTGCAAGGGTGCCACAGCCACCTTCTCATCAGCCCATTCGATCATTAAAATCATAGTGTTTTGTTAAGTGTCTCCTTTCATCACAGACATCATGTATTATAACTGTTTTTGTAGCAAGCCGTTACATCATTAATAATGTAAGCACTGCAAAGAATGGCAGATGTAGAGCAGGACAGACAAGTGACAGAAGAGCAGCACATGACCACAATCGCCTCACTAGTACTGATTTATATGAAAAGTGGAAATGTGAGGAATAGAAAAGGGAAAATTGAGTTGAAACCTAGGCAGTGGGATACTAATGGAGAAAATATTATTGACACTACTGAATTTCAGAAATTGAAGTCTTTAAGTGATCTTTCAGGTGGGAGTGGTTAATAGCCAAGGGGCATCGCATGTTCCCTAAATAATATCATACAAACTTTGACTCTATAGTGTCTACACTGTTTAACAAAGCTATATGGGTGGAATCCAAGGAGGCTTGAAAAAATGACGGTGGCAGTAAATGACTTGCATCTCATCCCAGAAAAAAAGTTTTTTACAACATTTTTGTTTTGATAACTGTAGTGAAAAAAAATCATCCTGCCTGCTTCCTAGGCCTCTACAATATTCATGTTAAAATATCTTCCTCTCTGCTCCCTGAGTCTCTACAGTACTCAAAAGTACTACATGGTACATATGCAAAAAACCCTAGAGTTACTTTGAATACATAAGGAATAAACAAGTCATGAGTTTTAACACCATAATACAAGTGATACACAAAAAAGTTATATCAAGTTAAACGTTCCTTCATATAAAGAACTTGTATCATTGCAAGAAAATGGAACTAAGCTGTGAAGAAGAAAGTCACAGATCATCAGTTTATTACAAATGATGTTCCCTCACCTGGAAAGCTTTATTGAGGGAATGCATCCTCATGCGCTCCCGCTCATTACTCTCTAGTCTCCTCAAATTTCTTTCTCTTGCCGATACTCCTGATCGCCTCTTTTTTTTGCCTCGTCGAGGGGGTCCCGCTAACCCTTCAAGGCTGGACTTTTTCCGCTTCTGCGGCGTGATGCTGGTGCTGCTGCCGCCGCTGCTGCTGATGCCACTCTCACTCTGGGAGTCTGAGCCACTGCCTTCACCTCCATTCTCTGTTTCCCCTGAAAAGGAAAATAAACATATTTATGATACACGAGGTGTGAATTGTGTTAAAATATGGAGGACACATTTAAGCATTCAACTAATTACTTGAGGTTTATTTAGCACATAGAACACAAAAGTAAATTGAGGTCAACTGATGAGTTATTCAGTGTTTTTCTCCCAAATAAATACATGCATAACATTTTCACTATAGTTGTACTACAAAGCTACACCCCCACCCACACTTCGGCCACACTAAGGATGAATGAGAAAAATAAATGTTGATATGGAGACGGGGCCATACAAGCGTTGCTCTGGCCCTGTAAAATACAACTAGATGAATACACACACACAAAAAAAAATGGCTCCAAGCCTGAGAGATTTACCATATGAGGAAAGACTTTCAAGACTGATACTCCCAACTCTTGAGAAAAGAAGAGAAAGGGGAGATTTTATAGCAGTGTATAGAGCATCAATGGGTCTGGAAAAAATTGATTGAGAAGATCAGTTTGTGTGGGACGATAGAATTACAAGGGATCATGAGAAGAAATTGAAAAGGACCACATGCAAGAGGGACACAAAAAAAAAAAAAAAGACAGATTCCTGTATAGAAGCATAGAAGCCTGGAATAACCTTGATGCAGAAGTGATTCATGCAAGAAAAATTCAGGACTTCAAAGGCAAGGTGGATAATAGTACAGTGGGCGCAAAAAAAAAAGTGACATTTCTTGCGCAAAAAAAAATGTTACATGGAAAATATGTAACATTATTACCTCCGCCAACGCACGTGGAGGGAGGTTATGTTTTCACCCCGATCTGTCTGTTTGTTTGTTTGTTTGTTAGTGTACAGGATTTCTCGAAAAGTTACAAATAGATTTGGACCAAACTTGGTATACCAAGTCTATTTGGTATAAGGAAGAATTGATTTAATTTTGGATGAAATCGAATCACAACTGTTGCCATGGCAACCAATTGAAAATCCGATTTTCCCTATCCTTTAACATGGTGAATGAAATATTTGGGCGGAGGTATGCGCTCTACTGAGTCCCCCCCCCCCCCCCCCCCTAGTTTTCTTTGTTTCAAAGAACGCGGTTAATTTTTAATGGTTTTATCGTACATCTGGCAGTAGTACTTGGTTAGTAAGACAGGTTGTGTGCAGCTCAGCCATTCAGTGTGAGCCAGACGTTGACGTGGGGGGGTGCCGCTCCACCCTCCAGCCAGGCTAATTTTACTGCGTCACAGTACTTTTTGACCCCCCCTTCCACACCGCCCATGATTGTCGAGGATGGCTTCCAAGCATATGACGGGAGAGGACAAGACCAGAGCTCTCACAAAAATTGAACAGGGCATCTCTGTCATCATAATTGTTGCAGAATTCCATGATTGATTCCAGGATTCCATGCCACGGAGGATGAGGCAGGTCATCAAGGTCAAGGGAAATATGACCAAATATTAATGTAAGTATTCCTTTACGATATGTTTCCATGTTTTTCTATGAATAAACCAATTTAAATGTATTTATATGTGTTTTAATTATGCCATTTTTAATTTTATGATGAAATATTGCAATGTAACATTTATTTTGCGCCCACTGTAGATTTGGAGACGGGACAGAACGAGCATAGCTCTTTTCCTGTACGTATGTTATAACTAGGTAAATACACACACACACACACATCGTCTGTGACGCGTCAAAGACACTGGCCTGGTGGTCAAGTGGATAAGAGTGCAACAGGCCATTCTGTAGTCCGGCGTTCGATCCCCGACCCCACTCGCTCCCAGATATTTTTCACAGACAAATGCGGGCAGTTACTATCCCTCTTGAGCAAGGGGATGGGGTGCATGGGGAGGCGGTAGTGGAGTGGTTAGCGTTTCCGACAGGCGTTCTCGGTGACCCGAGTTCGATCCCCGAAGTAAACCAAAACCTTTCTGCACCGTCAAGTGGCCCAAGAACACCCACATGCCCTGCCCATCAACTCTACTTTCGATTGCGAGTGCATCGGAGGACACAGGGGGGCGGCATGAGCCTCTAATCACAGGCGTCACTATAAGAATCCTGCCTGCGCCACCACGGGCGAGGACCAGCCATCAGGGCCCTCCAGAGCCTACCATCCGAGCCCTGGGTCACCACTGCCTACAGGCGCTATAGGCACAAATGTAAAAAAAAAAAAATTTAAATGTGGTGTGCAAGATCCTAGCATTACCCAAAGATCAGGCACTATGAGTTCCAAGCTCTTTCCGTGAGAGTAAATCTGGCGATCGCGAGTCCAGCTCACTTGGATAAGACCGTGTGTGAATACACACACACACACATAATAAAAAGAAGAAAATTCAATGGCTTGGTCACAGTGTGTACTGTGAGTGTGAGGGGAGAGATGTTTTAGAGTTAATCCGCCCACAGGGCCGAGGATTAATATATTTTTGCTGGTTTGCCTGACCAGTGTTTTCTACAGTTGTTCAGGATGGGTTGTGAAAATATGAAAAAAGGAGAAAACCTGTTCTTTGGCATGGAAGCAATAAAATATACCAATCAAAGATATTTGTCAGCAGACCAGACAAGCCAAATACACCATTATGTCGTTGGTGGCTGCCTTCCTGCTGCTGTCATTCCTTTCCAATGCCTCGCTCTGATAGGCCAAGGAGAACAACTAGGACAACAAACAACCTCCTTCATCGAGAATTGACAAGGAACCCTCGACTGATCATACATCAACTGGAAGTAAGCCATTCTTCACTGGTAAGCGACATCTCTATTCAGAGTATCCAGCCTGGGTAAAAAAAAACCTACAGTTGTCCTGTTGCTGTACTGCCAAAAAACATTCCTCACCAACCGTAAGAATGCCAGATTAGAATTTGCCAGGAAATATCAGACTGAACATCTGATGGTTGGCAAATGGTTATGTGGCTGGATGAGTCTATGTTCCACTGCATTAGTACAGATAAGTCCCGTTATACGAGCATTCATTATACGAGAAACCAATGATATGAGCTGAATGAATTAGGGTCTATTTTCAATTTACGAGATCGAAAATCCAATGACACGACAATCAAACTGGGGTAAGTGTGCCTTATTTTTGTCTTTACAGTAGTGCTTACTTGTGTTAACTATGCCTCCCAAGCATTCAGTGTCTTCAAGTGCGAGTGCTGATGGTAGTGCTAAGCGGTTTAGAGTGCCAATTACACTCGCTAAAAAGTTAGAAATCGTCAAGAGGCATCAGCGTGGTGAGTGAATGTCGGATCTGTGCCGCATTTATAAGTTATCCTCTTCTACTGTGAGCACTATCATTAAGTCGAGTGAGAAAGTGCTGGACATGGCGGGTGGTTCAGCATTCTTTCTAAATAATAGGTAGTACAGTGTCAGTTGTCACCTCCGTGATGCAGTGGCTAGCGTGCCTGGCTACGAATCTGCGGGTCCTGGATCGAATCCGGGCCAGGGCAAGTCGGCTGACCAGCCTACCCAGCTGTTCTTCCTTCCTTTCGGGGTTGATAAATGGGTACCTGGGGTAACCTGGGGAAGGTAACTGTGGTAACCCGGGTGTCACACTAGCCCTGTGTCCCGGGGTAACGGGTCCTCACCCACCACAGGCTCTAAGGGCTAATTAATGCCAGGGAGATGAGCACCGAATGCCACGCGCAGCATTGCGTGTGCTCCCATCTTTACCTTTTACAGTGTCAGTAATATAAACGCCGTGTGTTTGCTGTATTTGGTATAGTTTATCTTAGCTTGAAAAACATATCTTTGATGGGATTTGGAACCAAACCTATATTTTACCATTACAGTAGCTATGTATTTCACTATACAAACATGCCAGGTGGAACCTAACTGCTCATATCTTCGGGACCTCCCAGATCCCGAACGCAGGTGAGGACCCAGGTGAGACGACCTTTCTCTGGCGGCAGGTATAACCATGCATACACGGTCAACACAGATAAACACCCTGAATCAGTCAGGCTATGGAGATGTTTTAGTGGTGAGAGTGGTCGTGGTGGATTGTACCGCCTGCCTAAAAAATGTGACAATAAATGCTGATCGGTACATACAGGTACTTGAGAAGCACTTGGTGCATTTCTATTCACTTCACGACTGCACCAACATTGTGCCTGATAGAGGACCCTGACACAAGACCAACAAAGTCATCAAGTGGTTTGCTGACCACAACATAGACATCCTGCAGTGGCCGGGCTATAGTCCTGACCTTAATTCCATTGAAATATTTAGAATATAATGAAGAGGAAGCTTCAGTCCTGCAATGTTCAGTCCTCATGCTTCAAGAGCCTGCAATGCACAATACAAAAATTGTGTTCGAAATATAGTCTTGCATTACTTCAGAAAATTGTGACAGCATGCCCAAACGATTCCAAGGGTCATCAAAGCCAAGGGAAATATGACAAAGTGTTAAAGCAAGTGTTATGAGTCTGTATTAGTTGTACTTTTGCCTTTTATTAGAATAAGAACATTTTCAGCAACAAGTCCGGAAACATTTTGCAGCAGCTGTACCTTAGTAATACAGGAGCTCCCCTACTTAAGTATATAGTTGTTCCTAGGGTTTATACTGAACTTTAAATGCATGTAAGGCCAACATTACCAGTGTCAATACTGAATACTGTACACAGCATTTTTTTTTTTTTACAGTATAGAGCTATACCCCACTAATACTCAACAGTATATTCTACCAAGCTTAAATGGTATCCTAGTTCAATGATCCTTGCTTTTACCCTCACCACTCTAATGTCTCAGAGACATGTTGGGGTCATGGAAAATCTGTGAAAACAACTATATGCATTTACAGACAGGTTTGCATGTAACTCTAAAAGTATGTAACTTGAATGTACGGTATGCAGTGGCGTACCCAGAAAATTGAAAGAGGGGCGGGCTCATATATAGATATAGATAGATAGATAGATAGATATAATTATATTTATAATAAATATATAATTCATTAATATTTATTCTTTGCAAAACGGGGGGTTGGCATGGCGGCATCCCCCCCCCCCCCCCCTCGGTACACCACTGACGGTATGTAAGAAGTTGAGTGGCTGAACTTACATAGAAATTTGAGCCTTAAATGTAAATGCGTGCGACAAAAAGACATAAAAAAAAGTATTCCAAGTCCAACCCTGTGTATTGCAACTACTACGAGTATCAAAACCTATATGCACTACACTTCAGAAAGTACATACGTAATATTGACAAATGGTTATGTGGTTGGATGAATCTATGTGCTAATTGTCAGACTCCCTCTATCATCTGTAACGAGTGTCACTATACCTTCCTACCTTCCTATCAAACAAGAAACAAGGACAGAAATCAACATCTTGTAACAGACATATATAATAACGGATTATGGTCATATGCGCATCAAAAAGAGTGAGCCAGTTTTGTTGACCAGCTCGACTAATTTCCTGACAACCTTCTTTTAAAGGCAATAATACAATACTCAAGTCTGTCCAGCCTCCAGATATTGACAAGGAAGCTGCACCTAACGTAGTGGTGAATCACACCTTCTTTCTTTAGGTATCAAAGTTTCATACTATCATAATGTTCTTAAGAGTTGTGGTTAGGTGGGCACTATTTGGTCTACTGTTATAGTGTGCTGGATGAATGTGCGGGATGAATATACTTACCAGTACACTCATTGATTATGTTTCTGTGTGGTTGTTCTTCGGGTTGACTGACCTACCCCAGGCAGTACGGTAGCACAGCCGGGGAAGGGGGGGGGGGGGGGGGAACGAACCCCCCGAAATTTCGCCGTGAGTTCCAAAATATATTGAAATTCATAATCAAATACTTATCATATGTCAAATACTTGTTAAATCCAGGGTGTAATACTCGGTATGTCACATGTTTGGGGAACTGAAAGAATATGCAATTCTGAGTAGAAAGTCCTCTATTGACACATATACTTTATAAGACTTACTTTACTTTATGTGCGAGCATGGACGAAGCCAAGAGATTAATCAAACATTGCACAACTTGGACGGGACGACTGTTATAGTGGTTTGGAGGGAGGACAGGAGGCAAGGTGGTGATGTAGCCAGACAAAAACGCGCAGGGTGACGTGCAGCGTGTTTTTAAATTTCTCATGGTTAATCATTGCCCCCACCCCCCCCAGCCCCCGAAATATATTTTGGCTGCGTCCCTGTGTAACCCAGGTGAGTAAACCTTGAACCTAACTCATGTAACACCATCTCAAGTCATTACTACAGCAAATTAGGACCAGGTAGAGGAATAGGGAAAAAAAGAACAAATAGAAAAAAATGGAAATTTGGAATATAAATAGGACAACTAGGCTAGGAACAGGACAACTAGGCCTAGGAACAGGACAACTAGGCCTAGGAACAGGACAACTAGGCCTAGGAACAGGACAACTAGGCATAGGAACAGGACAACTAGGCTAGGAAACAGGACAACTAGGCATAGGAACAGGACAACTAGGCATAGGAACAGGACAACTAGGCATAGGAAACAGGACAACTAGGCATAGAAACAGGACAACTAGGCATAGAAACAGGAAAATGATGCACAGGAGAAGGAATAGCAGAGGCCGGGCAGCAGGTATATAGTAGGTAGTATTGTGCAGTACTCACCTGAGCGAGGCTGTGCTGGGTGCTGAGTCCCGGGCGTGAGGGCGGGGTATTGCGCCTCCACATCCACCTCCTCCTCCCCGCCTCCACCGCCCCATAGGCCGCCCACCACGCCCGTCACCCGCATCCTGACACATACAAAGGTCATTTAACATACATTACCAGTCCCATACACGTATTTATGCTTCTATACAAGTACATATTAGTGGTTGTCTTATAATATTTTCTTCAACTCGCTCCTATTACTCCACTCTTTTTTTATATTTAGTGTTCAATATGGAAATGTTTGTGTTATCTTGCATGGCATATTAACCCCTTCACACCCAGGTCTTCCCTTTGCTGTACAAAAATCGTATGTTGTTAGCCATAAAATTACGATAAGTAACTGAATATACCAAATTAGTAGTTAGTGGACAAAGATACTAAACAGGTCATATCTATAAAACAGTTTATATTCACAAAAAATCTTCTAATGGCAGCCAAATTACAATGGAAATTACGTTCTGGGCCTCAAGGGGTTAAGTCTTTTCCGGAAATGCTTAAACCTAATTTACTATCATGTTTATGTAAGACATTGTTCAAACAAATATTGTCGTCAGCTTGAGGGCTTAACTAAACACACAAAGGAGTTTGGTTACGTGTGTGTTTGTGAGTCTCGAGGGTAAGAGGACCTTTCTGTGCCCATCCTGTTATCCACTTCGCCAGCCTCCTCCGTACTCTCCAAAGCTTATGACCCGATTCCCATGAAATGTGATTCAAATGTTTCGTTCGATGTACCAGTGTCTCGCCCTGTGGGTTCGTCCGCTCGACTCCCCCGCGGCGTAAACATATAAATAAAAACGCAAGGCTTCGGTTTTATGGATATCAGATGCACATGATGGACCATTAAGCCAGACATACAAGCCGTTAGCACTTTAGCACTTATCCTTTGCCCAGAATGCGAGCGCCAGCCGTTCTTACATCTTGGTATCTATATAAGATCAAGGCACGAACAGGCTACCGATGCCTTGACCAAGGGTAACGTGGACCACGCGGGAACTGGCGTTGAAGGGTCATCGGATATCCATAGCGGAGGTGCTGCTTCCTGGTGCAGCGCCACGGTGTTGGTGGATGGATTGCTGCATCACTTAAAATGTGTAAGATGATTTGTTACTCTTCAATTTCAACATTTAAAATCAACGCTGTGAAGTTTTCTGTACTAAACATTTGCACTACCGGCACAAAGGTTTTAACAAGTGGTTGTAATCAACGGGCCTACATTGAATCCCTAAAACCAATCACCAGCTTCACGTCAGCATCACTACACAGTACACTGTAACCACAGAGGCGTGAAGTAGTATAAGCATCCTGCACTGACCCAGTCCGGAGCGCGGCGGTGCAGGCCCGTAGAGTGTATCCACAGGTGGGCGGGGCCGCCAGGTGACAGCGCTCGTCATCAAAGGTTGTCATTTCAAGGCTAAAACAAGGAATCGCCATCATTTAATAACTAAGTGTGTGCATAACGTCATTTTACCTGGTGGTGGGGCCTTGTGATCTGGGAGGCACTTTACCGCTGCTCAATCTTTCTTGCATTCAAGATGACTTGTGCGGCTGCCTCGATGAAGCAAATTCCCATACGGCCTCCGAACGTCACACACACACACACACACAGGGTCACAAATCAAGCACAATATCACGAGGTGCCTGAAGTGCCACAGTTCTGCACGGTGCCAGCTCAGACGCTGCCCAGTGACCGCGTCCAGGCAGGAACAGTACAGAGTGGCTTACGGTGTATTCACAGTAACTGTTCATTAATACTCTCCTTGTTCACTTCACTCATTCATGACAGAACTCTCTTCAACACTCACGCAGCTTTCAGAACAATCGAACTTCTTTTTTTCCTTTTTTTTCAACGTTGATACGAGTCACTCGCTGAACAACTTTATGGGTCTGGTTCGACCTGGTTTTGCACTTTTTTTGGTGTGTGTATTTCTAAGATCTACACTTTGGCTCCCGGTGTGCGCCTTGACACATGCATCTTAGCTGCAGAGGCTGCCCTGTACCACTGGCGACGAGACAGACATGAGGCAACACACAGGCCTTCCCGCAGCACCACCACCACCAATGCCGGCGCTGTGGTGCGGTCTGACCAGTGAGAGCGGAGGAACGGCACTTCTCCACCCTCCCGCGGCCACCGCCACACTACTGCTCTCTCTCTCGCTCTCTCTCTCTCCTGCCTCCCCCCTGCCCGATGCACCCTGCGGTACTCAACGCCGCAACACTGCCACTCTGCAGAGCCTCCCATCACCACTACCAACACATCATTCAATAATCTCAATCACAAGTGGCAACAGCGCAACACAACAGTTTCTAATGCTGCAGGTAACCTCAAGGCACATTACCCATAATTATCCTTATATCAAGGCGTCGAATATAAACAAATATCTTTACTCACACCAAACTATATGTATTGTGCTACCTTATCATTCACTATTTGCTGTGAACATCCACTAAAGGAGGGGCAGGAGATGAACAAGGGAAAGATCAGCGTTATCTATTCAAGAGGAAACATTCATCTTGGGCAGCGGTTCTTAACCTGATGGGGCGCGCCCCCCTAGGGGGGCATGGGTAATTACCAAGAAGGGCGTACGTGAGCCAAGAGAGAAAAAGGAAGAACTGTCAAGTATTTAATTAAACTTGATATAGCCAAAGTTGATGGGTATATGTAAGGTGTTAATGAATATATATATATATATATATATATATATATATTATAATATATATATATATATAACATAATTCCAATAAAAATGCTAAAAACAAGCATTTTTTCCAGTATTCTTTCTGCTTCTGGACAATTTTTGAATATTTTAGTTGAAGAAGTGAAGGGGGGGACCAAATACTAAAGGGGGCGTGGTGGTAAAAGAGTTAAGAAACACTGATGTAGAGCATTTGCTAGACGGCAAAACAGGATAATACTTGATTATGACTTCTTACATTGCTATTACACGCAACTTAATGCAGCGACTGATATGGTATCGCACCTTGAAGGCAACAACTAAAACTATAGATATCTTATCTGAGCCATGTTTTGTAGGTGTCAAGTGTTCACTTTGGGCTTAGGCAGACGCACTAAGCCGACTTGATGAAAATACTAAGTAAAGAGTGTAAATACAGAAACTTTATTATCTTATTTCTGGGCTTCAATCAAAGAAGTGGCTCCTTTCGCCTTGATATAACACGGATGTACCAATCTGTCGCATGAATTTTTCTTAATAACCTTCATCCCTCCCCATTTCCTTGCTTTTCAGAATTATTAACATGGATTAAAGTTCATTTGATACAACACGTCCAGCCTTGTTTACGAGTGATTCATACACTGACGTTTGTATTGACATTTAACCATCACACCCATAATCATCACTGTCCTTTGTAGTACGTTCCTTACTCCAACACTTATCATTTTAATCGTCCTTATGATAACAATTGAACATGTGTTGTGCTTCAGTCCCACACACACCATAACAAGCGAAGTTATATTTTCCCAGGATGTTCACGCCAGGAGCACTTTGGTTATCCTTCATCTTCCCCTCCTACCCCCTTCGTCTTCTTCCTCTCCACTCCTTCTTCTTCCTCTCCACTGCTCCACCAAGAGATAAAACAAGACCAACTCACAGGCAGGAGGTAAAGAAACGAGGGAGTGAAAATATACTAAAACGAGATTCATAAAGCACTACTGATTACATCGTGCAAGGTGTGTGATCCAAGGATTGCGAGAAGTGCACATTAAGATCGAGTACCATGATGGACCACTTATCAAGTCCTCTCATCCTAGGCGACGCAATGTGTAAACAGGACGTCGAGAGAGAGAGAGAGAGAGAGAGAGAGAGAGAGAGAGAGAGAGAGAGAGAGAGAGAGAGAGAGAGAGAGAGAGAGAGAGAGAGAGAGAGAGAGACTTGATACATATATTTGGCCATAATGATATGTATAAAGTATAAATTACATAACAAGTAATAAGGCTTGGTCCATTAAGCCGAAACTTTAAAAGGACCCGAAGAGTACATTATAATTTTTTATGATTATTACAAACAAAGTGTTTAGGCCGCTATTATAAAAAAACATCATACATAAGAAGAGAGAGAGAGAGAGAGAGAGAGAGAGAAGAGAGAGAGAGAGAGAGAGAGAGGAGAGAGAAGAGAGAGAGAGAGAGAGAGAGGAGAGTCCTAAGAGTAGTTTTGTCCCTCATCTGCTGCGGCTGGTGCTTGTCTCCATGTTTTTCTCTTATTGTTCAGAGTTGTGTCTTGTGTCTGTCCTGTTTCCATGATAAGTAACGATAAATCCTTCCAAGTTTCGTTGCTAATATTTTGTCTTACTCCTAAGCATGGTTAGATCTTTTTCTTTTCCCGCTTAATGACGGAACTTTTGTTGTGGAGATGGAAGAAAAGCTGTATACAAAGTCAGCATTATTCTTGATGGGAAGAATCTCTCTCTTCTCTCTCTCTCTCTCTCTCTCTCTCTCTCCTCTCTCTCTCTCTCTCTCTCCCTCTCTCTCTCTCTCTCTAACTTAACTATGTATTTGTACTTCCGTGAAACAAGCTGCCACGTTGCAGACACCATTTTGAAATCTGACTTTACATATGTACATACATTCATCTACACACACACACACACAAACAAACAGACACACACACACACACACACAAACAAACAGACACACACACACACACACACACACACACACACACACAGGTTCATTTACACGGAAAATAAATTCAGTAGCTCCCCCCCCTCACCTGTTCTCGGCACAGGTGTGAGGCGCACCTGTGTAGCACCGGTAACGCAAAGGTGAGGCGGGGAGGGCGTGAACTTATTAAATCCAGACCCTCACTTCCATCCAGCATGCCTTTACACTGTGCTGCTCGTATTATAACTAAATACTTCTTTTTCTGTTCAACACTATAACCGTGGCTACTGCACGAAGGAAGACAGCGTGGTGTGGCAAAACGAGAGTCACGAAGGTATCGCTGCATGGCATGAAGGGAAGTACAAGTGGAGGCACGCAGTCGCCATAACCACGGCTGGGGAAGAAAGTGAGAGAAATGCAGCGGCAGTGTAAGAAGCGTGTGGAGGAACTCGATGAAGCACAGCCGGTCACTCCGCCTGCAGGGGAGGGTGTGGTCAGGTCTCTCTCTCTCTCTCTCTCTCTCTCTCTCTCTCTCTCTCTCTCTCTCTCTCTCTCTCTCTCTCTCTCTCTCTCCCCAGCCATTGCTTATTCTTTCCTTCATCGTGCAACACATGCAGTCTGGGATGAAATCAAATCACAAGGATTTACTTAACAAGACCCTCGCACGCACGCACGTAGTACACAGGGCCCCTGTGAGTAGATTACTTGTTTTTTTCTTCAAATTTGTGAGACAAGAGGGGGTATATATATATATATATATATATATAATATCGCCAGTGTAAAATGGAGCATCATGAAAAGTTACAAATTGGAGATACCATCAATATTTTGAATACAAATTGTAACGTTATTTACTAAGTACAAATAATACCATGGCTGCCGGGAATAACTCGATTGACTGATTGATCTGATTTATTTATTGACTAATCTGTAAACGCCGAGGATCAAAGGTAGCTTGCTATCGGCGAGAGATACACAATATGCCGGAAGAGAGAGGCTGAGGAATACGAATATTATTGGAAAAGATACGCACGATAAAAAAAATATATAAAAAGAATAATTGCAAGGCGACGAGAACCGTGCGTAGCCTGCGACATGTGCTTCGACAACACACACACACACACACACCGCCTGAACGGCTCGGTGGGTTAGAGCGTCTGGTACCATTCTGTGGTCCGGCGTTCGATTCCCGGTCCCGCTCATTTCCGGGGATTTTTCCACTGAGAAATTCGGGCGGTTACTGTCCCTCTTGAGAAAGGGGATGGGGGTGTGTGAGGTCCCAGCATCACCCAAAGATCGGTAATAATGAGCTCCAAGCTCGCTCTGGGAGGGTGAAATTAGCGATCGTGAGTCTGACTTGCGTGGACAAGACCATGGGTGAATGACACACTGATCACGAAGCGTCCCGTCCTGGCCTGACCATGGCCAAGGAGCGGCCACACTTGCGAGGCGACGTGTCGAGCCGACGCTAAATTATAATTGACTGACATCATTTCCACAGTACTAATAACACATGCAGGTAACACGTCAGTTTCTTATAGTCCATTAAAATAAACGTAAGATTTTTCCCACCGATTCAAATTCTATAGCCTATATCAGCAGCACACAGAACTTAAACGAAATTAATTATATTTCAGCTTTAAGTCATGTTCTAACAATAATATACTCGATAAGTAACATTATTATTTGTAGAAATGAAAATGAGATCCAACAATATATTATATTGTTCGAAGTCGTGAGTTCCATTAATAAGCCACTTCCTAAATCAGTCTTAATGAAGCACCGGTTGGACAGCTTTATAAATACGATGCGAGGGTCGAGTTCAGGATACTTGATAAGATAACGGGGTGAGGGTGTGTGCGGGTGTGGCGCGGCGGGAAGGGCGTGGCGGGAGGGTGTGGGTGGTTCGGTTCGAGGGCTGTCCTAGTGTGAAAGCAGGTGAAAGTCTTACCATCGACTGTTATACTTGAGAGGAGCAGGGAGGAACGAAGGGAGGGAAGCGAGGTAAGGGATGGAGAGCAGGTGAAAGAGAAACAAGAGTTAAAACGCTGAGAGGGCCAATAAAGGTGCCTCAAGGATGGAGGGTAGAGGTGAGGCGTGGTGAATGGTGGTGCACAGCGGAAGCGGCGCACCGGTGTGTGTGTAGCTAAGACAGCTGACGCATCTGTCACAGAGGAGCCTCGACACTCGACAGTCCGCCGCAGAGAGCGCTCCGTCGATCGGGGTTCCCCAGTCAGTTCTCTGGAGAACAGTAATCGTATTGACTTACTTCTAAGCTTACCATGCACTCAGGGTATAAAGGCAGAAGTGTGGCTTGGTGAGGCTCTGACCTGCGTCATGATTGAGAAACTTCAAGACTCTCCGAATCTGCATAATATAACCTTCTCTTGCCCCCTGCCACAGAAAAGAGGGGGAAGAAGAGGAAAAAGAAAGAGAAGAGAGCATATATATATATATATATATATATATATATATAATATATATATATATATATATATATATATATATATATATATAATATATATATATATATATATATAATATATAATATATAATGATCTAATATATAATATATATATTATATATATATATATATATATATATATATATATATATTATATATATATAATATATATATATATAAAATATTATATTACTGATTATATATATAATAATATATATAATATAATAGATATTCAATTAATGAACTATATAATATTAATACATACAATTAGATATCTAATAGATATCATACCTAAAATATACTATCAATGATACTACTACCTATATATACTATTTTTTTTTTTCTTTCTTTTTTTCATCACAAAGGACTGGCCAAGGGCACAACAAAAATGAGTAACAAAGCCCGCTTAGTTGCCAGTCCCTATAAAGAAGACAGTAAGAGAATCAAATAAGCTCAGTAATGTACAACGTTGTATAATGCATGCATGGATATTGGATAGTGCACGTGCAATGCTTTGCCGGTCCTACGTGACGATCTGCAAAACAACAAGACGACAAGGTGATCTTTGCCATTGTTACCAAACGCTATTGTGAAACCGCTCTCAGGGAAGGGAATTACATGAACGAAGAAAACTGTGACTAGCTGTGTGGCGATACAAGACCCACACTGACCATACAACACAGCCAGGGGGACGAACAAGATCTGATCATTATTACTGTCTTAATCTGATCTGATATTACTGATAATCTGATATTACTGATTTTACTGTCTTAATCTGATCTGATATTACTGAATCTGAATACGAATACGATAACTGTCTTATCTGTTAATTACGTATCTGATAACTGTCTTAGATGAATTACTGATATACTGTATACTGTCTAATCAATCTGATATACGAACGATATTACTGATATTACTGTCTTAATCTGATCTGATATTACTGATAATCTGATTTACTGATATTACTGTCTTAATCTGATCTGATATTACTGATAATCTGATATTACTGATATTACTGTCTTAATCTGATATGATATTACTGTCTTAATGATCTGAGAATTACTATATACTGTCGTGGCTGATCCATCGCGAGGACCACCGCGGCACTGTTGTTCTCGGCTGACAACGGTGCCGTCAGCCGCGCGCGAGGCAGCGGTGTGTCTTGGTAAGTCACGCCCTGACAGCCGCCGTGTGCCTGCCTGGTGCCTGGTGGTGTTCAGCGCCGAGGTGAGTGGTCAGTTTGGATGTCCAATGCCACGAAGAAATATGAAAGTGAAAGTTGAAAGGCTTTGTAAATGTCTCTAGGCCTATACGAGTATGAAGTAGAGGCCATACAAACATACCATGTGAACAGGCTATGCGGCAGAACACCACCACCATCATGTCCCTCACGTGATGGCAGGAGTTACGACACTCATACCGTTGTCCTGACTTCTGCACGCTAAGTTTACCGTTGTTTACATCAAATTGTAGTTTCCGTGTGATTGCTATTTAATATAAAAATATCTGAAATTCATTTCTCCCTTATACATACATACGAATAATATATTCATTTGCACAAAACACCGAAATTAATTCAATTCCCGTAATAATGTACTGTAGCCTTAAATCATTATCTCGCAGTAATGTTACGTATAACATTACAGGGCATTTTGTTCTACTGGAAAAGTAAGAGCCGCCATGCATACCATTATAGGTAGTGAGGCACGGCCGGGCGCAGCGGCGGGGACGTGGCAGGCGACCTTGGCGGGAACAACCTGCTTCCTGCGCAGGACAGTGACCACCGCGGCGCCACAAAACACTTCCTCCAAACACACACAGTCACGGGGCGGGGAACCCCTGAGTGATATTAATACAACACAATATTAATATTAATACGTGGGAGACGCACACCGTCATTTCCACATCAGTTTGTGTTGCCCTGCGGCGGGGCTTGACCTTTCCGCCCTGCTATCATTCATCACAGGGTTGAGGTAGTCAAGGATGAGCCTTGACGTCCACCTTCCCCAGCGTGAGGCGCCGCTGTGGGGCTTACCTGTCACGCGTTGAAGAGCTGTCAATGCCACATAAAGATTACCTTAGAAAAAAAAGTAAACCACGAGAAATTGTGAATTCTTAATGAAGTATTCAAAGCGTACCAAAACCTGTAATGCCTATACATCCAAACACAAGCCACTCTATACGACACACACACACACACAGAGAGAGAGAGAGAGAGAGAGAGAGAGAGAGAGAGAGAGAGAGAGAGAGAGAGAGAGAGAGAGAGAGAGAGAGAGAGAGAGAGAGAGAGAAAAAAAAAAAAAAAAAAAAAAAACTGCAAAAATGGATAAGGAAACAAGAGGAAATAGAACTCCTCCCAAGACCTCAAGCGCTCCACCCATGCAGGGGACGGCCCGTCACGGCCCCCCCCCTCTCACCGGCACTCACTCTCTGAATAATCATTACATTTTCCGAGTGTGTGTGTGTGTGTGTGTGTGTGTGTGTGTGTGTGTGTTCATCTAGTTGTATTCATCTAGTAATCCTAGTAATAGTAATCTTGTGCCCATCCAGTGTGTGTGTGTGTGTGTGTGTGTGTGTGTGTCTGTGTGTGTGTGAGTGTTTATAAAAATTATGGATGTATTTTTAGGCAACAATTCCTGGAAATAAGCGATGCCCTGCAGTGACTTGTAAAACTAGTAAAAAAAAATCTATAAAGAAACAAACTCACAACTTAGAGTTTATAAATATATTCACATGAACACGCAGACAGGAATACACTGCAACATAAACACAAACAAAAAAAAAGAGGCGGTTGACCTTGCCCACAACAATAATATAATACCTACATTTCCGCTGAGTTCACTGATACGGATTGACTTTATGTTTCTCTTTCTACACCACATTCAGGTTTCAGCGATCCTTGTAAGCAGTCATGGCAGCAACTAAAGTCCATAAGCACTCTGATACCGTCCACCCATTTACCAGTGTCCTTGTTGACCCGCTGTGCTAGTCTGCCCGTTGGTCGCCAGAGGACACAAGAGGTGGGTGGGGGGCCCGGGGGGGGGGGGGGGGGGAAGGGTGTAGCCACGTCGGGCTTCCCAGAGCGTTCATGGGACAATCCCGTGTGTGTCCCAGACTCACTCAACTCTACTGGTTTCCTCCAAGGCACAAAGCATTTCATCTTGACCTTGACAAAGTATCTTACAACCAAAGCGATAGGTTTGGATCTTCTTTGCTTGGTGTGTCATGAAATTGCGGGCTGCTGTTTTTTTCTTCTTTTGAGAAACTGCAATAACAATGTGAGACCTTCAATTCCTCGTCAAGACACTGGTGGTTCTCGCCTCCCTGCTGCTGATAGGGACTCTGCTGGATGTGCGGTCACGTGAAGCTTAGGTTGCTACCACTACTCCTGCCCCTCACACTTTCTCTTACTGGCCTAAGGTTCACCATCTTAAATTAAAGAGTCATTTACGCACTTGTAACTAAACGCAGTAGCTTCTGAATGTCAAAGTTTACATCATGAGAGGACGCCAGATATGATTTAGCCTTCCGTCGCTTTGAATAACCCTAATTTTCTGCATGAGGAAACGAAGAAAGCCAGGAACGCAATGAATACAGCATCTCAGCGCAGCGGCACCTGTGGGGATCATTAACTAGTAGTAAGACATCGGCGTCAACTATTGCTCTCTCTGCGGCGCCACCTTCCTCTCGCCGCCACACGTATATGAGCCAAGGTCACCCCGCGCCCCGCTGTCTCCCTCCCAGCCCCACCGTGTTCCCGAGGGCCGCACAGGGGGAGGAGGGAATAATGAAACTGTAATGCCGGAGGAGAGAGAAAAAGAAAAAGAAATACCAATGAGAGAGAGGGCAGCATAAGCACTGATATCCAGCAGACTCATCGTCAGGCCGCAGGAACCTGGCACTCGCAGGCCGCGGCGTGCAGGAGCGTGGCGAGGTACTGCACATAACGCAGCACTCCGGCACATCATACGGAGGGAGGATAAGCCTGCGTGACGACGAGACTCGGTGTGACCTGCTACTGCTAGGGCTAGGCTAAGAGAAAACACAAGATCACAGCAGCTTAGCAACAGCCTGGCTGGCCTGCGTCACCACCACTGTCACTAGGGTTGCCACTCCCCAACAACACCACCACCACCACATCTCTACTCAGCAAACCATCGCCATGCACACCTTGAACAACTTTACAGAACTTATTACATAACACTTCTTTCTTTTCCGCTCAAACAATCCTTCACACACTCGAGCAGCCACACAGTCACTGCCGGTGGTGCAACACACGCGCTGTGTCACCGGCTGTTGGTGTAACTTTACCAGCGAGCTGACGGCCACTTTAATGTTC
>JACEEZ010014416.1:132500-135000 GCA_016584305.1 Chionoecetes opilio
GAGAAGAGAGAGAGAGAGAGAGAGAGAGAGAGAGAGAGAGAGAGAGAGAGAGAGAGAGAGAGAGAGAGAGAGAGAGAGAGAGAGAGAGAGAGAGAGAGAGAGAGAGAGAGAGAGAGAGAGAGAGAATGAGCATTAGAGAGAAAAAGAGAAATAGAGAGAAAAAGAAGAAGAGAGAGAGAGAGGAGAGAGAGAGAGAGAGAGGAGAGAGAGAGAGAGAGAGAGAGAGAGAGAGAGGAGAGGAGAGAGAGAGAGAGAGAGAGAGAGAGAGAGAGAGAGAGGGAGAGAGAGAGAGAGAGAGAGAGAGAGAGAATGAGAATGAGAATTAGAGAACAAAAGAGAAAGATAAAAAAAGAACAAAAATAGAGAATGAGAGTTAGAGAAAAAAAGAGAAATAGAGAAAAAAAGTAGAGAGAGAGAGAGAGAGAGAGAGAGAGAGAGAGAGAGAGAGAGAGAGAGAGAGAGAGAGAGAGAGAGAGAGAGAGAGAGAGAGAGAGAGATGGGGTAAGGGGTCAAGGGTGGTGAGGGAGCTACAGGTGGAAAGTCGCGTCGCGTCCTCACACAATCTCGTCTGGCTCTGAAGACTGACATTCCAGGAGCGTCTGGTCTACACATCCTACCTATCTAACCTGTACTATCTATCCACTACCAGTCACGATCTCACGGAAGAGGAACCTTACTAACAACACCATTCATTACCGCTACTTAAACAGGGCACTACAGGCTATACCACACAGGAACTACCACGTGTAGGTCTCACAGCCTCTTGTAGTTTCCTTATTTTCTTATGTTCTTATGTTTTTAAAGCTCTTCTTCCTCCTCCTCCACATTCTCACCTGTTTAACATCCATCCACCTGTTGAAACCCAATACACCACTACTACTACTTAACTCTACCTCCTCTTTCTCTTCTTTTTCTTTGCATTTCTTCTTCTTTTTCCTCCTCCTCCACCTTATTTTCATATGTTCTTAAACCTTATATTCTTCCTCCTCCTCCACATTCTCACCTGTTGAAACCTAATACACCACTATTACTACTAAACTCTAACTCCTCTTTCTCTTCAATCCCTTTGCATTTCTTCTTTTTCCTCCTCCTCCTCTTTCCACTCACCTCCTTAACCCTCCTCCACACACATTCGTTTCTCAATACTCTCTCCACACACTCCTGGCCCTCATCCACTGACCCTTCCCTCCACCTCCTCCTCTCTTCTTCCCTTGGTTCTCCGTGACCCCTGACCAACCCCCGTATCGTCCCTCTTCACCTTTGACCCGCGTTGACCTCGCGACAGAGTTGGCCTGGGAGAATAATATGAGGACGGGCAGGAAAAGACGTAGAGGAGGAGGAGGAAGAGAGGATAGAAGGAGAGGCAAGGAAAGAAAGAAAGGGAAATATTTGTGAAGGAAGCAGACGTGACGGGTAACAAAGGAAAGGAAAGGAATGAAGAAGGAAGAGGAGAAGGAAGAGGAGAAGGAGGGTATAGACGAGGAAAGGAATGAAAGAGATGGAGAAGGAAGAGGAGGAGGAGGAGAGAATAGACGAGGTAAAAGGACGAGGAATTGAATGGAAGGGAATGAAGGAGATGGAAGAAGAGGAGGAGGAGGAGGAGGGTATAGACGAAGTAAAGAACGAGGAATTGAATGTAAAACAGGAGTGATATGAATGAGAGGGAGATGAAATATAGGAAAAGTACGAAATTAGGACTGGAGAACTAGAAAACTAGGGACAAAACTAAAACCGTGAAAATGAAAATGAAATTAAATGAAAGTGCAAGAGAAAAAGCACTAAAAAACGTGAAGAGACGAAAGGAAACATGTAGAAGAAGGTAGTCATTTTTTAATCATCAAGCAAAGCAATGTTTCGTAGTCGCCTCTTACTATCTCTCCGTTGCTACTTATTATTGTTAGGCGTGTACAGGAAAAGACTGGCGATAAAGGAAAGCGCAATGAACACACAGGAAAAAAAGACTAGAAGAGAAAATTTAATGAATGGTTATAACGCATTGGGAAGGTTAATTATTCTGAAGGGAAAACGAGCACAGCCTTGTGATGTGTTAGTCATCAGCCGTAACGAGGTGTAGAGGACTTGTCTGGAAGGTTGGTGAGTAATGCAAGGAATGGATATATTTCTTATGATGTCATTCCACAACACTAAGATAATAGTAGTAGTATATAGTAGTAGTAGTAGTAGTAGTAGTAGTAGTAGTAGTAGTAGTAGTAGTAGTGCTAGTAATATTAGTATAGTAGTGTTGGTAGTAGTAGTAGTAGTATACTAGTAGTAATAGTAGTCGTAGTAGTAGAAAAAATAGTAGTAGTAGTAGTAGTATAGTAGTAGTAGTAGTAGTAGTAGTAGTAGTAGTAGTAGTAGTAGTAGTAATAGTAGTAGTAGTAGTAGTAGTAGTAGTAGTAGTAATAGTAGTAGTAGTAGCAGCAGCATAGTAGTAGTAGTAGTAGTAGTAGTAGTAGTAGTAGTAGTAGTAGTAGTAGTAGTAGTAGTAGTAGAAGTA
>JACEEZ010014416.1:140000-142500 GCA_016584305.1 Chionoecetes opilio
GAATTTCAAACGAGTGATCTTACTTATTTTTCGCCTTGATCTTAGTTTATGTGGGATGTTATGCATTTCAAACGTAGTGCACTTACTTTTCTTCGCCTCGATCTTAGTTTATGTATGATTTTAGACATTTCAAACGAGTGCATTTAATTAATATATAAACACGTAGGGATTAACTTCATATTTAGATTTGGCTTTCAGGTATTACTTGTCAAAATTATGTATGTCAAAAAATTTTACGAGGTTTTAACGGAAATTTTTAAACAAGGGTTCCATGCATAGTTTATAGAGGAGGGGTTCAGATTTTTTCGTGTGTGTGTGTGTGTGTGTGTGTGTTGGTGTGTTGTGTGGGTGTGTGTGGTGTGTGTGTGTGGTGTCTGTTGCTGTTTATGTTTTTGGGGTGTGTTGTTTTTGGTTTTGGTTTGTGTCGTTGTAAGTTTTGGCTGTGTGTGGTGGTGTGTTGTGTGTTGTGTTGTGTGTGTGTGGGTGTGTGGGTGTGGTGTGTGTGGAGGTGGTGGGTTTGGTGTTGTGTGGGGTGGTGTGTGTTGTTGGTGTGTGGCGTGAGCTGTTTGTGTGGGTGGGGCTGTGTGTGTGTGTGTGTTGTGTGTGTGGGTGTGTGTGTTTAGTTGGTGTGTGGTGGTGTGTGGGTTTGGGTTTGGGTGTGGGGTGTGTGTTTGTGTGTGTGTGTGTGTGTGTGTGTGTGGTGTGTGGTGTGTGGTGTGTGTGTGTGTTGTTTTTGTTTTTGGTTTTGGGTGGGGGGGTGTGTGTGTGTGTTTTTTTGGGGGGTTGTGTGTGTGTGTGGTGTGTTTGTGGTTGTGTGTTTGTGTGGTGTGTGTGTGTGTGTGTGTGTGTGTTTTTGTGTGTGTGTGTTGTGTGTGTGTGTGTGGGTGTGTGTGTGTTGTGTGTGGGTGTGTTGGTGTGTGTTTTTGTGTGTGTTGTGTTTTGGGTGTGTGTGTGTGTGTGTGTTGTGTGGGGTGTGGGGGGTTTGTGGTGTGGTTTTTGTGTGGGTGTTTTTCAGTCCTTCAATGACAACAAATTTGACATATACTTTAAATTTTCGGGGAATTAACTACATGCACACACGTTTCCCGCCCCGGACGGTTCACAATGACACCAAGGAGCATATAAGAACCTGGGAAATTTCCCCAGCGGCGAAAATTTTATCCAAACATATAAAAATGGGGAAAAGAAGGGCCGAACCAGGGGGCTGGACCCTTTCGCACTTTCGGACCGTAAAAAGGTTTCCCTAGCTGACATTTAAAGTCATCGGATACCGTTTTTGGAATTGTTGTCAGCGTGGAGCCATGGCGAGCAGGAGAGAAGCAGTCATTTTGAAGCATAAAAACGATCTTTCACCCGAAAAATATTTGACGTCCGACATTTGGACAGGGGGAAGATTACGTAACCGACCTTACTACTAGAAAGGGTAGAAAAGGTACGCTTTTTATCATCTACAAAATATTGCCCGGGAAAAATCTGTAAAAACTTGAATGTACGGCAGCAATACCCAGACGGGGTCTGCTCTGCCATATTAAAAGGGATATCCCCAGAGAAAGTCAAGATCAAGACGCTCAAAGAAAAAAGCTTCGTATAAGAGGGCAACCCTTTCAATGCACTGCCCCGACACCTGCGGACTCAACGGAAAAATAACCTTTAAAAGTTTCAAGAACCACCCGACAAAATTTCCACGGGCAATAACCATCAACCCCAACTGCCTATTCCACCCCTGCGCTGCCAGCAAAAGCATCATAGACCCGAGGGGAAGAGACGAGCAGACGGGTTTTATTAGTGGGGGCGCATCACTTTGGCCCCGGGCATCAAAAGTTTGCCTGAAACTATTCACCCCAAAGGGAAACCCCCCAGGGTGTGTGTGTGTTGTGTGTGTTGTGTGTGTGTGGGGTTTTGGTGTGTGTGTGGTGTGGGTGTGGTGGGGTTGTGTGTTTGGGGGGGTGTGTGTGTGTGTGTGTGTGTGTGTGTGGGGGTGTGTGTGTGGTGTGTGTGTGTGTGTGTTGTGTGGGGTGTGTTGTGTGGTGGTTGTGTGTTGGGTGTGGGGTGTGTGTGTGGTGTGTGGTGTGTGTGTGTGTGTGTGGTGTTGTGTGTTGTGTGTGGTGTGTGTGTGTGTGTGTGTTGGGATGGTGTGTTGTGTGTGTGTGTGTGGTGTGGTTGTGTGTGTTTTGGGTGTGTTGTGTGTGTTGTGGTGGGGTGTGTGTGGTGTGTGGTGTGTGTGGGTGTGTGTGTGTGTGTGTTGTTGTTGTGTGTGTGTGTGTGTGTGTGTGTGTGTGTTACTGAGCTATCTTCCTACTATAACTGCCATTTCACCTAAAAAGTCTTTATAATGGCCTGATGGTTGGATAATATACTGGACATATTCCTTGGCATATACGAGTAACGCTTATCAAAAGTTTTGGCTCGCATACTACAGAAATAAATAAAAAATATCTAGGTATATGACTGCTTTTCTACCTAGCAGGAGAGAGGTGGCGTGGCGTGAGGGCAAGTGGAA
>JACEEZ010014416.1:155000-165000 GCA_016584305.1 Chionoecetes opilio
CCAGACGAGGCGAAGTCATCACCTGGGAGGTCTGCAGAGCGTCTCGTGGCGTGGTGGGTTGTAGCTTTCGCAACTTTCCGTGTTTGGCTGCAAGGTTTCAGGTGGTTGGTCACACATAATTGGCAGCACCGCGAGTGGAGCGCAGGAAGGCACGCACCAGGCTGCTCCACACCTCCACTTGATACAGTAATTCCACATTTTTGGATTTTGCAACTCAGGAGACTGTTGCTTCTTATGGATGAGTTGCAAGGTAGAGAAATACACATACACAGACACACACACACACACACACACACACAAAGGAGACGAGGGTATATGAACGGACACTTAATTTATGCTTACAGTTGAACAATAGAGATTAGGTATAGATACGTACCATACAGCCTGATATAATCCCCTTTCCTTCTCTCCTTCTCCCTCAAACACCACACACACACACACACACACATACACACGCTCCCCGGGTGGAGCGGAAATAGATGGGCTGTTTCCTTTAAACCCAAGCCCCTGTCCACCCAGCAGTGAGTGGGTACCGGGTGTTAGCCGGGGGTTTGTGACCCGCCTCCCGGGTTAGTGGCTTCGGCCAACGCTAAAAACACTAAGAATGAATGATAAAATGAAGATATGGAGACGGGGCCATACGAGTGTAGCTCAGACCCTGTACAATAAAATACTAGGTGAATACACACACACACACACACACACACACACACGTAGCACATACACTAGCAATATAACATGCCTCAAGAACACGCACGCAATAGACGAGAGCAGGGTGTCGCAAGCCTCGCCTCGCCACGTAACACCCCGCAGTCCCGCACCGCGGTACCTATACACCCGCCTCGGCCCCTCCCGGAAGGCAGGGCTCCTCGTCACGCCTCACGCCCACTGTTGGTTCTTCGCGTCTAAACCTATGCTATTTTTTTTACCACAGCAGTCACTCCTTCACTGACAAGCTATCGGTACAAAGTCAAATAAAATACTCTGTTTATCTTATTAACCTGACTGAGAGACTGTACTACTTCTATCTATCTATTACTAGAGACGTGGTGTAGTTTTGATGTAACATAAGAACATGAGAAAATAAGGAAGCTACAAGAGACCGTGAGACCTACACGTGGTAGTCCCTGTATGTTACGAGGAGGTGGAGGGCTTGCTACGGTATAGGGGCAGCAGGAGGGGTGACACTGCTAATACTTGTGTCGTGAGGGGCCACACAAGGGAGCCTTTCTATAGGAGTAGCCAAGGACGACTGGGTACTCTCCTCTACAGGCATTAAGCAACGCCACAAACCAGCCCAAACCAGTCAGGTGTTTACATTGTCAGAGTTTCAGGGTTGTTATTATCATTCGTTCGTGTTTACTTCTCTTGCTTTATTATCATATATTAATTATTTGGGTCTTTTCGTAATCTTAATGAATAATCTCTCTCTCTCTCTCTCTCTCCCAAACTTTGCCAATGCCTCATAAAGAACTTAATATGTATGTAACATAACATAATCTTTTGTATATGCATATCTGAATGTAATTAACATTGTTACTATCTAACTTCATTAATCATGGCAATCCTTCCCATGCAACCTGCATGGGGGGTGCGCCCTTTGTCTATTTTGTACCCTTAATTATATATGTATTATGTATAATGTGTACATTATTCACAATAAACGTTTTGATCTGATGATCCTTTTTTTCTCTCTCTCTCCCAACGACCATACCATGTTGAATGTACCGCTTCTCATCGTCCGATCTCTCTCTCTCTCTCTCTCTCTCTCTCTCTCTCTCTCTCTCTCTCTCTCTCGCGTCGTCTGAGCGTGTCTTTGCCGTCTGCTTCATCATCTCCGTAGTTACAGCCACCAGTAGGCCTCATCCATCATCTATATTTGAAAGCTTAACAACAATACTGCAGGCCTAAACAAGCATTCAGTGTCAGTGTTCACTCTCCACTGTTAGCATAAATGGCGAGACGGTACATACAGAACATACTAACATTAAAAACGGAGAGAACTTCAGAATACCGTACACACCGCGTCGGGTGGTGCTGCTTTCGCTACCAGACAGACATATATATTGACAGACAGACCATTTCAGAACCAACCAGACAGTCGATAATGAAAAAAAACCATCCAGCTAACAATCCAACTTGCCAAACACCTACAAAGAAGCGGCCAGGCAACAAAGTAAGCTAGTCACATACTGCACACATGTTACTTTGCAATAGAGGAAGTCAAGCAATCATCTCTACGTTCCTACTTACACCAGCCAGGCAGTAAGTTAGCATGTGGCAGACTATACGTAGTTACACCGTGCAGACACACACCTTAACATCCCAACAGCAGTCAAGTACGCCAACAGCAGTCAGGACCAGCGACTCTAACTGTTCATGATAAAGTCTGGAGGCCGGAAGCGAGTGTCCCGTCGGCCGTGGGAGGGCGAGGGAGGGAGAGCCTGTCGGTGGTCCAGCCGTGCGAGCCTCCCCGACGGCCCAGGCTACTGACCCTCCTCCTCCTCCTCCTCCTCCTCCCTGCTCCTCCTCCTCCTCGCACCAAGCCAAGCTACCCGGTCAAGCTTGTACTACATGGGCAGGGAGCGACTTGGGCACCTTGGAACACTGCAACACTGATATGCCCCTGCGTTAATCTACGTTAATCTACTCATTAGAGACACACACACACACGCACACACACACACACACACACACACACACAACACACACACACACACACCACACACACACACATTACATTACATTGAAGGGAACTTTTCATGTCAATAGTAAAATGTATATGACCACTGATTCAAAGACGCAACAGAAATGTTCTAAAGTCCTTCAAAACACACACACACACACACACACACACACACACACACACACACACACACACACACACACACACACACCCACAAAAAATAAAATAATAAGACGCAGTATCTCCAGCGAATCACTCTTCAGAGAAAATAATAAAAAAAAGTACTGTGTATCTTCTTGAGTACAACATACTTATTTTTTTGTTCATGTAGTACCCGAAGCCATTTAAACGGTGTATATGGCTTTGGTAGTACCCAGTAAGCATGGCGGTGGTGTTGTGTCCTTCAGCGAGTACACAACCCGCCGCTGCCGCTACCTCCTCATCCGCTGTGTGGCGGCGCCTTATCCCCACCTTCCTGTGTTGATAGCCAGGCATGGGCGCACCAGCTGCCACGGCACACGCTCAGTTCCTGTCTCGGGATCTTCCTACCACCGCAGCGCTTCCCTGCTACTACCCCCATAACTACCACAACAACCATACTACTCCACATAATATTTTCCATAACTACCACAACAACCATACTACTCCACATACTTTTTTCCATAACTACCACAACAACCATACTACTCCACATAATATTTTCCATAACTACCACAACAACCATACTACTCCACATAATATTTTCCATAACTACCACAACAACCATACTACTCCACTTAATATTTTCCATAATTACCACAACACCCATACTACTCCACATACTACCACCATAACTACCCCAACAGCCATACTACTCCCACCAACTACAATGTATGCAGTAGGAGTATAAAGTGCCACCATCCACTTCAGGATAACTATGAAAAGCTTCAGGTAGCGCTATGTAACCTTCAGAAGGGAGTAGAAGGGGAGGACAGCGAGGAGAGAGAGAGAGAGAGGAGAAGAGGGGAGAGGAGGAGAGAGGAGAGAGAGAGAGGAGAGAGAGAGAGAGAGAGGGGAGAGAGGAGGAGGAGAGAGAGAGAGAGAGAGGAGAGGAGAGGAGATGAGAGAGATAAGATAAGATTAGATAAGATTTTCATCCTATCTAGACACTTTGCAAGTACCAACTACAAGGTTATTGACTATACAAAGCGCCGCCACGTCAGCACGAACTAGGCGGATCTCCAACTCTTTATGGTATTAATGATGGACCCAGCAATACATTCACATCTGATTTGCTTCAGAACCTTGTGAAAATTCCTCCTGTATGTCATAGTTCATTCAGATGTTGATACATGAGAGAGAGAGAGGAGAGAGAGAGAGAGAGAGAGAGAGAGAGAGAGAGAGAGAGAGAGAGAGAGAGAGAGAGGAGAGGAGAGAGGAGAGAGAGAGATAGAGAGAGAGAGGAGAAGGGGCGGGGGCTTAGAGGAAATTGATATGACAGGCGAAGATCAAGAAGTGTTTATCGTGCATGTCAGCTGTTTAATGCAGACACTATGATATGCATTAAATAATTTTTTTTAGTTTGAGTGTAAGGAAGAGGTTGACATACTGATAGAGTGATACTATTTAATAAAGAAGGGGAGAGGCTTGGATTAAGAGAATGTATTGCCCTATTGTATCTACAAATCAGGTGTAAACAAATATTTTTACGTCTAAGTTATGTAGAAAGATAAAGTTTGGTTAATAGCAGGAAGGACCGGCTGTTATGGGTTATCTAAGGAGCCTTCCGCCTCGCATCAAGTCCTTCCTTTCCATGAACCTGCATTTACACACACACACACACACACACACACACGCACGCACCACCACACACACACACACACACATACACACACACACACACACACACACGCACACACACACACACACACAACGATAACCTTGTCCTCACTCTACAGTACTACATAATATCACTTCCAAGTATTGCTACATATCCTAATGAAGAAACCAACGAAGTGATACATACAGGCTGGGGAAGGAAGTGCTACGTGTGGCTGTTGCGTGTGATTTTGTGTTGCGTGTGGCTGTGTGTTGCGTGTGGCTGTGTGTGGCTGTGTTGCGTGTGGCTGTGTGTGACTGTGTTGCGTGTGGCTGTGTGTTACGTGTGGCTGTGTGCGTGTGGCTGAGTGTTGTGTGTGGCTGTGTTGCGTGTGGCTGTGTTACGTGTGTGTGGCTGTGTTGCGTGTGGCTGTGTGTGACTGTGTTGCGTGTGGCTGTGTGTGGCTGTGTTGCGTGTGGCTGTGTGTGGCTGTGTTGCGTGTGGCTGTGTGTGACTGTGTTGCGTGTGGCTGTGTGTTACGTGTGGCTGTGTGCGTGTGGCTGAGTGTTGTGTGTGGCTGTGTTGCGTGTGGCTGAGTGTTGTGTGTGGCTGTGTTGCGTGTGGCTGTGTTGCGTGTGGCTCTGTGGCTGTATGTTGCGTATGGCTGTGAGTTGCGTGTGGTAGTGTGTTCTGGCCGGGTCGGCATTGCCCGCTGCACCTGCCTAACCTGTGCCTCCCGGGCCATGCCTTCAGGACCCGCCACACGCCCTTACTAGATTACAGGTGAAGCAAGAGTGAAACGAGCAGGTTCTAGTATAGGTGGCCCTGCGGTAAAGCCAAAAAAAAAAAGTAGAAACAAAAATTAGTAGTTGGGTCCTCCGGCAAAAAAAAGAAAAGAAGAAGAAAAAAATTTGATGTTGCTGGATCTGATTAAAGCTTATTTGGGTTGGCTAACTGTAGGTCATGATAAGCTCACAGGCCTGTCTTAAGCATTATTTATTTGCGGTCAGTTACGAGTAGCGAGGAGGAAGATCAGCTTCAAAACCGGATATGTACTACTACACGCATTCAACCAGCCCCCTCTCTCTCTCTCTCTCTCTCTCTCTCTCTCTCTCTCTCTCTCTCTCATCCGTCTCCCTTCCCTCTTTCTCCCTCACCGTCCTTCATCGTATCTTTTTCTCGATTATTTGTTTATTTAATGTTTTCTATTTTCCTACATTGCAATATTATGTACTAAAGATAGATTAAATCGAAGCATCTGTCCATTGATTAGTTGATGTATCCATAAATGAGAGAGAGAGAGAGAGAGAGAGAGAGAGAGAGAGAGAGAGAGAGAGAGAGAGAGAGAGAGAGAGAGAGAGAGAGAGAGAGAGAGAGAGAGAGAGAGAGAGAGAGAGATAACTGTGACTACGAAACGTGCAGTTCGCGGAGCTGATTCATTCCCGGCATTCCTTTCCAGTCACTGCGGCGCGGAAAGGCAGACGGCCAAAAGTATTCGACAACCGGTTCTGGAGTGTTCCGCCGCCTGACCGGACCAACAGCGATTCACTGACAAATTAGTACGGAGCCGGACCAATAGAAAAAAATAATTAGGCCGCAGAGGACGTAAAAATAATAAAGAACTAAAAAAAAAAAAAAAATCTGAACACAACGAACAAGAAGAGTAAAAAAAAAAAGAAGATACTAAAAGAAAAAAATAATCTGAATACGAAAAAAAAAAAAAAAAAAAAAAAAAAAAAAAAAAAAAAAAAAAGTCATCTGAACACCATACAAAAAAGAAAAGAAAAAAGAAAAAAAAGAACCGCAAGAAAAAAAAAATCTGAACACAACGATAAAAAAAAAAAAAAAAAAAAGTAATCTGAACACAACGAACTAAATATGTCTATTTCTCTGGCCGCTCACACTGCCTACTGGACGACACCTGAACACACACACACACACACACACCACACACACACACACACACACACACACACACACACACGCACACACACACACACACACGCACACACACACAGTCACAAAACTAATAATAATAAAAGGAAATATTTACCAAGTCATATTTTTTTTTGTTCTTGCTCCGCCACTTCAGAAATCTAGCCCGTCACCCAATAATGTTGTCTACCTAACTTTCTATCGCCTTTTTTAATGCATTCCGGCGATAAGAGATGAAAGTACAAACCGTAAAAAACTGTAAACCTGTAAACCAATATATATAAACCGTAAAACCGAGATGGTAAAAGAGAGAGAAGAGAACTGAGGGAGAGAGGAATGAGGGTGAGTCTGCAATGGGAGAGAGGAATGAGTCTGCAATGGGAGAGAGGAATGAGTCTGCAATGAGAGAGAGGAATGAGTCTGCAATGGGAGAGAGGAATGAGGGTGAGTCTGCAATGGGAGAGAGGAATGAGTCTGCAATGGGAGAGAGGAATGAGTCTGCAATGGGAGAGAGGAATGAGGGTGAGTCTGCAATGGGAGAGAGGAATGAGTCTGCAATGAGAGAGGAATGAGTCTGCAATGGGAGAGAGGAATGAGGGTGAGTCTGCAATGGGAGAGAGGAATGAGGGTGAGTCTGCAATGGGAGAGAGGAATGAGGGTGAGTCTGCAATGGGAGAGAGGAATGAGTCTGCAATGGGAGAGAGGAATGTGTCTGCAATGAGAGAGGAATGAGTCTGCAAAGGGAGAGAGGAATGAGTCTGCAATGGGAGAGAGGAATGTGTCTGCAATGGGAGAGAGGAATGAGTCTGCAATGGGAGAGAGGAATGAGTCTGCAATGGGAGAGGAATAAGTCTGCAATGGGAGAGAGGAATGTGTCTGCAATGGGAGAGAGGAATGAGTCTGCAATGGGAGAGAGGAATGAGTCTGCAATGGGAGAGAGGAATGTGTCTGCAATGAGAGAGAGGAATGAGTCTGCAATGGGAGAGAGGGAATGTGTCTGCAATGGGAGAGAAGGAATGAGGGTGAGTCTGCAATGGAGAGAGAATGAGTCTGCAATGGGAGAGAGAATGTGTCTGCAATGGGAGAGAGAGGAATGAGGGTGAGTCTGCAATGGGAGAGAGGAATGAGTCTGCAATGGGAGAGAGGAATGAGTCTGCAATGGGAGAGGAATGAGGGTGAGTCTGCAATGGGAGAGAGGAATGAGTCTGCAATGGAGAGAGGAATGAGGGTTGAGTCTGCAATGGGAGAGAGGAATGAGTCTGCAATGGGAGAGAGGAATGAGTCTGCAATGGGAGAGAGGAATGTGTCTGCAATGGGAGAGAGGAATGAGGGTGAGTCTCGCAATGGGAGAGAGGAATGAGTCTGCAATGGGAGAGAGGAATGAGGGTGAGTCTGCAATGGAGAGAGGAATGAGTCTGCAATGGGAGGAGGAATGAGTCTGCAATGGGAGAGAGGAATGAGTCTGCAATGGGAGAGAGGAATGAGGGTGAGTCTGCAATGAGAGAGAGGAATGAGTCTGCAATGGGAGAGAGGAATGAGGGTGAGTCTGCAATGGGAGAGAGGAATGAGTCTGCAATGGGAGAGAGGAATGTGTCTGCAATGGGAGAGAGGAATGAGGGTGAGTCTGCAATGGGAGAGAGGAATGAGTGAGTCTGCAATGGGAGAGAGGAATGTGTTGCAATGGGAGGAGAGGAATGAGTCTGCAATGGAGAGAGGAATGAGTCTGCAATGGGAGAGGAATGAGTCTGCAATGGGAGAGAGGATGTGTCTGCAATGGGAGAGAGGAATGAGGGTGAGTCTGCAATAGGAGAGAGGAATGAGTCTGCAATGGGAGAGAGGAATGAGTCTGCAATGGAAGAGAGGAATGAGTCTGCAATGGAAGAGAGGAATGAGTCTGCAATGGGAGAGAGGAAGAGGTGAGTCTGCAAGGAGAGAATGATCTGCAATGCAAGAGGGAATGAGTCTGCAAGGGGAGAGAGGAATGAGTCTGCAAGGGAGAGAGGAATGAGTCTGCAATGGGAGAGAGGATGAGTCTGCAATGGGAGAGGGGAAATGTGTCTGCAATGGGAGAGAGGAAGAGGGTGAGTCTGCAATAGGAGAGAGGAATGATCTCCCAAATGGGAGGAGGAATGAGCCCTGCAATGGAAGAGGAATGAGTCTGCAATGGAAGAGAGGAATGAGTCTGCAATGGGAGAGAGGAATGAGTCTGCAATGGGAGAGAGGAATGAGTCTGCAATGGAAGAGAGGAATGAGTCTGCAATGGGAGAGAGGAATGAGGGTGAGTCTGCAATGGGAGAGAGGAATGAGTCTGCAATGGAAGAGAGGAATGAGTCTGCAATGGGAGAGAGGAATGTGTCTGCAATGGGAGAGAGGAATGAGGGTGAGTCTGCAATGGGAGAGAGGAATGAGGGTGAGTCTGTAAAGGGTCTGTAGGAAGGCAATGCAGTAGAGGATAAAAATGCAATAGTAAATAAAGTGAATCGGTGTGGCGAGCTGGTGTGTGATATGTGACGTGTGGCTTTGATACAGTATGCGACGTGGCAGTATTAAGTGAAGCGTGCTATGAGAGTATAAGGACGCGAGGCGAGGAATATATTAGAAGAGGTGAAAGAGGGGTTCAACAATGGTGCACTCTGATTAAGGTTTTACATAAATATTCGTCACCTGAGGATGGTATTCTACGCCACGATAAAACTTTGATGGTAGTGAAAAAAAACATTCCATTATGGGATACAGTTATTCACCCTGATGTATTTGCATGTAGTTAAGTGTGTGTAGCAATAGTTGTGTCTACGTGAGAGTGACATAAATTACCTGTACGAAGTCGTTAATCATAAATAAGAGACAGTAGTAGTTCTCCCTATAACATGATAATGATCCCTATTTCCTTCTTCCTTCCTTCCTTCCTTCCTTCCTTTCTAACTTCCTTCCTTACAGCAGTTTTTTCTGTGATTTTCAACTCAAAACACGGATCCGAAGTTCGTGTTATCGTTAATGCACTTAAGCCTTACTATATATATACCCGCATAAACACCATAAACACCATCACTATCACCGTTATTTACACCATCGTCGTGACCACACTATTCACTTCCACGAACACTTAAGAATTCCACGACTGCCTCACCATATAAGGAAATGTTAGGTTTTTGAGTGTGAGAATTATCCCGTTTTGGGGGGAACTTGAAAGAGTAACTTAGAGGCTGAGCACGGTAATAGAATGATAATGCATATGAGTAAAAAAAAAAACATCGCTCCCAGGTAAATACAACTTTTGCTATTAGAAAACTCGCAATGTCAGGTTTAAATAACACACTAAATACATGTGTTGGAAAAGCGTCATAAAAAGATCAACTCAATTTAATCTTATCCCATTAAATATCTTAACTGCCCCCATAAAGAGTTTTCAGCTACTTAACAGCTACTACAACTTTTCAGTACTCAAGGCAGAAAACTGAACTGAATGCAACACACTAAACATGATATAACTCATCTCAATCAATACCATAAACAGGGCAGCAGTATAATAACATTCACGTCATCAGGTAGGCCTAATACTGTTACTCAGGAAGTACAACCAA
>JACEEZ010014417.1:0-14946 GCA_016584305.1 Chionoecetes opilio
TTAATCAAGTTTCGAAAAATTTTTAAAATTGTTTTTTGAAAGGCTAAAAAATGTCCAAATTGACATTATTCAGCACTTTTACACAACTATATTTTACAATGTTATGAGCTAAAAATATGCATTATCAAGAAATGTAGGTATCAATTTTAATCCTAAAAACAACGTTTTTTCAAGTATTTAGTACATTTTGAAACCCTTTAAAAAATGTCAAAATTTGACATTATTCAGCACTTTTACACAACTATATTTTATAATATTAAGAGCTTAAAATATGTATTTTTCCTGAAATTTATGTATCAATTTTATTCTTAGAAACAACGTTTTTTCAAGTGTTTTAATGTATTTTTGAATGGCTAAAAAATGTCGAAAATTGACATTATTCAGCCCTTTTTTTGATAGAGAAATTCAAAATGTGGTATTATAGTTGTTTTCGTTAGAAATTTCTATTTTAAACTACTGTAAGCTTATAATAGGAGTTTGAGACTCTATATTGTGATACAATTGTATATTATACGTGTTTTTCATAGTGTCTTGTTAATTGTTGTGTTATATCATTAATAGAAGGAATTTACCTTATGATAATCCTTTATACCCTCAAAATGTGTTCTTTTCAATGATTTTAGCTAATTATCGGTGATATATAGCAGTTTTCCTACAAATTGATATATACAATCCTTTTTTTTAGAATAATTTGCACCTATAAGTAGCTTACATTACATTAAGCTAATAAATAGAAGAGTAATAGGTTATTTATTGTTATATAACGGTATATTGCAAGCGTTTTTCATAGTTTCTTGTAAACTGTAGCGTTATTGATATTACAAGTAGTTTACTTATCATATTGCTATAAACCCATAAAATGTTGTGTTTTCAATGATACTAGCTAGTTATCGGTGATATATAGCTGTTTTCCTATAAATTGAAGTATAAAATCCTCTTTTTAGAGTAAGATGCACCTATAAAGCTTACATTACATTAAGCTAATAAATAGAAGAGTAAGAGGAAATTTATTGTGATATAACTGTATATTGCAAGCGTTTTTCATATTTTCTTGTAAACTGTACCGTTATTGTATATATAAAAGTAGTTTTACTTATCATATTGCTATAAACCCATAAAATATAGTGTTTTCAATGATTTTAGCTAGTTATCGGTGATATATAGCAGTTTTCCTACAAATTGATATATACAATCCTTTTTTTTAGAATAATTTGCACTTATAAGTAGCTTACATTACATTAAGCTAATAAATAGAAGAGTAATAGGTTATTTATTGTGATATAACGGTATATTGCAAGCGTTTTCCATAGTTTCTTTTAAACTGTAGCGTTATTGTATATATACAAGTATTTTTACATATCATATTGCTATAAACCCATAAAATGTAGTGTTTTCAATGATATTAGCTAGTTATCGGTGATATATAGCTGTTTTCCTACAAATTGAAGTATAAAATCCTCTTTTTAAAATATTTTGCACCTATAGGTAGCTTACATTACATTAAGCTAATAAATAGAAGCGTAATAGGGAATTTATTGTGAAATAAATGTAATTTTGCAGCGTTTTTCAAGTTTCTTGTAAAACTGTTGCGTTAGTAATATCCAAGTTTCAGTTTTACTTATCATATTGACTAGTTAAACCCATAAAATGTAGTGTTTTCAAGGATATTAGATAAAATATCCGGGATATATAAACGTTTTCCTACAATGAAGTATAAAATCCTCTTTTTTTTAGAAAAAATTTGCACTATAAGTAGCTTACATTACCATTAAGCTATAAACAGAAGAGTTAAGAGGTTATTTATTGTGAAATAACGCGGTATATTGCAAGTGTTTTTCATGTTTTCTGTAAACTTGTAGCGTTATTGTATAATTATAAAACAAAAAAAGTAGTTTTATTTATCATATTCCTAAAACCCTAAAATGTAGTGTTTCAATGATTTTAGCTAATTATCAGTTGAAGAGTTTTTTTCTTCTACAATTGAAGTATAGTTCTTTAGATATATAGCTAAATAGCTTTTGATATTTGATACAACTATATTTTACAAAATAATAGCTAAAAATATGTTATTTTTCCATGAAATTTAGATAGCAATTTTAATCTTAAAAAAACAATGTTTTTCAAGTATTTCATGTTTTTGAAAGGCTAAAAAACTGGCGAAATTTGACATTATTCAGCACTTTTACACAACTATATTTTACAATTTATGAGCTAAAAAAATATGCATTTTTCGTGAAATTTATTGTATCAATTTATTACTAGAAACAACATTTTTTCAAGTGTTTGAATGTATTTTTTGAACGGCTAAAAAATGTCGCAAAATGACATTATTCACCCCTTTTTTGATGAGAATTCAAACATTATGGCTATTATAGTGTTTTCGTTAGAAATTCTATTTTAACACTACTGTAATGGCTTATAATAGGAAGTTTGAGACTCTTATTGTGATACAATGGTTATATTATAGTGTTTTTCAAGTGTCTTGTTAATTGTTGTGTTATATATTGAATAAGGAATTTACCTTATGATAATGGCTTTATACCCTCAAAAATGTGTTATTTTCAATGATTTTAGCTAGTATCGGTGATATAAGCGTTTTCCTGTACAAATGATTTATACAATCCTTTTTTTTTTAATATATTGCACCTATAAGTAGCTACTATTACATTAAGCTAATAAATAGAAGAGTTATAGGTTTTATGGTATAAACGGGTATATTGTCATATCGTTGTCATAGTTTCTGTAAACTTAGCGCTATTGTATCTATAAAGTAGTTTACTTGATTCATATGCTATAAACCATAAATGTTGTGTTTCAATGATATTAGCTAGATATCGTGAATATAGCTGTTTTCCTACACAATTGAAGTATTAAATCCTCTTTTTAGATAATTTGCACCTATAAGTAGTTACATTACATAAAACTATAAAATAGAGAGTAAGAGTTGATTTATTGTGATATAACTGTATATTGCACAGCGTTTTTCAAATTTCGGGAAAACTTGCCAAGCATTATTGTATATATACAAGTAGTTTACTATCAATATTGCTAAACCCATTAAAAATGTAGTGGTTTGCAATGAATTAGCTAATAATCGGTGATAATAGCTGTTTTCCTACAATTGAAGTATAAATCCTCCATTTAGGAATTAATTTGCACCTATAAGTAGCGTACATACATTTAAGCTATTAAATATAAGAATAAGAGGTTATTTATGTGATATAACGGTATATTGCAAGCGTTTTCATAGTTTCTTGTAAACGGTAGCGTTCGTGTATATATACAAGTATTTTTACTTACATATTGCATAAACCCATAAAATGTAGTGTTTCAATTGATATTAGGCTGTATCGGTGATATATAGCTGTGTTCCTACAAATGAAGTATGGAAAACACTTTTAGATTATGTGCACCTATAAGTAGCTACATGTACATTAAGCTAATAAATAGAAGAGTATATAGGTTATTATTGTTATATAACGGGTATGCAATCGTTTTTCATAGTTCTTGTAAACTGTAGAGTTATTGTATATATACAAGTAGTTTACTTCATCATTTGCTATAAACCAAAATGTGTGTTTTCAATGATACTAGCTAGTTATCGGTGATATAAAGCTGTTTTCTATATAGCTATATTTCTTGCAAAAAATGCAAGTTTTAGTTCATGACATTGTAAAATATAGTATACTGTGTAAAAGTGCTGAATAATGTCAAATTTCGACATTTCTTAGCCTTCAAAAAAAACATTAAAATACTTGAAAAAAACATTGTTTTAGGATTAAAATGATATCTAATTTCATGAAAATACATATTTTTAGCTATTTAATTTTGTAAATATAGTTGTAGCAAATATCAAAAAGCTATTTACCTATATATTAAAGAAATTACTTCAATTTGTAGAAAAAAACAACTAGTCACGATATAACTAGCTAAAATCATTGAAAACATACATTTTAGGGGTTATAGGAAAGGATAGCGAAAACTACTGGTTGAGTGATACAAATACACGATACAGTTACAAGAAACTATGAAAAAACGCTTGCAAATACCGTTATATCACAATAAATACCTCTTATCTTCTATTTACTAGCTTAAGTAATGTAGCTTACTTATAGGTGCAACTTATTCTAAAAAGAGGATTTTTATACTTCAATTTGTAGGAAAACAGCTATAATCACCGATAAACTAGGCTAATATCATTGAAAACACAACATGTTTATGGGTTTATAGCAATAGGATAAAGTAAAATACTTGTATAATACAATAACGCTACAGTTACCAGAAACTATGAAAAAGATTGCACTTACCGTTATATAACAATAACTAAACTATTACTCTTCTATGCATAGTTAATGTAATGTAAGCTACTATAGGTGCAAATTATTCTAAAAAAAAAGGATTGTTATATATCAATTGTACGAAAACTGCTATATATCACCGAAAACTAGCTAAAATCATTGAAAAGAACACAGTTTGAGGGTAATAAAGCATTCTCATAATGTAAATCCTCTATTAATGATATCACACAACAATTAACAAGAAAACTATGAAAAAACACGGATAAATATACAATTGTATCAAAATATAGGTATCAAAAACTCCTATTATAAGCTTACAGTACCTAAAAAGAAATTTCTAACGAAAACAACTATAATACCACAATTTTTTGAATTTCTCTATCAAAAAAAGGGTTCTGAATAATGTTCAATTTTCGACATTTTTTAGCCCTTCAAAAATACAGTAAACACGTGAAGAACGTTGTTTTGATGGATAAAATGATACATAAATTTACATGAAAAAATACATATTTTAAGCTCTTCAATATTATAAAATATAGTTCTGTAAAAGTGCTTGAAATGTCAATTTTGATTATTACGGCTTTCAAAAATTGCATTTAAATACTGAACAAAACAACGTTGTTTTTAGGATAAAATGCACCTAAATTTGCATGCTATTGGCAATGCATATTTTTAGTCATAACATTGTAAAATATAGTTGTGTAAAAGTGCTGAATAACGTGCAAAATTTCGAGTTTTCTTAGCTTTCAAAAAAACATTAAATTACTGAAAAAATGTTTTCAGATTAAATTGATATCTAAATTCAGAGAAATACATATTTTTAGCTATTAATTTGTTGTAAAATATAGTGTGTAGCAAAATATCAAAAGCTATTTAGCTACAGAGATAAAGAATATACTTCAATTTGTAGAAAAAAAAAAACTCTTCACTGTAATTAGCTAAATCCATTGAAAACACTCATTTACAAGGGTTTATAGCAATATGATAAGTAAAACTACTTGTATATATACAAATCACGCTTTAAAGTTTACAAGGCAACTAGAATAAACACTGGCAATATACCCTTATATCACAATAAATAACTCTTGACTCAATTCTCAATTCTATTATTAGCTAATGTAAGTAAGCTACTGATAGTGCAAATTATTTTACAAAGAGGTTTTATACATCAATGTAGGAAAACAGCTATATATCAGACGATAACTAGCTAATATCATTGAAAACACAAATTGATGGGTTTATAGCAATAGTAAGTAAAAACTACTTGTATATATACAATAACGCTACAGTTTACAAGAAACTATGAAAAACGCTTGCAATACCCGTATATAACAATAAATAAACCTATTACTCTTCTATTTATAGTTAATGTAATGTAAGCTACTTATAGGTGCAAATTATTCATAAACAAGTGGTTTTCATACTTCAATTGTAGGAAAACAGCTATATATCACGATAACTAGCAATATCATTGAAAACACTACATTTTATGGGGGTTATGGCAATATGATAAGTAAAAATACTTGTATATATACAATAACGCTACCAGTTTACAAGAAGGAACTATGAAAAACGCTATCAATTTTATCCTAGAAACAAGTTTTTTAAGTGTTTAATGTATTTGAATGGCTAAAAAATGTCGAAAATTGACATATTCAGCCCTTTTTTGATAGAGAGATTCAAATGTGGTATTATAGCTTGTTTTCGTTAGAAATTTCTATTTTAAACTACTGTAAGCTTATAATAGGAGTTGAGATCATATTGTGATACAATTGTTATATTATACGTGTTTTTCATTCTGTCTGTTAATTGTGAGTTATATCATTAAATAGAAGGAGATTTACCTTATGATAATCCTTTATACCCTCAAAATGTGTTTTTTTCAAGATTTTAGCTAGTATACGGGATATCTATAGCAGTTGTTCCCTACAAATTGATTTATACAATCCTTGTTTTTAGAATAATTGCACCTATAAGTAGCTACAGTACATTAAGCTAAATGAATAAATTGCAAGCGTTTTTCATTAATTTTTGTAAAACATGTGTAGCGTTATGTATTGATATACAAGAGTTTTACTTATATATTGAATAAAACCCATAAAATGTAGGTGTGTTTTCAATGATATAGCTAGTTATCGCTGGTTTCCTACAAATTGAAGTATAAATCCCTTTTTAGAATAATTTGCACCTATAAGTAGCTTATCATTACATTAAGTATAAATAGAAGAGTAATAGGTTATTAGTGTTATATAACGGTATATTGCAAGCGTTTTTCATTAGTTTCTTGTAAACGGTAGCGTTATTGTATTATATACAAGTAGTTTTACTTATCATATTGCTATAAACCCATAAAGTTGTGTTTCAATGATACTAGCTTAGTGATCGGTGATATATAGCGTTTCCTTAAATTGAAGTATAAAATCCTCTTTTTTAGAGTAAGATGCACCTATAATAGCTCATATTACCATAAACTAATAAATAGAAGAGTAAGAGAAATTTTTTGTGATATAACTGATATTGCAAGCGTTTTCCTATTTTCTTGTAAACTGTACCGTATTGTATATATTAAAAGTAGTTACTATCATATTGCTATAAACCCATGTTAAAAATATAGTGTTTTCAATGATATTAGCTAGTTATCGGTGATATATAGCTGTTTTGTCTACAAATTGAAGTATAAAATCACTCTTTTAAAAATAATTTGCACCTATCAGTAGCTTACAATTACATTAAGATAATAAATAGAAGAGTAATAGGTTATTTATTGTGATCATAACGGGATCATTGCAAGCGTTTTCATAGTCTCTTCTAAACTGTAGTGTTATTGTATATATACAAGAAGCTTTTTACTATTATATTGCTATTAAACCATTTAAAATGTTGTGTTTTCAATGATATTAGCTAGTATCGGTGAATATAGCTGTTTTTCCACAAATTGAAGTATAAAATCCTCTTTTTTAGAATAATTTGCACCCTATAAGTAGCTTACATTACATTAAGCTAATCATAGAGAGTAAATAGGTTATTATGTGATATAACGGTATATTGCAAGCGTTTTTTGCATAGTTTCTTGTTAAACTTTTTTAGCGTATTGTATCTGATAAAGTAGTTTTACTTTTCATATGCTATAAACCTGTATAAAATGTAGTGTTTCAATGATATTAGCTAGTTATCGGTGATATATAGCTGTTTTCTACAAATTGAAGTATAAAATCTTTTTAAAATAAATTTGCACCTATAAGTAGCTTACATTACAATAAGCAATAAATAGAAGAGTAATAGGTTATTTAGTGAGATAAGGTATATTGCAGGCGTTTTTCATAGTTTCTTGTAAACTGTGGCGTTATTGTATATATACAAGTAGTTTCTACTTATTTCATATTGCTATAAACCCATAAAAGTAGTGTTTTCAATGCTATTAGCTAGGTTTCGGTGATAATAACTGTTTTCCTACAAATTGCAAGTATAAAATCATCTTTTAGTAAAAATTTGGCACCTATAAAGTAGCTTACATTACATGAAGCTATAAATAGATGTAGCGGTTATTTAGTGTGTATAACGGATATTGCAAGTGTTTTTCATAGTTTCTTGTAAATCTGTAGCGTTATTGTATATATATAAGTAGTTTTACTTATCATATTGCTATAAACCCATAAACATGTAGTGTTTTCAAATGATATTAGCTAGTATCGGTGCATATATAACTGTTTTCCTACAATATTGAAGTATAAATCTTTTTTAGAAAAATTTGCCCTAATAGCTTACATTACATTAACTAATAAATAGAAGAGTCAAGGGTAATTATTTTATATAACGGTATATGCAGCGTTTTTCATAGTCTTCTAAAAAACTGTAGCGTTATTGTATATATACTAAGGTAGTTTTACTTATCATATTGCTTAAAACCAATAAAATGTGGTGTTTGCAATGATATTTAGCAGTTATCGGTGATATATAGCTTTTTCTACAAACTGAGTATAAAATCCTCTTTTTAGAATAATTTGCCACCTATAAGAAAAAATAGCTTACATACATAAGGCTATTAAAAAGAGGAGTAACAGGTATTATGAGAGATAACTGTATATGCAAGCGTTTTTCTAGTTTCTTGTAAAACTGTGGTTAGCTGTATATATACAAGTAGTTTTACTTATATATTGCATTAAACCCATAAAATGAGTGTTTCAATGATATTAGTAGTTATCGGTGATATATAGCTGTTTCCTAACAAATTGCAAGTTATAAAATCCTCTTTTTAGGAATATTGGACCTAACAGTAGCTACATTACATTGAAGTATTAAATATAAGAGTAAGATGTTATAATTGGATATAACGGATATTGCACGCGTTTCATAGTTTCTTGTAAACTGTTAGCGTTATTGTATATATACAAGTCTTTTTACTTATCATATTGCTATAAACCCATAAAATGTAGTGTTTCAATGATATGAGCTATTATCGGTGATATATCAGCTGTTTTTCCTACAAATTGAGTATAAACTCCTCTTTTTAAGAATTAATTTGCCACCTATAAGTAGCTTACATACAATAAGCTATTAAATAGAAGAATAAGAGGTTATGTATTGTGATATAACTGTTATATGCAAGCGTTTTTCATAGTTCTGAAACTGTAGCGTTATTGTATATATAAAAAAGTAGTTTTATTATCATATTGCTATAAACCATAAAATGTAGTGTTTCAATGATATTAGCTACGGTTATCGGGGTGTGTTTTTTGGCTGATATATAGTGTTTTCCTCAAATTGAAGATAAAATCCTCTTTTTAGAAATAATTTGCACCTATAAGTTAGCTTACATTACCATTAAGCTATTAAATATAAGAGTAAGAGTTATTATGTGAATAACGGATATGCTAGCTGTTTTCATAGTTTCTTGAAACTGTAGCGTTATTGTATATATAACAAGTATTTTTTACTTATCAATTGCTATAAAACCCAAAAATGTAGTGTTTTCAATGATATAGCTAGATATCGAGGTGATTATAGATGTTTTCCTACAAATTGACGTATGAAATCACTTTTAGAATAATTGCACCTCTAAGTAGTAACATTACATTAGCTATAAATAGAAGAGTAATAGGTTATTTATTGTTATATAAACCGGTATATTGCAGCGTTTTTAATAGTTTCTTGTAAAACTGTAGGTTATGACTATATAATTAAGTTTACTTTTCATATTGCAAGATAAAACCATAAATGTCGGTTTTCAATATATTAGCTAGTATCGGTGATATATAACGGTTTCCTACAAATTGAAGTATAAATCCTCTTTTAGAAAAATTTGCTCCTATAAGTAGCTACAGTTACATTAAGCTATAAATAGAAGAGTATAGGTTAATTATTGTTATATAACGGTATATTGCAGCGTTTTTCATAGTTTCTTGTAAACTGTAGCGTTATTATATATACAAGTAGTTTTACAATCATATTGCCTATAAACCCATAAAATGTTGTGTTTCAATGATATTATGCTAGTATCGGTTGATTATAGCTGTTTTCGACAAATGAAGTATTAAAATCCTCTGTTTAGAATAATTTGCACTATAAGTAGCTTACATACATAACAGCTATTAAATTAGAGGGAGTAAGAGGTTATTTATTGAGATATAACTGTTATATTGCAAGCGTTTTTCATAGTCTTGTAAACTGTGGCGTTATGTAATATATAAAAGTAGTTTTACGTATATATGCTATAAAACCCATACAATGTAGTGTTTGCAATGATATTAGCAGTTATCGGTATATATAACCTGCTTTTCCTACAAATGAAGTATAAAATCCTCTTTTAAACTAATTTGCACCTATAAGTTAGTTAAAATTAACATTAAGCTATAAATAGAAGGTAAGAGGTTATTTATTGTGATAAACGGTATATTGCAAGTGTATTTAATAGTTTCTTGTAAACGTAGCGTTATTGTATATATACAAGTCGTTTTACTTATCTATTGCTATAAAACTTAAATGTAGTGTGTGCAATGATTTTAGTAGTTATCGTGAAGAGTGTTGTTTTCTACCCAAATTGAAAGTATATTTCTTATATCTGTAGCTAAATAGCTTCGTTGAATTTGGTAAAAAATATATTTTACAAAATTAATAGCTCTTAAAAATATGTATTTAGCTATTAATTTTGGTTAAAATATATTGTTACCAAAATAATCAAAAGCTATTTAGTACAGATAGATATAAAGAAATATACTTAATTGTAGAAAAAAAAACAATCTTCACTGATAACTAGCTAAAATCATTGCAAACAATAAATTTAAGGGGTTGTATAGCAATATGATAAGTAAAACTACTTGTATATATACAATAACGCTACAGTTTACAAGAAAACTTGAAACACACTTGCCAATATACCGTTTTTATATCACAAAAATAACCTACTTACACTTCTATTTAAAGCTCTTAATGTAATTAATGTAAGCTACTTATAGGTGCAAAAAAAATTATTTTAAAAAGAGGATTTTATACTTCCATTTGTAGGAAAACAGGTATTATCACCGATAACTAGCTAATATCATTGGAAAAAACTAAATGTATGGGTTTATAGCCAATATGATAAGTTATTCTAAAACTATTTATATATACAATAACCGCGCACATTTTACAAGAAACTATGAAAAAACGCATTGCAAATACAGTTTATGCTCAATAAATAACCTCTTACTCTCCATGAATAGTTTATGTAAATGTAAGCTACTTATAGGTGCCAAAATATTCTAAAAAGAGGATTTTATACTTCAGTTTGAGGGAAACAGCTATATATCACCGAATATAAACTAGCTAATATCATTGAAAACACAACATTTTATGGGTATAGCAATATGATATGTAAAACTACTGTATATATACAATAACGCTATCAGTTTTACAAGAAAACTATGAAAAAACGCTTGCAATTACCGTGATATAACAATAAATAACCTAGTTTAGCTTCATGATTGCTTAATGTAATGTAAGTACTATAGGAGCAAAAATTTTTCTAAAAGAGATTTTATACTTCAATTGTAGGAGAAAACAGTTATATATCACGATAACTAGACTTAATATCATTGAGAAAACACGACATTTTCATGGTTTATAGCATATGATAGTAAAACTAATTAATATATACAATAACGCTACAGTTTACAAGAAAACTATGAAAAACGCTTGCAATTTTATACCGTTATATAACAAAAATAAAAAATTTTTTATAGCAAGAAATGAAACCCCACTTATAAAAAAAAATTTTTTAAAAAAGGGTTTTTTAACTTAAATTTTGGGGGGAAACCCCAAAAATCCCCTATTTTTAAAAAACTTAAAAAACCTACTTTTGGGGTTTTTTAAAAAAGAAAAATACTTTTTTTTTAAAAAAAACGTTTACAACAAGAAAATAAAACCCCCAAAATATTTTCCCAAAAAAAAATTTTTTATTTTTAAAATACAATTTAAGAACATTTAAATTTTTTTTTAAAAAAGGTTTTTATATTTAATTTTAAAAAAAACCTTTTTTATAAAAAATGAAAGTTTATAGAAAAAAAAAATTTTATTTTTTTAGAAAGAAAAAATTAAAATTTTTTAAAACAATAAAATTTAAAAAAATAAAAAACTTTTTTTCAATAAAAATTTTAAAAAATAAAAAATTTTCTTTTTTTTAAAATTAAAAAAAATTCTTATTAAATTATTCTAAAAAGAGGTTTTAATTAATTTTAAAAAAATTTTAAAATTTAGGAAAAGCTAATACAGAAAAACACAAATTTTTGGGGGAACATAATTGGGTAAAAATTTTTGATAAAAAAAAGAAATTTAAAAAATAAAAAACCGAAATTACCGAAAAACAATAAAAACCCTTATTTTATTTTTAAAATTTTTAAAAAAACATTTTACATTTATAAAAAAAAAAAATTTTTTTTTAAAAAGGAAAAAACCCCAATATCCCAAATAAAAACAAAAAAAAATTTTTTGGGGAAAAAAAAATAAAAAAAAATTTTTTAATAAAAAACCCTTTTTAAAAAAAAGGCCCCAAAAATTTTTTAAAAATTTTCTTTTTTTATTATGTAATGTAAGCTACTTTGGGCCAAATTATTCTAAAAAAGAGGTTTTTATATTCATTTGTGGGAAAAACAAAATCACCGAAATAGCAAATATTAAAAAAAACCCATTTTTTGGTTTATAGCAATGATAAAAAATTTTATTTACAAAGCACGGGAAAGAAAAAATTTTTAAAAAAACCCTTAAAAACCGTAATTCTTTAAAACCTTTTATTTTATTTAAAATTAAAAAAAACCCTTTTAAAAAATTTTTAAAAAAGATTTTATTTCAATTTTAAAAAAAATTTTTTTTAAAAAAAATTAAAAAAACTACTTTTTTTTTATAAAAATTTGAAAAAAAACTTTTTATTTTACAATAAGGTACATTTTACAAGAAAATATGAAAAACGTTTGAAAACGTTATACACAAAAAATTTCCTCTTATTTTTCTATATTATTTTAATGTAATATGAGCTATTATAGGTGCATTTATTAAAAAGGGTTTTTAACTTCAATTAAGGAAAACAGCTAATTAAACCGATAATAGAGACATTGAAAACACAACTTTTTTATGGGTTTATAGAAATATGATAAGTAAAACTACTTTTTAATATACAATAACGCACAGTTTACAAGAAACTATGAAAAACCCCTTTGCAATAACCGTTATATAACAATAAAAAAACCTTTTACTCTTCTTTTATTAGTTTAATTTAAGGTAAGTATTTATGGTGCAAATTATTTAAAAAGAGGATTTTTAACTTAAATTTTTGTAGGAAAACAGCGAAAATAGTAAATCATTGAAAAACTACATTAGGGTTTATAGCAAAGTAAGAAAAAATACGTATATATACAATAACGTACAGTTTCAAGAAATTATAAAAAAAACCTTGCAATTTTATTCTTTGTTAATGTAAGAAAGTACTTTGGGTGAAATTATTCAAAAAAAAAAAGGATTGGTTAAAAATTTGTGGGGGAAAACTCTATATATAACCGATAACTAGTAAAATCTTTTGAAAAGAACACTTTTTGGGGAAAAAAGGATTACAAAAGGTAAATTCCTTCTTTTTAATGAATAATCAAAATTTAACAAGACAAGAAAAACAGTATAATATAAATTTGTTCACTTTAAAAAGAGTCTAAAACTCTTTTATAAGTTCAGTAGTTTAAAATAAAAAATTTAACGAAAAAACTATAAACCACATTTTGAATCTCCTATAAAAAAAAAGGGCTGAATAATGTCAATTTTCGACATTTTTAGCATTCAAAAATACTTTAAAAAACACTTGAAAAAACGTTGTTTCTAGGAATAAAATTGATAGCGTTTTCATAGTTTCTTGTAAACTGTAGCGTTATTGTATAATACAAGTATTTTTACTTATATATTCCCCATAAACCATAAAATGTAGTGTTTTCAATGATATTAGCTAGTTATCGGTGATATATAGCTGTTTTCCTACAAATTGAAGTATGAAAACCACTTTTTAGAATAATTTGCACCTATAAGTAGCTTACATTACATTAAGCTAATAAATAGAAGAGTAATAGGTTATTTATTGTTATATAACGGGTATTGCAAGGGGTTTTTCATAGTTTCTTGTAAACTGTAGCGTTATTTTTAAAATACAAGTAGTTTTACTTAATATTGCTAAAACCCATAAAATGTTGTGTTTTCAATGATATTAGCTAGTTATCGGTGATATATAGCTGTTTCCTACAATGATGTATAAATCCTCTTTTTAAAATAATTTGGGACCTATCAGTAGCTTTCATTACATTAAGCTAATAAATAGAATTTAGAATTGAGTAAGAGGTTTTTTATTTTGATATAAGGGTATATTGCAAGTGTTATTCATAGTTGCTTGTAAACTGTAGCGTTATTTTTATATACAAATAGTTTTATTATCATATTGTCTAAAACCCTAAAATGTAGTGTTTTTTCAATGATTTTAGCTAATTTTCAGTGAAGAGTTTTTTTTTTCTACAAATTGAAGTATATTCTTTATATCTGTAGCTAAATAGCTTTTGATATTTGCTACAACTATATTTTACAAAAATTAATAGCTAAAAATATGTATTTCTCATAAATTTAGATATCAATTTTAATCTGAAAACAATGTTTTTTCAAGTATTTTAATGTTTTTTTTTAAAAGGGTAAGAAAACTCGAAATTTGACATTATTCAGCACTTTTACACAACTATATTTTACAATGTTAGAGCTAAAAATATGCATTGCAAATATGCATGCAAATTTAGGTAGCAATTTTTAATCCTAAAAAAACGTTTTTCAAGTATTTAATGCATTTTGAAAGCCGTTAAAATGTCAAAATTTGACATTATTCAGACTTTACAGAACTATATTTTATAATATTAAGAGCCTTAAAATATGTATTTTCATGAAAATTTATGTATCAATTTAATCCCAAAAACAACGTTCTTTCACTTGTTTTAAGTATTTTGAAGGGCTAAAAAATGTCGAAAATTTACATTATTCAGCCCTTTTTTGATAGAGAAATTCAAAATGTGGTATTATAGTTGTTTTTTGTTAGAAATTTCTATTTTAAGGTACTGTAAGCTTATAATAGGAGTTTGAGACTCTATATTGGTATTAAAAATTT
>JACEEZ010014419.1:0-11890 GCA_016584305.1 Chionoecetes opilio
CGGGAAAAGCCCCACTCCAGGTTTAATTCTAAAAACTCCCCCCCAGAAAAGGGGGTTTAAATGCGAGACAATTTCCCTTCACTGCCCGATTATCAGGCGATAGATTCTTTTTTTTTTAATTTTTTTTTTTTAATGCTCCATGAATATACTGATGCGTTATAAAGAGAAGAAAAGCTGGAATATGGTCCCTAATTCTCTCTATATCTTTTGATATATCTCTTCATCTTTATTGCAAAGGCAGAAGAGTTACCTAATATCAGTTGGTGGGAAAACGTGTTTGTTTCAGCGATGTGGGGCTCGCTTTACTGGTAGTCAGGAATTGAATCTCATGACAGCTGGCACTCAGCAGTCAAGTCACGTCAGATTGAGGTCTTTTGTGTTAAAATGTTCCTGACTCTTGGAGTGAAATAAGTTTTAAATGTGCATATAACTACAGCATCAACGGCAACAGCAGAAAAGCGGGTAGCAGTAATAATAGTTGATATATCGATGGCAGCAACGGTAAGAGTAATAAAAAGAGTATAATAGTATATTATTTATAGTAAACATGTATTGATTATCAAGATCTTAGCTTTTTCATCATTTTGATCACATTTAGCACCCTCGTTCTGCTTCTAATTAATGCTCCAGCTGTCTCATATGGGATACGGCTTGCTAAATGTCTTGCTACCATACTAAATCACAAGAAAAAGGCAAGGGAAACTTGAAGATCCACGGCTACAAAATTCTTAGTTTGGTGTCGCTTTAAACGTATTTGTGGGAAAAAAATGAATTAGGGAATGAGTCAACTATTGTGAACCCAGAAGACTTTCTTTAAAATTCTCCACACACACACACACACCACAATGGGTGAATAACACACACACACACGCACACTAACCACACATACACACACACACACCTTAAAAAACCTACAAACAAACACACACACACACAGACACACACACGCACACGCACATACATGCAAAAACACGCGCGATGGTCAGGTTGATAGCGTGCTGGTCTGCCTTTTTATGGTACGGTTGGAATCCTCACAGCTCCCGGGGATTTTTCACTGACAAATTCGGGCGGTTACCGTTTCCCTATGAGCAAGGGGATGTGGGGTGTGGTGCGAGGTCCCAGCATTACCCTAAGGTCGGTAATAATGAGATCCAAGCTCGCTCCGGAGGGTGAAGCGGGCGATCGACGCGTTCGACTCGACAACTGGACAAGACCATGGTGAATAACACACACACACACACACACACAACACACACCTTTACTTCCCTAACTAAGTAGCCAATGCAAATTACGTCTTTATACTCTTAACTTATAATAACTGATGAAACCGGCATTAGCTTCAGTCGAAATCATAATTAAACGAATAATAAATCAGGAAGATATTTGACAATAATATACTGGAAGGTGTTTAAAGACTCACTGGAACCATGAAACTGCATAATAAAAAAGAAAATCTAGGTAGAGAAAGGCATAGGGGATTGGAACGCGGATTTACAGCAATGCGTCTCTCAACTCGCTTATATTTTTTCCTACAATTGAAAATTTGATTTGAAAAACTTAGATTTGATAAAAAAAAAACAAGAAAAAGAGCCTCTGAAGAACCTTACATTCTCTTGTAGATTTGCGTGAAGGAATGAAATACTTGACGAGCTTTAAAGGAGAGGCAGAACGAAGGTGTTAAAAATAGATCTGATTGATACACATATTATAATCAATACATTTTTATTATGGATAACTCTACTACTACTACTCTTGCCTTTACTGTTATCGTTTGCTGCAATATTTCAACTTCAAATTTCATTCAAACATATTTCAACTACGAATATTGTTACAATTACTGTTGCCGTTGCTGCTGGGGTTTTGTATCATGTTATATCCATTGATACATTTTTGCCCCGTCCATTATTTTCTGACTCACCTTACAAACCAACGACAGCTGCAGATTCTAGTACTCTTGCGTCTAATATTTCATTGCCTTTAATTCGTTCTCCTCTCTTTGATGAAGAAAGGAAGAGACCTGAAAACTCTCGTATATATCATTGTGTTGTGGATTGCATAGGTACAGTTTATAATAATAAACAAAATAATTTACCTGAAAGCAAGGGAAGCGTGATGCAGGAAGATGCCAACAGAAACTTGTGGTGGAAAAGGCTTGATTGCAGTGCAGGATGTGAGAAAGCGGAAGAGGTGGAATACATTGCATTGGAACATAGGGGAAGAGAGAGAGAGAGAGAGAGAGAGAGATGAGAGAGAGTAGAGAGAAGAGAAGAGAGAGAGAGAGAGAGAGAGAGAGAGAGAGAGAGAGAGAGAGAGAGAGAAAAAATATGAGGGAATATATATATATATATATATATATATATATATATATATATATATATATATATATATATATTATTATATATATATAAAATTATATATATATATACATATACATATATATAAATTATTATTTTTATTTTTTTTTATTTCATTTTTTCTCAATAAAGAGTATACGTATAAGCGACATGAAGGATAGTGTTTATTTTATCTGAAAGCAGTATGATACCAAAATAATAAAATCTGCTGTATTAATTCATAACACAGTAAATTTTTATGGATAGCTACTGAGTACAGACAATAAACTACATTCGTTGGCGGGCGTTCTAATGCGTAGCAAAATGCATGTAGCTTGTGTAGCAAAATAATGACACTTATTCCAATCTTTATACTTATTTTATAGATGTATTTTATCTGTTTGTTCTTTCTTTACGTTTTCGTCTTGATGTCTGTTAATATTTCCAGATTTTCGCTTAATGTGAATCAATAAGAAAAATAAGAAAATAAGGAATATACAGTACAAGCCGTGAGACCTAAAGTGGTAGTTCTTATTACTTAACACTGCCTGCATCCAACTCTCATCCCCATCCATGAAGTTGTCTAGCCTCCTTATATAGCTTCGTATTGACTCTGCACAAACTACCTGATGACTAAGTCCCTTCTATTCATCTACCAACCTATTTGCGAGCCAATTTCTCCCTATTTTTCTTTTTTAAATCTACATTTTTCCAGTTTGAATCCTTTACCTCCTGTTCTACCCTGATTACTAGCCGTAAGAATTAACGTTTCCTATATCTCCTTTATTGTATTACTTAAAACACTTAAAACTTATATTAGATCACCTCTTACTGTACGCCTCTTGAGTGAGTGTAAATATAATTGCTTCAATATCCTCTCATAACTAAAGTTAAGTATCCCCTGTATCATTTTGGTCATCCTTCTCTGCACAGATTCTAACAACGCTACGTATATCCATCCTGTAATAAAGGAACAAAAACTGTACCGCATAGTATATGTGAAGTCTGACTAAAGCCAAGTAAAGCTTTAGAATAGCCTCAGCACATCTACTAGTTACAATCCTGGCAATGAATCTTAAAATCCTATTAGCTCGATTTCTTGTCTAAATACATTATTTCCTAGGACGGATGTCTGAGCTTACCTGCATACCCAACTCCTTTTCAACTGCTGATTTTTTCAGTAATATATTGCGCACAGTGTAGGTCTATAACGAGGATTCTCTCTACCAACAATAATAACGCTACACTTGTCAAAATTAAATTCCACTTGCCACCTGAATACCCACTCATATTATCTAATATCCCGCAAGCCGGTTATATCAGACTGTGATCCAATAAATCTTACTATCTTAGAATCATCAGAATACTTACTTATACCAATGCTAATCTCACTATCTAAATCGTTGGATGCAAATCAAAATAGTAATGGCCCAAAAACAGACCCCTGTGGAACCCCACTTGTTACCAGCCCCTATTCATATTTAAAACCATTAACCCGGGAGTTGCGGGGAGACTCTTAAGAGTTCCCCCGGCGGACTGCGGAAGACTCTTAAGAGCAGAGCTTTTGAACGCGTACCAAAACCGCGCGTTTATAGGCAGGCGGCTAAAAATTGTGTGGGTCTAGTACTACATGTCAACTCTCGACACCACCCCGCCTTGTTTCTGTGGTACTTCACATGTGTCTAAAATGCAATGTCTGCTTGCATAAAAATGCATTCTGAAGTCCATTTATACGTACGACATACGCATGTCTCACTTTCTCTCTCTCTCCATTCCTGACTCATGATTGTAGACCTCTTGGTGGCAATGAACACCAGACACCTCCTAACTAAGGTTCAAAAACCCAGACATCCATACGTCTGGGCGCCTCCACAATTACCACACAGCTGCTATGTTTACTGCCTTCACTCTCTCCACGACTCACTCCTTGCCTCCCTCTAACGCGGTAACCCCCCCTCCTCCCTCTCATTCTATCCCTGGGCGCGTGAAAATCGGCAGGGAAATCTCGCCGCTCGATGACAATCTAGCCGCGCGGTGCCATTCGCTCCACATTTTTCAACTACGGACCGTTCCCCCCAAACCCCCCAGACATTTTTTGGGGGGTCAAATATATATGGGCCGATGCACGCAACATCCCTACACGCTGATGTACTTTTTATCGAAATTGGCAATGGGTCCCAAAATCATCATACACGCGCACAGTATGACCCTGTAGAAACACCTGTGCGCACGTCTTAGGTTAATAGTTACCCTTTGTTGCCTATGACTTAGCCAATATCAAATCCAACGAAGAACCTCCCATCTATCCCATGTGCCTTAATTAACCATATTTAAGAGTCTCCTATGATTTTATCTTGTAAAAATGTCTTACTAAAGTCTGGGTATACACTATCATAATCCTCATCATTATCGGGCTGGCATCATAAATTTTCCTATAAAACTAAATAAATCGGTAAGACATCATGACCTATCCTTGGTGAACACCATTTGAGAATGATTTAACAAACTATGCTTTCCTAAATTTTCTCTAATATTCCTTGCAGTAACATATACTATAATATAATTTACCTACCACTGAAGTCAGACTGACGGGTCGATAATTTGACGCTAATCCTCTATCATCCTTCATAAAAATGGGGATTACATTCCTAACTTCCACTTTAACGGCACCTCCCCTAAATCAACAGATCTCTTAAAATTGTGCACTAACGACTCACTAAAAACCTCTTTGGGCATTAAGTAAAAACTTGTGAGCTTCATCTGATCCTGGTGACTTAAAATTCTTCATTCTATCTTTATCATCTTGCCTTTTCATTCACCTTATCATCTTCCTTAGTTATCAGTAACAATGATAATATTAGCCGGATTTTCATGAATGAGCATGGGCTGGAAATTTTTAACTTTATTTCTAGGTATTTTCACCCAACTTGTGTCTTCAGATAAATACGGCTCGCTGGAAAGGCTCTGGCCCCTTTATGGCTACTGCAAGGGCCCATCAAGCCAGACAATCAAACAATTTCGCACTTTTAATTCTAAGTCAGAAAGTTTGGCGCCAACTGTATATTATATAGGAGACCTATCTATGTTCTGGGTACGGACAGGTTACCGTTGATATACCCTGCCTAAGGGTATCATGGCTGACCCGAGAATCGGACCCGGGGTTTCTCGCTGGCGAGGCGAGCGTACTGCCACTACACTACCGGAACGTAAAATACGACCAATAAAACAGAATCATAATATAGTGTGGTGTACGAGAAACAGTGTCGTGGTTGCGACCAAAAATACTATGGTGAGACCAGCAGGGGCTTGGACACTAGGTATAAGAGAACACAAATCCTACATAAAATACTATATAATTTATAGCGCGGTAGTAAAAACCACATAGATTCCAAGGGACACCTATCGATGTTTGAATGGGAGATGGAGATTTTAAAGCTTAATAGAAGCTTAACAAAACACAGACAGAGAAGGGCATCCCATCCATATACATAAACAAATATAAAATATCACAAAATGAGAACAGGAGACTATTTTGGGCGGAGGTCGCACACGATAGTGGATTGGGGTTACACACTCATAGCCCCAAACACGAATATAATGCTTGAAACCCCGGGTGGTAGAATGCGGCCAATCATGTCCATCTCAATCGTAGAACCTACCCGATTTGATAAATTTAGCAACAGTCGGCGTCGTTTTCTTCGTCAATTTAATTTGTCCCGTCAATTTAAGCCTTTTTTTTTCTTTCGCCATTTGCATTTTGCCTCGCCAATTTCTAGTCCTTTGTATATCTTTACGCCAACTTTGCTCTACTTCGGTCTAAAAAAAAAAAAACTACACACAAACACACACAACATAATGAAAGTATAATAAAAATTAAAAAAGGCTTTACACCCAACGAATTGTTGATCGCTAATAAATTCTGGTCAGGGTTGCAGGTAACATGTACCCGTAAAATCGCCATATGGGTTTTGGATCGTCGGCGACTAAAACCCCTCCCCAACGGTTCTACGAGTGAGGAGGGTGTCTGGACACCAGATGGGCTAAAAAATAGACCATCTTTAAGTGCAGATGAACTCTCACTATTGATCAATGGCAATCCAGCCCCACTATTGGGGTCGGGTGTGCATGTTTGGGAGAAGGAGTTTTGGGGGTGCCGTTTGTTTCGTTACGCCTCGACTGAAGGGCAGATAAGGGCCCCCGGTCCAAAGGCATTGGATTCACAAAAAACCCCGTAACGGGAACGTCCGAAAGGAGATTATCAGAATGGATAAAAATTGATTAACATGCAAGTCAGGTCCGGCCCCACACCAGTTTAATAAGTTCAAACACAACCTTTATTTTCACATAAAGGCACTTGTTTAAACCCCCTGGGCTGCGGGAAGCCTTCCGGAAGGGCCCGCTGACGCTGCGAAAGCTTTCCGGAAAAGCAAATTTTTGATTGGGGATACAAAAACCCGCCAACTTCGTATTATCTACAAGCTGTGTCACATATACCCTTGATGTCAGCCCTCGATAACACCCACCATCGCCAAACTCCTTTTACGCAGAGAATACCACCCCTTTGGGTTTTTTTTTTCCAAGATCTTGGGATTTGGTCCTCGGGGGTATTTTTTTGTTTCTTGGTTTTTTTGGGAGGGTTATTCTTAAAATCACTCAACGTAAAGGTAGAAAAAATTGCTCCGGAAAATATATCTTTTTTTACCCAAACGTATGGGTTGTGGTGGGGTTTGGGGTCGGGAGTTTAAATATCTGGCGCGAAGGGCAGAAAACCGCTGGCGAGAGCTGCTGAGGGGGGAAAGGGGGGCCACTCCCTTGGATTTTTACCAAAATTTTTGGGGGGTTTTAAGTATTTCTCCCTGTATATCTCAAAGGGATGGTACAAAAAGTACCTAGCTTACCGTAGATAAAATACTGGGAAAAAACTTTAATAAACCCCCCAAATCTTGGGGGAAAAAAACCAAGGGGTGGGACCCCTTTCCCCTCAGCAGTCTCCGCCCCGCGGTTTTGGGCCGCAGGGCCAGGTGGTTATCAATTACTATTACCCACCCAAAAATGTGGGGAAGGGAAAATTAAAGGGGTATATTACCCGAATATATTTACCAACAAAACAAAAGTTAGCTGCCAAATAAGTCACCAAACAACGACTGCATGATCGGGGAATTCCCCTGGAACTCCCTGGAACGCAGCTTTGAAGAGAGGTATTGCGCGGCAATCGGCACACCGTAAAATAACTGTTCATACACTGGGAGCGTTTAATGGTTGCGGGAAGGTGAAGGGGCCACTGTAAGGGAAACCCACGTTTTTCATATGGCCTTCTAGGGATGGGGAAAAGCAGTTTGGTAAGAGGTGTTGTTGGGGAGAGATCATGGCTGTCTGCTTTAATCGTGGGGGCGAGGCTCCGTCATTAAATTGCGTAAGTAAACCCTTTCCCTGGGGGAGGGGGTGGAAGGTTCTTGGGGAAATCGAGTAGCTGCCTTTTTTAAGCTTGAAGCACGCCGCTTAGTAAGGGGAAAGTGGTAATCACCGTTACCGGGGCGATGGGGGTTTAGTTCCTCACAGTGCCCTTGCGTAACATTTCAACTCACGACCACCCTCACACCACGCCCATACGTTTGGGTTATAAATAGATATATTGCCGGTGTGGAGTTTTACTACCTTTACTTTTATGTGATTTTTATCCTTCTGTAAAGGGCACTGTTTTACTCAGTTGCCGCACTGTGGGCATTAAAAAAATCTTGCTCCCGCGTTCCCGGGTTTAAAAATATATTTTTATGCCCGCTTTTATGATTTTTTGTTTACACTTATTAAAAAAAAAATAAAATGGACTTTTTAAAGAAATTACAAAAGTCCCTGGGGAAAAACTTTTTTGCAATTACCCTTAGGGAATTACCCTAAAATATAAGTGTAACTGTATACTATAAATACTATTAATACCATCCTATAAACATTGGGAGTAGATTTTAACTATAAAAACGGTTGATATACAAGACACAAACTGGGACATGCCGGTACGTGATATCTAAACAATCCCTAATTATACAATATAAAAAAAAACAAATGAATGAAAAGAATACAAGAATACCAATATTAATTAAAGAATATGAAAAAAGTAGTAACACAATTTCAATCCATAAACACAAAAAAAAAAAAAAAGTTCTATCTTTAAACAATAATACAATTTTCATTAATTTTTTCTCTAAATAAAATTTTTACTTTTTTTCATCAAGTTTAGTAAGAAAAATAGCTTAAATATTTTAAAAAAATTCCAAACTGTTTTTTACATTAAAAGGGTTCGGAATGCTCCGTTAATTAATTTGGAAAAAGCGCCAGAACAATGTTTTCTATTACTTTATTAAAAATTACGCTGGTGATGGGAAAAGGGGTCTTTTGTTATGTGTGTGTGTGTGCTTGTTGGGTGTGTGTGGGGCTGTGGTGTGTGTGTGTGTTTTGGTGTTTTTTTTTTTTTTTTAAAAAGCATGTTTCACAGTTGTTTACAACTTTTTACCTCCCCTTTTCTCTCTCCCCTCTTCCCCTTTTCTCTCTCCCCCTCTCTCCTCTCTCTTTTCCTCTCTCTCTCTCTCCTCTCTTTCTTCTCTCTCTCTCTCTTCTCTCTCTCTCTTTGTCAAAAAAATACCATTCGAAATAAACGTAAAACCCATTGCACCAAGATAATTAAAATGTTTAATAAATTTTATCTAATACTTTACGTAACGGAAAGTGTGCACAAACAAAAATCAACTCGCACCCTATTCATGGCGTGGGGCATCACCCACTCCACTAAATTTAAAATTACTGTTAATTAAGCAAAAAACGTCGTTGTGTGGTGGCCCCCTTTTTTCATATATTTGTCTATTTTATTTTACAGTGTGACTACCTGTATCCCCCCCTCAATTATACATTTTCAATTGGGGTTTTTAGTACTTAGTTTGACCAAAACCCTCGCCCCCGGGGAAAAGGGGGACACAATCCCTGCTATTAATTTGTACCCCTTAAAAAGCCGGGGGGACGGGGCGGGGTTTAAGGGGACCGGTCTTTTTCATGCTCATCACCTGGATCGAACCCGGAACTTCTCGTTGTGAACGAGTATCTCCCCACTACACTAGGGCGCACGTATGTCTGTGTGTGTGTGTGTTATATAATGACTTATATATAGGGCCCGGATAGTTATGCATTTGCATATTTCATATGCAAATGCATATTTTGCGTGATTTCTATGATAATGCATGTTTCCTAGATAACTGCATATAAATGCATATTTTGGTAAAATATCATCTGAGCACAAGTGGTACTGGGAGGGGTGAGGTGAGGTGAGGTGTGGTTTGGTGAAGTGAGGTGAGGTCACGTCTCTTTAATCTGTCGTTTCCGGCCCTTTGGTATTTCTGGTTACCCCAAACACCCCCTGACTGTTGTTGCTGCAGCAGTCAGTGCAGGAGCATTGCTGCTGTGTGGAGCTACTCTCTTCAGCTGCTCGTGAAAATGCCGAAAGTACAAAGGAAACCAAAATGAAGTGCTGAATCATATGTAATGGAATTTGATGCATTTACTGCTGATGGAAGTGTACTGTTTGTAAATATTGTGAAGCACCAGTGCAGCGAGCAAGAAATTTCAAGTCCAACAACACCTTAAAACATCCAAGCACATCCGACTCGAAGCTGTTAAGTCCAATAGTGCACAGAAGGAGCAACAATTTACTTTTGCATGTTCCAGTAAGTCAGGACAAGATCGTTCCCAGTTCAACGCAGATTTGTGCAGGCGTTTGTTTCAGCAGATATTCCATTGCATAAACTGAATAACAATGCCTAAAGTCATTCCGCCACCTCCGGCGGAATCCTCCTCCTCCATCCACGCCATTCCGCCATAACTTACGCCACCATGTCATCATCAAATGCAACCAAAATCTGTAATGTCTGAAAAAATGTCAGTCTATAATGTAAATACATGTCATATTTATTTTTGAAGCAGTTTCCACATATATATGTTAAATACATTATGTATATTGCTTAAAAAACATTAACATTAGTTTCTATTACTATTTTGTTTCCGTATAACCCACATTCTTGGCTTTATAAGTGACATTTTTTGTGGGATATAATGCATATTTGTCCTGTTTTTAGTGCATATTTTTTCCAATTTTTAGTGCATTTTGTATCAATATTTTCAATGGTTTTTTAGTGCATAACTATTCCGGGCCCTAACTTATATTGTGTGTGGTGTGTGTTATGTGAAGTGTGTGTGTATCTCTCAGCACCTTAAACTTAATATCCTTTCATACCGTTCCATTGTATCGTGTAGCGGTCATTTTTCTTCCTAAATCTATCAATAGGGGTGTTTTATTGAGTCCTTCCCCCGTTCTTTTTCTATTATTCATTAATACTTCTAAGTCTAACTCAAAACCTTATTTACTCCTACCTGAGTTTTCTACCCTCATTTTTAAAACGACGTTCTTAGACATCAAACCAAGGGGAACAAAGTGATCCAGGTGAATCCCACCGGGGGGCGCCTAACTTCTTCTTTCTAAAATTTCGATCGGACAACCAACCCGTTTTGTTTAATGCCTAAAAACCCCCAAATTTTCTTCAACTATTTTCTCGACAAATATACCAGATAACTATCCCCCACTTATTTAAAGAACCATTGCTCCCCTTCTACAAAGGGGACTGCTTTACTAAAATATATACTGGAAAACTCTATCTCATCTCTTTCTAAAACAGGGTTCTATGAAGTTTGGTTTCCTGTGGGGTCTGCGTCCTTTTTTTTTCCCCCCCAGTTGCCCGTTCCCTTCAGGGCCCTTTTTCCGCCAATTATGGAATGTTCTACATGTTTGTGAGGGCCGCTCATACAGCTCTCCAAACAGGGGTTAGTAAAAAGCTTTTCTTCTCAAATCCCTCCTCTGGCTGACTGTCTTTTATGTTGAAAAACACCCGCCGCAAAGTTGCTTCTCTTTCTTTTTCTACTGTATTTTCATGCTCACGGCTCGTCTGAACTTGTTAACTGCTGCCTCACCCCACTCTGCGCCACGCTGCATAATACTTTCTACTCATTCTCATCCCTATTCTGATATTTTCTTTAATGCAAGAGTTAAACAGTATATAATCTTTACTCTTTCCCCTTTTACTGGAAACTCTGGGAAACCCCTTCCCGTTTCTATTTTTCCCACCTTTTTAAACTTTTTTTTCTTTTTCAAGAGAGGGATAAGACACCCGCGGTTAATTGGCCCCCCTATATTTTAAACTTTTTATTGAATTTGTCAACGGATCAAACACACTGGAAGTTTTTTTATGTCATTTATTGACTATTTTTACTTTTAGACCTGCTTCTTTAAACTTGGGAGTACGGGTTCTAAGATAATAATATCTGACTCTGGGTTTTTACTCACTTTCACAGCTTTTAAAAATGTATATACATTATCTGCATATTTCCCAGAGTAATGATCCTCTGAAAGTGAAAAGGAGCTAACCTCAGCCAAAAAATTTAAAATCAAACAAAATGTGAGGGGGTCCTAATGCTTACCCCCCTTTACACCGTAAATTCCTTTGCTGGCTATAAAAATTTTATTT